>OZ025257.1:20303518-20414105 GCA_964019135.1 Arenicola marina
GGTTGGGGTGGGAGGTTGTAGTGTTGGGGGCTGAGGGTTGGGGGTTGGGGAGGGAGGTTGTAGTTTTGCTGGCTGGGGGGTGGGGGTTCGAATGGGAAGTTGTAGTGTTCTAGTGTTGGGGGTTTGGGGTGGGGGTTGGGGGTGGGCGGTTGTGGTGTTGCTGGCAGGGGGGTGGGGGTTGGGATGGGAGGTTGTAGTGTTGGGGGTTGGGGGTTGGGGTGGGAGGTTGTTGTGTTGCTGGCTTGGGGTTGGGGTTGGGGGTTGGGGAGAGAGGTTGAAGTGTTGCTGGCGGGGGGGTGGGGCTTTGGGGTTGGGGTGGGAGGTTTTAGTTTTGCTGGCTGGGGGGTTGTTGGTTGGGGATTGGGGTGGAATGTTGTAGTGTGGCTGGCTGGGGGGTGGGAGTTGGGGTGGGGGGTTGTAGTGTTGGGGGCTGGGGGTTGTTGGTTGGGGGTAGGGGTGGGTAGTTGGGGGTTAGGTTGTAGTGTTGGGGGCTGGGGGTTGTTGGTTGGGGGTAGGGGTGGTTAGTTGGGGGGGAGGTTGTAGTGTTGGGGGCTGGGGGTTGTTGGTTGGGGATTGGGGTGGAATGTTGTAGTGTGGCTGGCTGGGGGGTGGGAGTTGGGGTGGGGGGTTGTAGTGTTGGGGGCTGGGGGTTGTTGGTTGAGGGTAGGGGTGGGTAGTTGGGGAGGTAGGTTGTAGTGTTGGGGGCTGGGGGTTGTTGGTTGGGGATTGGGGTAGAATGTTCTAGTGTTGCTGGCTGGGGGTTGGGAGTTGGGGTGGGAGGTTATAGGGTGGCTGGCTGGGGGTTGGGAGTTGGGGTGGGGGGTGGGAAGTTGTAGTGTTGGGGGCTGGGGGTTGTTGGTTGGGGGTAGGGGTGGGTAGTTGGGGGGGGAGGTTGTAGTGTTGGGGGCTGGGGGTTGTTGGTTGGGGATTGGGGTGGAATGTTGTAGTGTTGCTGGCTGGGGGTTGGGAGTTGGGGTGGGAGGTTATAGGGTTGCTGGCTGGGGGGTGGAGGTTGGAATGGGAAGTTGTCAGTGTTCTAGTGTTGAGGGTTTGGGGGTGGGGGTTGGGGGTGGGAGGTTGTAGTGTTGCTGGCAGGGGGTTGGGGGTTGGGATGGGAGGTTGTAGTGTTGGGGGTTGGGGGTTGGGGTGGGAGGTTGTAGTGTTGCTGGCTTGGGGGTGGGGGTTGGGGGTTGGGGAGAGAGGTTGTAGTGTTGCTGGCTGGAGGGGTGAGGTTTGGGGGTTGGGGTGGGAGGTTGTAGTTTTGCTGGCTGGGGGGTTGTTGGTTGGGGATTGGGGTGGAATGTTGTAGTGTGGCTGGCTGGGGGTGGGAGTTGGGGTGGGGGGGTTGTAGTGTTGGGGGCTGGGGGTTGTTGGTTGGGGGTAGGGGTGGGTAGTTGGGGGGGTAGGTTGTAGTGTTGGGGGCTGAGGGTTGTTGGTTGGGGATTGGGGTGGAATGTTGTAGTGTTGCTGGCTGGGGGTTGGGAGTTGGGGTAGGTGGTTATAGGGTTGCTGGCTCGGGGTTGGGAGTTGGGGTGGGGGGTTGTAGTGTTGGGGGCTGGGGGTTGTTGGTTGGGGGTAGGGGTGGTTACTTGGGGGGGAGGTTGTAGTGTTGGGGGCTGGGGGTTGTTTGTTGGCGATTGGGGTGGAATGTTGTAGTGGTGTTGGCTGGGGGTTGGGAGTTGGGGTGGGAGGTTATAGGGTTGCTGGCTGGGGGTTGGGAGTTGGGGTGGGGGGTGGGAGGTTGTAGTGTTGGGGGCTGGGGGTTGTTGGTTGGGGGTAGGGGTGGGTGGTTGGGGGGGGGGGGGTTGTAGTGTTGGGGGCTGGGGGTTGTTGGTTGGGGATTGGGGTGGAATGTTGTAGTGGTGTTGGCTGAGGGTTGGGAGTTGGGGAGAGGTTGTAGTGTTGCTGGCTGGGGGGGTGGGGGTTGGGGGTGGGGGTGGGAGGTTGTAGTGTTGCTGGCTGGGGGTTAGGAGTTGGGGTGGGAGGTGGTAGTGTTGTAGTGTTGAGGGTTGTGGCTTGGGAGTTGGGGTGGGAGGTTGTAGTGTTGTAGTGTTGGGGGTTGTGGCTTGGGGGTTGGGGTGGGAGGTTGTAGTGTTGCTGGCTGGGGTTGGGTGTTGGGGTGGGAGGTTGTAGTGGTGCTGGCTGGATGGTGGAGGTTGGGGGTTGGGGGGGAGGTTGTAGTGTTGCTGGCTGGGGGTTGGGGGTTGGGGTGGGAGGTTGTAGTGTTGCTGGCTGGGGGTTGGGGGTTGGGGTGGGAGGTTGTAGTGTTGCTGGCTGGGGGGTGGGAGTTGGGATTGGAGGTTGTAGTGTTGCTGGCCTGGGGTTGGGGGTTGGGGTGGGAGGTTGTAGTGTTGTAGTGTTGGGGGTTGTGGCTTGGGGGTTGGGGTGGGAGGTTGTAGTGTTGCTGGCTGGGGGTTGGGAGTTGGGGTGGGAGGTTGTAGTGGTGCTGGCTGGGGGGTGGAGGTTGGGGGTTGGGGGGGAGGTTGTAGTGTTGCTGGCTGGGGGTTGGGGGTTGGGGTGGGAGGTTGTAGTGTTGCTGGCTGGGGGTAGGAGTTGGATTGGAGGTTGTAATGTTGCTGGCCTGGGGTTGGAGGTTGGGGTGGGAGGTTGTAGTGTTGCTGGCTGGGGGTTGGGAGTTGGGGTGGGGGGTTGTAGTGTTGCTGGCTGGGGGTTGGGGGTTGGGGTGGGAGGTTGTAGTGTTGCTGGCTGGGGGTTGGGGGTTGGGGTGGGAGGTTGTAGCGTTGCTGGCTGGGGGGTAGGAGTTGGGATTGGAGGTTGTAATGTTGCTGGCCTGGGGTTGGGGGTTGGGGTGGGAGGTTGTAGTGTTGCTGGCTGGGGGTTGGGAGTTGGGGTGGGGGGTTGTAGTGTTGGGGGCTGGGGCTTGGGGGTTGGGGTGGGAGGTTGTAGCGTTGCTGACTGGGGGTGGGGAGTTGGGGTGGGGGTTGTAGTGTGGGGGCTGGGGGTTGTTGGTTGGGTGTAGGGGTTGGTAGTTGGGGGGGGGGGGAGGTTGTAGAGGTGTGGCTTATAGCTGGGCCCCTTGTGCCATGGGGACAATGGGGTGGAGTCGCGCTGAGCGCTGAGCGTCGGTCATCGCAGGTGTGGTTGACTCCTCGGATTCAGGGTTGCATAGTGAGCGGGGATAGCGGGAGGAGGGGGAGGAAGGGGAGAAGGAGTGGGAGGAAAAACGGTTGCAGGGGGATGGGGGAGCGGGAGGAGGATGAGGGGGAGGAGCAGGACGAGAAGGAGGGGGGGGAGGGGGAGGAGGGGGATGAGAGGAGGACGAGGAGGAGAAGGTCCAGGTGGGGGCAGTGGGGGGGGGGAGGAGGAGGAAGAGGCAGAGGGGGAGGAGGGAGAAGAGGGACCGGGGTGGGTGGCGGTATAGCGGCCGCGGTGAGATGACGTCAAGCCGTAACACCTGTGGCACCGCGCACTGCCACCGGGCACCTGTCCCCGTCGTTGGGGTAATCCCCACCTCCCCCACCCCTAATCATACCCTCCTCCTGCTCCATCTCCTTCTGCCCCTCCTCCTCCTCCTCCTCCTCCTCCTCCTCCTCTTCCACCCTTCACCCCTAACCCTATCCGCAGAGCCCCCCCCCCAACACACACCCACACGGACACGACCCCCCACCCCCTATAGCGTGTGGGGTTCCATGGCGCCCTGGCCCCAGGACTGGTCGCGTCATCATGTGAGGGAAGTGGGAGGCTGAGGATGGCGGGAGGGAGGGGTGGGCGAGACGATTGGACGGGGGAATAAGGGGAGGGGGTGGAGGAGGGGGTCGAGGGGGGGGGGGGCAGGGGTGAGGGGGGTGAAGGGCGCTAGGGGGCGCCGTCGTCGTCGCTCCACACCCTGATGACGTATGTCGCCATGGGGGCCACACCCTGGTGGATGGGTGCGTGGCACCGTCAAGCAAAGTCTGGCGCCACCAGGGGGACCACTTGTAAGACTGGGAGGAGGGGGGAGAAGGGGGGAGGCGGGGAGTGTGTGTGTGTGTGGGGGGGTTATAACCCTCAGGTGGTTACCCCACCCTTACACGCTCTCCACCCTACTGCCTCCACCAGCTGTAAGGGAGACCCTGTGTCAAGGGAGAATCAGAGGCGGAGGGAGATCGAGGTAGGGGTGGGGGGTGGGGGGGGGTTGCAGTAGGGTGGCTGTCGGTGCGATCGCTGCCAGCGCCCCAACCGGCCACGCCCTGTACCTATCACATCCCGGCTTCGATTCCTGACAACCTCTATTGTCGGTATCTTCGGTTTGATGTCTCCCACAGTGTTCGCTCAAGTAGGTTAATTGCGTGCACTACACTGATTTAATCCAGCCGTTGTGAATACCCATTGCGAACAATACGTGAGCTACACTAAAATACGGATCGCACTTCTACATTCATAACAATGGCTTCCCATTGCGGAAATGCATAACGTCATCACTCAATCCCAATGAAAAATAAAGAATTCGACTGTTGTTCCTTAATTCCTACATCAACATGGCTGACCGCCGACTTTCATGCTTTAACAGACATACATATGGAGCAAGTTGTCTCAGTAGACGCGCGCAATTTATTTCACTACGTAGCACCCCCCAGCATGCATTGCGAGAGGTCAGCTTTGAGGGCGCATTCTGACCAATAAAGGAGCTATGTGTTGCGTGTATGCTCACTCTTTTTTCCAAAGATACATGGTATCGATAGTGCCTACAGCTGACAAACCGTTACACCGATAGTTATGGCCAGAAAGTCCTGCTTATTATGACGTCCACCGCTCCAGAATCTCTGCTCGAGAGTGCTACTGGAGCGTTATCCACTAATTAGAAGCGACTTGACCTAGCGAGGAAACTCGACACTGATAATCCAGTCAATTTATTTCGACCGAATTAACAAATGATCCCTCTACTCGCCATGGGATTTAGCCTAGGTGCCATGGAATACCATCCTACACGCTATATGTTCAGTTTGTGGACTTGCGGAGGTCAGTGTACCTCGGGGTGTGTGGAAAATGAGATTCATTTTATGTTACTTTGTGAAAAATTCTGTGGTCGCAGAAAAATGCTTAAAGCCGAAATTATGGGGTTGGGGTTATCCTTTAGTAGGGAGGGACGAAAAGGCTTAACTGACGGCTGTCCAGCGAACACCCTGCGGCACTATTTGCGGTCGGTAAATTTATCGATGTAGCCATGAAATTACGCGTGTGAATACTTTTTTGCCCGATTTTCTCTTTCTGTGTTTTTTGTTACATGGCCACACGGGCGTATCAACACGTCGTAGGCCAAATAAAGGCTTGAGTTGAATTGAATTGAATTAAGAAAGCTATGTGGCTCGGGGTGTATGAGTGCCGATATCTTATTTTATCTTATCTTCAAGTGGTGGTAAAAATTACTGGTGTAAGTTAGAGGTTCTGTCAATTCTTAAGAGGTACTTGAGGGACTTTTGGTGCGCCCATCTCGCGTATGGCTGTCAACACATAGGCAGACACGCAACCTGAACGCCGACTGCGTCCTCCAGCCTCGTTCTGGCCAGTGGGTTTATGGATTGGGGGTTCAGAATTGCTATAAGCGCACCGAGCCTTCGAAGTGGCGAACTAGAACTGGAGCCATGGGTGCAATAAAATAGGTGGACTTTGGGAACCATATCCGTGGTGCTGTGTTGAAGCATGTTCTGCCCGATCCATTGACATGCCTGACTGTTTAATCCAGATACTCTGTCCGGATCACAGGGTCTTACATCTCGGGATAATTCCATCGCGGAGGCTGCATGAACTATACGTGAGCGATTCTGGAAGACATCCCGTTATATACACCATAGGCCTAAGAGCTGCATGAACTATACGTGAGCGATTCTGGAAGACATCCCGTTATATAAAGCATAGGCCTATGTTATATTGCGACCTTCACCAATCACTGAATCTAACTGCGTATTGGACCCCGCTGTTCAAGGCATGAAGGTAGGCATGGGGAGGGGGGAGGGCGTAATGTGTAGGCTATATATATGCTGGCGCGGATCCAGGAGCTTACCAAAATTCTTACAGGGTGGGGGGGAGGGGGGATTTTGACACTCTGACGACCAGAGGTGAGGGAGTCCACAAAATAATAAGAAGTTTATGTCAAAGCAACAATTAATGAGCCCGAGGCCCTCATGTTGAAAAAAAATGCAATACACATACTGACACGTGGCGGGTTCATACATTAATACACTAATACACTATTCAGGTTCTCTCATCTTGCTGGCCAGATATACATATTCAGACAATCTGTTCTATAACTTCGTGATCTGTGACATGACTAGTGCTACACATGTATCTTTAATT
The DNA here is from genome assembly GCA_964019135.1 of Arenicola marina. Lineage (NCBI taxonomy): Eukaryota > Metazoa > Annelida > Polychaeta > Arenicolidae > Arenicola > Arenicola marina. Next base: position 20,309,813 of record OZ025257.1, read on the forward strand.
ATCTGGTAGTCTCTAAAAATACGGTGGGATTAAGCTCTCCCTGAGATTATGGTGCAAGCGACATTCAAGAAAAAAGTGGACTTCGTCATCTAACAAACCGCAGTCGCTACACAGTCTCTCTTCCACGGGCAGTGGCTTTGGCTTGTGCCATCTCCCAGTTTCAATGCGGAGGCGGGGGCCGAAGCTTCGGAGCTTAATTAAAGAATACATAATTCTTTTCCACACTAGTAAAATATGAGGGAAGCATGGGCAAAACACTATGTTGTAAATATTGCGTACCACGAGAGATTTCCGATAGCTCTGCTTGTACCGTTTGAAAGTAACAATTGTTTGCCCGCTGCTTAAAGAAGTACCCATGAACGCCTGGCTATCTACAACGGACTGCCAGAACCAGACATCCCCCATTCCTAGCGACATTTGCGAATCACGTACCAGCAACGCCCACTTACGTCGTCCTAACTCTAAATCATCCAACAGCACCTTATACAATCGTATAACATACCGTGAATCATTCAAATGTATAATCTTTACCCGGTAACTGATTATTTTTTATCAACCTCTCGGTTTTCATGTCTAATCTGCCGAGTTCACTCTTGGCTATATGATTTGGGGTACTGATTTAATCTTCAAAGATTTTTTTCAAGAATTTGGTATGAATTCGTTCGATATCCTCACCCGTATGGAAACCCCAAACTTCTGCACCGTAATTCAATATTGGGTTTATCAATTTGTCAAATAACTCCATACGATGGGCAGGACGGGGAGAGTGAAATTTACAGACATATTTCTCCATCTGGAATGAAGCCTTCGTAGCTTGATCAGCTAGAGTTTTCTGCGTTAGGTTTAAATTTGCCAGAAGAGGATGTTACAACGTCTAAATAACAAAAAGTGTTAGCCATGTCGATTTCTTCCCCATTGTGATAAAACCTGAGGCTTTTACGTAGTCTTCCACTCGTCACAATATCGTTTTAAGGCATCTAATGACTTCTGTAATTCTTCCTCAGATTCGCAGACTAAGACAGCATCGTCAGCGTAGAGCAATAAAAACAACTTAGTTTGTTCTATAGAGATTCCTTCTACCCCTTGGCTCCTTATCTACTCCTCCATATCATTTATATACATAGCAAACAAAAAGGGAGATACTGCCTCACCTTGCCGAACTCCAATATCAGAGTTGAAACTTTCGGAGGTCATGCTATCGGAATGTAAAACTTTGCATTTGACCTGTTCGTACATATTCTGTATAACATCCAAGAGCTGTCCCCTTAATCCATACTGTCTCACCTTGCCGAACTCCAATAGCAGAGTTGAAACTTTTTCGGAGGTCATGCTATCGGAATGTAAAACTTTGCATTTGACCTGTTCGTACATATTCTGTATAACCTCCAAGAGCTGTCCCCTTAATCCATTTTTGATTAACTTAAGCCACAGACACTTTCTATTATAATATATAGAGAGTCCAGTACAAAAGGAGGCGGGGGGGGGGATATTTTGGGGTCCAGACCCCCTATACCCCCCCCCCCCCCCCCCACTGGATCCATCGTATATTACTGGTAATACGACGAAGGCATGTACGTGTTTAACTCTCCAGTCATATGGTGTGTGGCATCTGGATAACACGAGGGGGTCACTTCTTATTCCTGGCAGCAAATTAAGTCAGAGGCAGCTCTGTATCTACCGTTTAACAATACAATTGCTCTCGTCATTATCAGCAACATATATTGCTGCCGTACACAGGCACGCGTCCTTGAACTTATACGTGAACATATACGCCCTTGACCCTCCAAGGTCAATACTTAGTTCAGTCGGTTCGTTGGTTTACATTTTGTTGAAATAGTATTTTAACTATAAAGTGGGATTTGAACGTTGTATACGCCTTCATGGATTGTGTGATATTCAAAAGGCATTTATTTGTTAGAGTGCGAGATGAGTTTATCTCAGTACAAATTTTCCCAAAAACAGTTTCTCACAAGATTCGACCAGGGAGAATTTGAAAACCCAAATAATACGAGAACCAATGCCACTTCCAATGGACATTCTCGTATGAACCTCTGCCAATTTCACCCTGGAAGGTAACAGGTCATTGGTATGTAGCCAGTCGTACCGTGCGGGATGGGTTTAGATCTACCAAGGGCCCTCCAGCCTCGTGAGTTCGAACGGCTGAGGCCAAATATTTCGCCCCGCTTGATGCTAATATTCTAGAGAGAAATATTCGGCCCAGGTCGTTTCGAATTTACTGGCCCTAATGTCACAATCCTATAAGCCACACCGGGAAGAAAGCCCTTGTGCTCTAGTATAGCAAGCACAACGTAACGTTATATATAGCCTACGTACATACATGTTCATTCTCGACTGGAAACACTTATACTTATGAATAGTAGTTTATTTATAGGCTTACTCTTTCTCTCTCTCTCTCTCTCTCTCTCTCTCTCTCCCTCTCTCTCTCTCGCGCTCTTGTTCTTTATTGATTATTTTAGGTTTATTTCATGCCCCTTTTGATACAATTTCCCCTCTAGTCACCTGTCTTCTCCGCCTTACAACGACGCATCACCCGGGGAGCCTGACTTGGCATGACATGACTTGGGTGGCCGTACCGCCACTTACTTTTTTTACCTGAGCAGACGGCTGTCGCCTGCGCCAACCATACCCCCCCCCCCCCCCCGCCCCGCACACACACGCGCACCCTCCACCCCTCCCCGCCAGATAACAACAAAATGGTGGATGGCCAGATCGCGAATCACGAAGATTGGGCGATAATACGTGCGCATTGCGCTCGTTATCTGAGTCACGTGTTTTATGACTTTTCTCGTTTTTTTGCCCGGAAGAACCGAGACAATGTGGCTGACCACCAGACAACCTACGCCCACGAGCAGCACTACTTCTCCCTCCCCCACCCACCCACCTCCCCAGTACTTTCCTCCCGCACCCCCGCCCCCCCCCCCCCCCATCCCCACATCTCCCCTCTTCCAGTTTGCCGATCCATCTCTCCCCGATAAGACACTCCGGATACAGTAACGGATATCAAGTTAATTGGAAGTGACGCTCAAATTTCAGACGGGCCTTTGTTTTTCGCTCTCCTCTCTCAGTCTATTGTGTTTTTTCCAATTTTCCTTTTGTCGTCCTCCTTTTCCGACAAACAAAACCAAATTCGGTAGCTGTGATCGGCTTGCGAAAACAAGGCGGGGAACTAGCCTCAACTGTCTCTTACGTGACGTATGTGTAGAGACCGGTGATTGTTGCTTGGCAACATGTCTTCCTCGATTGGCGGGGGCATGGAGGGGGAGGGGGAGGGGGAGAGGGTGGCGGTGGTGAGGGGTTGTAGTAATCGGGGCTGACTGCTGATCCAGAGTTGCGGTGGGCGTGGCCTGTGTGTGTGTGTGTGTGGCAGGGGTGGGCTGGGGGTAGGGAGGGGGGGAGGTCGGGGTCGGGGGCAGGGGCGGGGGTAAGGCTGTATGGTTCACAGGACGACATGGATAGCCATGGGGACAGCCACAACCATTACCGTGTAGGGTTAAAAGGACAAGGGAATTTACTGCTGCTGTCTGACGGGTCACACTCCACTCTCCAGCCAAGCGATAACGTCGTATGTGGCTAGCGTTTTTGTCACATTTATATATATATATATATATATATATATATATATATATATATATATATATGCAGGGACTTTGCATGCTGAAATCTCGTATGCTATAAAAACGAACAAATTGACGTCGAAACAGGATTGAACAAGACCCTAAATAAGAGACTCGTCATGGGATTGAATAATCAAGAGATTAATAGTCATATCGTATCATTAAGAGTGTTATAACTTTATTCTAAAGTGTCACTTGGGAGTAATGCTATAACTTCATTGTTTAGTGTCACTTGTGAGTGCTATCACTTGCTTCTATAGTGTCAACAGAGTGTTATTACTTCATTTTTTTCCGAGTGTTATCAGTTCATGTTAAAGTTACTAGGGAGTGTTATAACTTTTTTTATAGTGTCACCAGACAATGTTATCACTTCCTTATACAGTATCACCAGAGAGTGTCATCACTTCCTTCTATAGTGTCACAAGAGTGTTATAACTTTATTCTATAATGTCATACGGGAGTGCTAGAACTTCCTTCTGTAGTGGCACCAGAGAGTGTTATCAATTCCTTCTATAGTGTCACTTGGGAGTGTTCTCACTTCCTGCTATAGTGTCTCAGGGAATGTTATCACTTCATTATAAATTGTCACTACGGAGTGTTATCGCTTCAATTCTATAGTGTCACCAAGGAGTGTTATCGCGTCCTTCTATAATGTCACCTGAGAGTGTTGTCACTTCCTTCTATAGTATCACCAGAGAATGTTCCCACTTCATTCTATTGTGTCGTAAGACAGTGAGATCGCTTCTCTTCATATTGTCATCAGGCATTGCACGACGCTGCGGAACCACCGACTCCTCGACATTCACAGTCCGACCTTCACCCGCCACCCTCTCCCTTGGTGAACACCCCGCCCTCCCACCCTCCTCTTTCCTGAAGTTGAAGCTGGGTCAGCAGTTGGCGGGTCTGTAAGATACGAACATCTTGCTGTTTCCGATTGATCCCACTAGGTGGCAGCACTTCACTCATCGAAAACCCCAGATGGGATCTCCTAGAATTGAGCTGGCTGGCTCCACGCTTCAATGTTATAAATGTCTATACGGTAGTATATTATATTTATTTATCTACAAGCAGGCATAACATGGACATCGCCAGATAGTGTGATCAGCCTTTACGGTGACGTTAAACATAAAACTCAAATTACACTTCCGCCGCTCCCTACGCGCGCTTCCGAAATACTTAAGTACCTTTTGACAAGCTCCCCGCACGGTGGCGCTACGCAAGCTGGTTTTAACCGCTGCTGTCGGCCGGGGGCAAATTTCAAGATTCTTGAAAAACGATCAAATCAGCTGTAATTTCTTGCAACAATATAGTTTTCAAGAATAAAACATCAAATAACGAGCTTTGTGTATTTAATACACCCAAAACATCTTGTACCCTTTCGAAAAAGTCATAATTGTGGGAGAACTCTTTCTTTTCATCGACTGATTTCATGTATTATTAGGCTTAGGCTGGGTCCCAGCACTAGTTTGTAGAAATGCGTGATGCATTTTTCCTATCAATTTGGCTCAATTTGCGCACCGCGGCCCTGGCGAGCGAGTGTGAAAATGCATTGAGGACGTAGACGATAACAGAGATATAATGGAGCCCTAGCGGAGTGAATCGAAAGCAGAGAGTGACTATTTGAGTATTGGCCTCATATGCACCGGGTAAGACATATCCGCTGAGAGAAATAGTTCTCACAAGCGGCACCAAATTATCCTTCGATAAAATGAAGGCCAACTTTTACTAATCAAACGTATATATTTATGGTTTAGACAATCGGATCGCTTGCTAATAATATCCGGCCGCTTGCTCATCCATCTGTCTGTTGCTGGTCTCCAAAGCCCCATTTCAGAAAGTCTGGTGAGCGGTGGCTCCACCGCTTGAGTGACGTACGAGTTATTCGAATGCCTTTGATCAATGTGATTCTGAGCAGTTGTTAGCAATGAAACTGTGCGGACATAATCGGTTGTGCAGGGGAAACTGAAACACGCGAATCGGGCCGTTATTTTAAACCACGCCGGCAAAACTAACAGATCGGCAGCTGGCGAGAAAAAAATTCTACACAGATATTATTGCTAAGTGATTTGCATGGTTTTGTTGGGCGAACGGCGCTGGGTGACAGAAAGGCGATTTAAAAGCCCCGCTAAATGCAACGCTAAAGCCGCTTGAGAAGTCCATACATGAACATGATCGCTTCCATATTAGGCAGGGACCCACCAGCCAGGAAAGCGCCGGGCTGCAAGAGGCAGGCGGGAGGGCTCCAAAGGTGTGGGAAAAGTGCAACATGTTGCTGGAACAGGGTGGAGGTGGGAGGTGGGGGGGGGGGGGGCAAGGCAGGTTGACAATGTCGTGGTTGCTGCTGCATCAACAGCGAGGTGGGAAGCGCGGGAGCCGAGCGGAGGGGAGGGGAGGGGAGGGGAACGGAGGTGAGGGGAGAGTGGAGGGGAGAGGAGGGAAGAGAAGGGAAGCGGAGAGCGGAGGGGAGGAGGAGGGGAGGGGATAGCAGAGGGGAGGGGATGGGAAGGGAGGGGAAAGAAGCGGAGGGGAGGGGAGGGAACCGACTGCCGACGGCATCTCGCGGAGCAGACGGCAGCAGACGACAGTTTCCCGCCATGTTACCGCGCTGCCGACTGGTACCGCCGCGTAGGTAAACAGCCAAGACGGATCGCTTTCTGTCCAGTATGTTTGTTCACTTAACCCATTTATTAAATATGATCGATAATAGTTCGTCGCTCTTGAGGCTGACGGCTGGAAGAGGCGTAGGTGGGTGGGAGTGGAGTGGGAGGGGGAACGAGAATGGGCGATCGGGTAGGGTGGGGATGAAGCAGCAGGAACTGGTATCATAATTGCACCTACATGAGTCTTAGGGGGCGGTATGAATTCAGAAACCAGTCGAGGGGGTTGGGTGGCGGGGTATGCCCACTGCGGAACTCAATCAAGCCGTTCTCCATCACCGCCAGGAACTGTGGGTGAAATGGTACGGCGTGGTGGCCTAGAGGACCTCGGCCGGACAAGGACCAACCAGGATGTTTGTGTGCTGAGGACGCATGCGCACTTGAATCCGATAGTTGATCCGTCGCTTCCACGTCAGTGAAACTTACCGCCGCGACGCCGAGCTGGCGGAAGGAGGCAGCCCAGGGAGTTCCTTATCCCAACAGGGCCCCTTAATATGGAGTCTCATTGCCCGGTGATTACTGAAGGCCCGGGAGGACCTTAACACAACACAACACAACCCCCCCACCCCCCGCCCCCTCCCCCGTCTCCTATCCCCCAGCTAGGACCCCACCGCCTGCCGTGTCACTGCCACTGTCGCCACTGTCGACACCGGCCGTCGTTCATGTCCTTTTTGTCGCATGATTAACGTTAATATGACTGATATGAGATTACCTTCCGTGATTTATATTCAAATGAGTAACCGGAGCGGAGGTCTCAGAAGGGTCTGGTATCGATCTGACACTCAAAGGACAGGCAGTCGATACCCCTGCTGCCGGACGCCCACCTCGTCTCCGCCATCCACCACCCACCCACCTCCTCCCTTCCGCTTCCCTTGAGGACGCCAGTACAGCTGCAACAACCCCCACACGAGCCCACCCCTTAATGCGGCACACACGGTAGGGGATGAGAATAAAAACCACGATCTTGGCCGATTACAGTGTCGCAAACCGCAAGCCGCTTTACGGCACCATGCTGTGCCGTCTGCTTTTTCCCGCCACTTTTCCATGTCACTTTATCTTCATTGCCCCGCGCCCAAATTGTGTTTTAAGCCAGGAGAGAGGAATGCATCACTTCATTAGATGTAGTAGGAAGTGGGGGTTGGACAGTTTTTCCTTAAGTTGATGCGGTAAACTGAGGCGTATGCTTGTAGTGAAGAAAAAACCATAACCGTAACATGTGGGCAAATAATTTAAAGTATCAAAACTGAAGTGCCTTCCGCCTAATGCTTTGCGCTTGCAGATCTGGCATTAGCATTAATAAACCATTAATTATTATAGGTGGGGGAGTGGGGGTCTGTGGTGGTCTATTTTCTTTATTCTGTAGTCTTAGATCCTCTACCTCCCGATTCATCACACTAAACGGTCCGTGATGTAGCAGTTGAAGCGTTTCAATTTTCTTTTCGAGTGACAAAAATCGTTTTTAACAACTGAATGATCAAACGGTCCCCCAAACACAGCTGGGTTTAAACCCGAAATAATCTGCAATACGCTATCTCTCGGCCTCGGCGGTTCCTTTTTCTTCTGATAACAAAACGTGGGGTGTGGGGTGTGGGGTGCATGCTCCTTTTGAAAAAAATGCTAATTTATTAGTCAATAGAGGACTTTTCCCACCGTAGGGTCTTAAAGAGAACTTGTGAATTTGTTTAGAAGCGAAAACACACTCCCCATTTCTGAAAGTCAGGGGGGTGGGGGGGGTGAGGGCCTGCTGACCAATTATGGGTATCCACCCCCCCCCTCCCCCAAAGCTGCGTCTCATAGCCTACGCTCTGTATAGTGGACGGACGGCATATGCCGTTCAGTTCTATGTATTTCGAGAAAGAAATGAGGGGCCAAAAAATTAGAATTTTTGAAAATAAAAATCCCAAAGTTTCACACCGGGGGCTTCATGCGAAGACGATCTCCAAAAGTGAACTTTTTTCCTCAAAATATATTCTCTTTATTCAAAAAGTGACATTTGGCGTAAAAATCAAATCACATAAATTACGGTAACCAAACTGGAACATGCATCTTAGCGAAAAATACATTATGCGCAATTTCATCAATATAAGCACAAACCAGACCTTCATTGTAATCTTCATTGCAAAACACCACCAACCCACGTTATCAAATCTGCATTAAATTTAATTTCATTGTAAATGACTTCTATAAATGACTGTAAAAGTTGATACATGGAAGCAAAAGAGTAACATCGCTATTATTGTCAGAGAATTACAGAGAAGATTAGCTTTCCATTCTCGAGTACGATGATTTAATTATTCCAGTTCGCTTATGCTAAAACACAAGAAGAAAATCATACGACCATAACCATTATTATTCCGACTGCATAAGCGGAGAAAGTTGGCGTGGGCTATGCAATGTTTTAAGTATCATAACGTAACCTTAGCTGCTCAGCGCAATATTTGACGTCACAAGTGAGCATTTTCACCGGCGTTATCACAATTCATTTGATGGCACGCAGTAACTGAAATGTAACAATCATCGATATAGCGCCCCCTGGCAGGCGTAGACTTCCATCAGATCACAACAGTGGCGCCATCTACTGCACAATAGGGTCGGCGTACGAGCACATAGATTCCAGAGCCAAGTTGTAGTGGTTTCCTTTTCCGCCCTTGTATAGACTGGTGACGATCCGGAACCAGCCGTTCTCGCCCTGAAGGTAGAGTCGAAGCACCAGCTCAGATAACGAGAAATCTTCGCGCCACCATGGTAAATAGTGCTCTAATGATTGTATATAGCGCCATCACCTTGAGAGAGACTTCGTCAAAATATTGCAGGTGCGATACAATACCATATTGGCGTAGACCGACCGAGCAAGCGCAAAGTATACGTTTTAGCTGTTTGTAAACGACAATATACTGGTAATGTAGATACCTATATACCTAAAATCTATTCTGCGGTTCATATGGAGGGATGGATACTTCACTCCGCACTGGTTAGTTCAACTTAAACAACTCTCAAACTCCCTAAAAATAGGCCGCACGCAGCAATCTTGAGAAAAGTATCAAACTCCCTAAAAAGAGGCCGCATGCAGAAAACAGCATCTCGCCGAGTAATGATTTAATTATAAACGGGTAATTATGTCATAGAAGTAGTCCGTCCTGGAAAGCGGACCCCAATGGCCCAGACACCGCTTACGGTGGATCCAGAAGCCAGTGCTACTCACCCAGGGTTCTCCCCACGAGTTGCGCACGATCCAATACTCGTCGCCGCTGGCCGTATCCACGCCCCAGCCAACCACCGAAACGATGTGGTTGATCTGAAACGAGCACGTTATGATGCATTACATCAGCGATGGGATATTTCGCTTTGTGGTCGCTTTATTACGCAATCCCTGTGGACACTGATTACTGCCATGGTTGTCAAAAAGGGAAGAGGATCCCCGATGGTCACCGGTTATCACTGATGATATAGCATGATGGGGAATGGGTCAGTGGCGGTTAGGGGAGCCTCTCTAGCTCAGATGGCATGTGGGCACAGCTGCAGAACAACATGGTCATGGGTTCGAGCCCTAATATCTAAATCTGGCACATCTTTCATACAACCCCCTTCAGCTACGGTCGGAGTTGCCCAGGGAGTTTTCTCGACTCAAGCCTACTTAATTAATGTCTGTAAAACTTAAATAATCACACGCTGTACGGAACGTTATGACACAGCTTATGCTTAATGTACAGTGTCCTTTGAAGACCATTCTTGCATGAATACTATAATAATATCTTTATTGTCATATAAAGAGGTTGCATAATACATTGTAGCGGTAAAAGTACACAATATAAAATATATATGACAAAACCTGAAGCCGAAGCTTATACGCATGTACGAGATAATAAAAATGCGATATTGTTACACAGAAATGGTTAGACAACTCACATACGACGCCTGACGGTACTCTTGGTATATGCCTCCGGTGTAAAGGTCAAGGCCGTCAGTAGCCATGATACCGCAGCTGGAGAGAAATGGCGGATGTTCTCATTGCAACGTGCATATAAAGATACACATATTTACAAATATGATCTGCATACCATCTAAAGAGAGACCCATTTCCACAAGATAACATTATTTAAGCCACAAAATAACTAGCATAATTTGGTGTGAGCTCTCTTCAGCTAATCAGCATGTGCTTAACTCCCTTCATTTTACTAGCATATTCACAATGGAGACGACAGATCACATTACCCAGCCTGAGGCACCAATATAGCGTTTTTTAATAGCCCGAGGCATCCATCCATCGTGCTTTCCTTCGCTTGCTATTTATTACCTAATGGGTCCACCAGTTTGGATCTCTTGCATCATCTTCTCGCGACCCGCCACCCTGCCATAATCAGCCACCTTCCACTTCTTGTAGCTGGTGAGCGTGACGCACGTCTTGTTGTGGTAGCATGTGCCACACTGGTTAAACGGGTCGCATTCTGCAAGCAAAGTACCGGCAAGGCCATTAATTCTTTGTCAGGGCTCTTCCACACATCAACGTAATAATCATAATGTGTCCGTGTGGGCAGGACCTCTGATGGTTATGCATATCGCGTTCATGGGGAGGATCAAGAGCAGAGCCATGTGCCCGGGGGTTACTCCCTTATTCCTTTTGAGGAAGGACATCGGATCCTTATCCTGTATGAAAATAGACAAACGCACATTGGGGCGCAAACTCCGGGCCAATGGCTGGCCTGGCAGAGCTTATACTCGACTGAGCATGCTAACCCTAGGGCCACTCAGATGGTCAGATGTAATAGCATAATATTAGGATTTGCTTTTGACAGAAGTCCATATGAAGATGAACAAAACTGGTAATTGTTTCATGAATGTGAAGCTGGCTGGAAATGCACAATCCATTATAAATAAATGCAACAGATCTAATATCAAAGGTTTTGCAAACTGAAGCAAAAAACTGAAGTGTATCCATCATAAACTTAATGGGAATGAACTAATGTAAAAAGATTAAATGCATTGTGCACATTGAAAATAACCCACTTTGGTCCTTGGCTTGGTAGTTGTTACAGGTTTCATCAGGAATGCCTTTATCATGAGCATATTTATAGACTCCAATGTCATCACCGCCTTCACAGCTGCCAGCATCGCCACAGTCAATGACATCCTGTACAGACAGGTAAGCGCCGGGCCAGGCGCCCTTGCGTTTGATATTAATACGATCCGCCAAGGCACTTGTAGATCCACAGGCCCAGCAGGAACCACAGTCTGTAAGAACGGAAATGGCAGGTCACCAAAATGGCATGTGGATCTGCAGATCTTCTTGCTTCCGAACGGAGTTAAGGAGGCTTACTTGTCTGTCACAAAGAGTACATAGATGACTGCTGAGTAACAAAGGGAGCTATGAAAGACCCACTGGTATACCTGATCAGTTATTATTTCCATAACAGGTATGCAGATATAAGTTTACAGCGATGTAAGTTTGTCAATTAATATCACAATTTAGTTAAACTTTAAAGAGTTTGAGAGACGGTTCCATTTCTTTGCAAAGTTGGAGATTTTGGATGTGTATTTTTCTAATTTCTAATGATATATAATAGTGTTACTAAAAGTAACAGGTAGGCAGTCCAGACTCCACAATATTACCCTAATTGCTGAACTATAAATAATAGTTCAGATTTATTCATAAATATTTCACAAATGTGTGGTTAAACAAAAAATTAATGTTATTAAAGTTTTGGATTAACTGTAATTTGTAAGCCATATGTTGCATGGGTGTGTCCAGGGGAGGGGTACAGGGGGCCCCACCTTTTAGAACCTAAGGTATCCATGTGCCCCCCCCCCCCCCCCTTTTCAAAATATATACCTGTGGCCTCTCCTTCTTTATCTATTACAATGCATCAAGCTTTTTACTTGTGTTTTTCTTGATCTTAACAACGATTATAAAGTGTAAATACCTGACAGTATGTAATGTGCATCACAATCACCTACAGCTTTTACACATATTTTGTTCATGTTTTTGTGGAAAAAATTATTGTGCCTCCCCCCCCCCCCCTTTCAAGCATTCCTGCACAGACCCCTGTATTGATGATGTTATTGATTATTATATCACTATGTAATCTGTCAAAGATGTGATCACCATATAATACTTACACTGAGGGATATGTTGATTCCTAGTTGGACTTGCATAGTTGACATTACTGACATTTCGCCAATCCCACTGCTTAGGCACTTCCATATTGGAATTCTCATACAGCCTTGGATAAGTTCTGAATATTGTAAAATAAATATAAATCAATCAAATATATATATGCAAGTTTTATTTTATACAAAGGTCTAGATCTATGATAAACAAACTTTCATGATATGAACGAAAGTAAAAATATTACATATATGTAAAAAGGTTATGCCATTGTCATTTCATATTGAAGTCAAATCAATAAATCTACCAGACATTGGTATCCAAATTATGATATAAAATATCTTAAAATATCTTGACATAGACAATTTTAGAATTGCTTCTTAAAAATTTGCTTTAATCAAATAAAATGACAGTAGACTGCAGGCACTGTAAATCAGTAGAGGTGGGGGGGGTCCCACAGCATATATAAAATTGTATATACGCTGTAGGGCCCACCACCCCCACCCTCCACTGATTTACTGTGCCTGTGCACTGGACCTATATTGGAGCAGACATTGTTACATCTATTAAAACTCCAGCGGAACATGCACATTTCGAAAAATGGACACTGGGCAATTAGGCAGTGAGCAGGTGAGTGAAGCATCCCTTTCACTGTTTCAGATCACTTTTATCGCTCATTGACACATCTAATAATATTTAGAATAATAATAACATCATATCCATACAGGTTTCTCATAGACAATATAAGACTTTCATATGTAAGCAACTTCAAACTGCGAACAGTTCTTGTGGATCTTTTTTTAACTTACCTCACTGTTTCGACATTTTTTAACGAAGCAACAAAGCAGGCTTTTCCTGTTGGATCTGCCAGTGTTAAACTTAAAGCAGCCATCAGCACCAACCCAAAAGCTAAACAGAATTGCCCTGCCATAGTTTGGGAGTTAACTATAACTATCACAAAAGTATAGCACTTGTTAAGTAACTACCCTAAGTAAATTTTCAACACAAAAGTTCCCTGGCTTCGCTCTGGATGTGTTGTTGAAGTGCACTAAAATCGTCACATGATACATAACTCACATGACTTGTCATATGACCGGTTGAGTGCATTCTCTTATTCTTCCCGCACGGGGGCGCTTTGCCACAATTGGTCTTGAATGGGTGCATTATGATTTCAATGAAGATTCACCAGTCCTTCATACCTCCGCCCCCGGTTGTTCGCACAGTTTAATAAGAAAACTTAATATATACATACATAAATGTGTACCCAAAACAAATTGCACTTGTAGTCTAACCCGTTTTTTCTCATATGCTATAGGTTTCTAGGAGTGACATTTCCAAAATCTAGCAAAATCTATTGAGTAAAACGTATTTTTTAAGGGGGGGGGGAGTTCATTTACCCTCTTAATCCCACAAGGAGCAACGTATGGGCACGTAGATCATGCAGGCAGCTGGGATCCGCACTAGATCCGCACTAGAAATTGTGACTTACAGACTTTTTTTCCAGTGTGCATGATAGGGAGTTATTCAATCTACAACATGCAACAGACATAAATAAAATATCTTGCAAATTGATGCTTCTACGAAATTGTAAAGTATGAATCCCTCTCCCTGTTAAGAACTGGTAATTTTATTCATTCTTCCACCGTCACCAATAAATTAATGGATTATTTTATCCCCCTCAAATGTACCGGTACATTTGGTAAATTTTTACTGTAGAGATCCAGATCCCAGGCTCAGGCGGTACCCCCAGGTTTGGCCCGGGGAGGGACATACTTTAGAGGAGGCCAAATTAACGTTACCCCCCAAGTTTGGGAGGGGAGGCACTCCAAATTAACAGTGGAGGGCGGACATCTCAAGTTGGGGTGGTACCACAGGTATGGGGGGGGGGAACATCTAAAATTTGGTGAGCGGAGACACCCCAAGTTGGGTGGCAAGTTGGGGGAAGGGCAGCATCGAAAATTCGGGTGGTGCCCCAACTTAGGGGAAGGGTAAGATCTAAAATTAGGTGAGAGCCAGGACACAACCCAAGTTTGGGGAGTGGATCGAGACACACAAAGTTGAGCAGACACACCAATTAAGTGTACACCCCGAGTTAGTGGATGGAAAACATCGCAAGTCGGCTTACCTCGTACCCCAAGTTAGGAGAGGGAAGACCCCTAGCTCTCGTTAAAGAAGGGTAGACATACACACCAATGGATTGAGCTACAGGAGGGCCCGGAAACAACCTAAGTTCGCTTAGCTCCCACAGTTAGGGCCGGATGGGCAGAGACATCCCAAGTTGGAGCGTATATGCATAGGGTACCCCAAGTTATGGGAGGGGATACCTGGATGGATGAAATCGACCATGCATTTATCCATGACAACTTGATTAAGATCAGAGAAAAGCCCACAGAGGATTAGAACCATACATATCCTACATTTCCAGGTTATGGAAATTGAACATTAAATTGAGTTGAATTAAATCGATAACGGTCAACAAAACAGATGGTGATTGCCCACCCCCCTCTCTCCCAATCTATATAGGGGGGGTATAGCCATGTCGCATATCGTTGGTAAGAATTAAGAAGCGTCCATGTCGCATGTCGTTGGTAAGAAGAAGCGTTCCATGTCGCATGTCGATTTTAAGAAGAGGTCCAAGTCGCGTGTCGATTTTAAAAAGAGGTCCATGTCGCATGTCGATTTTTTTAATTGTTCTTGGGAGATCGGACGACTGATGGAATAGTTACAGTTTCTCAAACTTGTGACCCTTTCGGGGCGCTATGCAAATACAAAGTGGCGATCGACAGGCGGAATGTAAAGCCGAGATGGTTAGTTCGGTACTTAAAAACTGTGTACAAAAGTTAATATGAAAGATGTTTTATTTCTGGTTGCTGTATTTGGTAGATTAAATAACACTTCATTACATAGGTAGTAGGGCCAAGGGTATACAGGTCACGATTCATGGTGGGGCATCAACTGCCACGTTTCTCTGTCCCTTCTTGTTAGAAATAAGTTCTCCATTCTGGCTGTATCGGGGTAGGGTAAACCACCGCCGTAAAAGATATGTTCCACTCAATAGATTTTGGAAGATTTTGAAAATGATATTCTAACATACCTAAGCACTGAGAAAAAAGAGGTTTAATTATTACTGCGTTTCGGCTCCAACCCTGATTCAATTAGGCTCCCCGTACTGCAACATTGTTCCAAAGGGCCTGAAGCCAGGAAACGCGTCGATGAGAAACTTGCCGATCCCTGGCGGAGCAAGGGCAAGGTCGTTCACGAAGATAAACTTACGTTTAGCGGTTTAGATCCGGTTGAGATAGGAGGAGGGGGAGATATGTCCCAAAATGTCATGAATTTCCCTTCACGGTTAGTGCGGTAGTTCTAGTAGCCGCTTTTAAATCTCGGGGTCCGATCTTTACTTATCCAGAGTACTAGACACAGCTCTATAATGTCCTGGCGGACCGCAGTTCCATCACAGGAGCCTCAAAAGGCTCAATACTGCGTCTGGGCGGGGGGGTATACGCCCATTTTGACCGCGGGGCGTTGTGACCGCCAGTGCAGTGGGGTTGGGGGGGGGGGGGGGTATAGTTTGTGTAGCGCATGGTGTGGGGGGTTTGGTGGTTAATGTTTAAGCTCCATGTTTAAGGGGGTAGGTAGAGTCGAGCTTTGACATCAAAACCTAGCCCTGACGCATGGCCCTCACGACCTAAACCCTAACGGGGGTGTAAGGGCCATGCTATACACACGGTCAAAAAAGTAGCATTGCATCACCCAGCTCGCTTCGATGAATGATTGTCGATTATGACGACGAACCTATCTCTCCTAATCGCCTCGACCCTCTTCTATAGACATTACTTGGACCATAGGATGCATTCATTTTAAAGTTTGCTCTCTACTTCTTGCACATCAATGATATTTTCGTCGGTGGTTAACGGTTTCCCTCCGTGCCGCGTCAATTTTTTCTAGGCGGTTGCCGCAGCTCGTTTGTTGACATCAGGTAATACACCCGACAGCTTCCGTATGGCGGCGCCACTAATTCTCGTTTTATGTCTATAGTCGTGCCTGCATTTTTGACGCAACTAGCGGCGCCGCCATGCGGATTATGTCTGTTTTATTGCCTGGTCAAATTTTAAGCGTCAGAGAGGAAATCCGTTACTAACCGATGAAAATATCATTCATGTGCAAATAATAGAGAGCAAACTTTACAATGAATGCATCCTAGGGTCCAAGTAATGTGTAAAGAAGAGGGTCGCGGCGACTTGGAGAGGTAGGCTCGTTGTCATAATCGACAATCATTCCTCGCAGTGAGTTTGGTTATGCATTACTACTTTTTTAACCATGTGTATTGCTTGACCCTTCTGCCTATCAGCTTGTTGTCAGAAGGGTCAAGTTCACTGGGCTAATCAAAACCCATACACAAGGGTTTTGATGTTAAAGCTAGGTATAGTCATGCCGGTACCGTCATGCCCAGGTGACGAGGGATTGAAAGAGCTGGTTGTCATTAATCAACTGAAACATGGCAGCTGGGGCGAGCCACAGGAGAAGGTGTCACTGGGCAAGGGCGTCAGTAGTTCCATATATGTAACGCAGCTCGCTCCGATATGGGTCCAGTCGCGGCGAGCCACAGCGGCTTGCTTGTAGGACTAGGGCGTCAGCTACATCAACTTAGCGATATCAGCTCCAGCGGCAGGAATACAGGGTTGGGCACCCCGGGGCCAATGAGCTGGCTGCCTACCTGAAGTAGCGAGACAGGGAGCCATTCCCCAGCCACATATGAGGCCTTTACAGCCTTCCCCTTCACACTTGCACAGTCAAATCATCCAACGGTCAAACTTGACAGCAGTAAAAGTGGGCATACACCCGGTGGGGGGCGGGCCGGCAATATCCGTATCATATACCCTCCCGCCCAACCTACCCAAGATTAAGGCTTCTGTGATTCCATAGATGTAACATAGTCTACTCCAATATGGGTCCAGTTGTGGAGTTATGACGCTGTTGGCGGTATCCATAGCAGCTTGCTTGGGGGTACCCTTGCTAACTTATAAAGCACATATGATCAAATGTGGTTAAAGCGCCCTGAATATACAACTAACCAATTAACCAGTTTAGGATACAACTTCAATTTACATATATATATCACACATATGTATACGGCATCAGGCATCCCGGGGTCCGACCATCTGTTGGCCCATCTCTCTAGTGAGACTGGTTTACTGGGTGAGTCTAGTTTAAGGCCCATAAAGTAAAGGGACCAGCTGATATGTTATACCCAGAATTGTACTTTCTAGAGATGAGTGCACGATGCCTGTGACATCACTTACAGACTCTATTGTAATGAATCTGATCTAGGTATTATTAACAATTTACTTGGAGATCAGCCAGGGAATTATCCTAAGACTCGCCAGATTTGGGCACATTTTTAGTTTGGCATTGGCATCAGGCGTCTAGTACTGTTTAACCTCCCAAGAAGGGCCTTGTCAGGAGGTTTAGAAGAATATCATAGTACTCACAACTTTATATAAATACTTTTTTACCAGCCAATGAAAAATTGACGATCAGGTGCCATCTTGTTATCTTTAAATTTCTTCTAGTTGCTTCTTAAGTATGCAATAAATTAAATATAATTTGTCATGTTGAACTGTTTCCATTATATTGAAACCAGCTTACTCTAGCATGCATAGTGATGCTAACAATATTTTATTAAGATCTAATCTTGTGCGATCTAGGTATCCTATTCTTTGTTCAAATTCTTCAGTAGTAAAATAATGCAGCATATGAATCTTCCAAGTCAGAATTCCTAGCAGACACTTAGGGTAATATAGATTTTGCCAGTTTTCCCCAATTTCATCATATAATCATCATCATCATATGTTGGCTTTTGAATTGTGACTGCCAACATACAATGTTTTGACCACTTTATCATTTCAGACTGCTCATCGTTATGTGAAGCTCATAAGAAAACAGAGTGGTTGGAGGGGAGCCTCCAGTTGCCCTGTGGGACTTCTCCAAACCATGGCTTCTGGTGGCCCCTGCAAGTCCTGCTTCAGCAGCTGGCACCTCAAGTGGCTCCTCCTGGCGTTGGTGGCCGCCATCCTCATTATCACCTACGCTGCTGATATCTGGAGTGTCGAGATGGAGTTCACTGGCAAGCAGAACACGCCGCCCACACCCCAGGAAAAACTCTACGTACAGAGGGCGGAAAAAGTCAAAACAAAAAAAAACGCACCCCCGAGCGATGTTGGCGGTGGAGAAGAGTCTGCCGAGGGAGGCCTAGGGACCACCTCGACCAGCTACCTGGGCGTCGCGGACAGCATCCCAGCCGTACGCGTGGCTGGCGTCGACTGCAGTCGGATCTTCGCCAACGACCAATCCGAGATCAAGCGAGCCGGAAAATTCCAGTCGTCTCACCCCGTGGACGTCATTCCCGACGCGCAGTTCATCGCGGAGACCCGGGACTGCAAAGCATTCAGCGTCGGCAGGAGCTACGTGCCGACGCCCGTATCTCAAGAAGAGGCCGACTTCCCCATCGCCTTCAGCATCCTCATGTTCAAGGACGTCTGGCAGATGGAGAAGCTCCTCAGAGCCATCTACCGGCCGCAAAACTACTACTGTCTCCACGTGGACTCTAATTCCCGCGCGATCTTCCGCAAGGCGGTGCGCGCCATCGCCGGGTGCTTCGATAACGTCTTCTTGGCCTCGAGGTCCGTGCGGGTGGAGTGGGGCACGTTCAGCGTGGT
Source organism: Arenicola marina (assembly GCA_964019135.1). Classification (NCBI taxonomy): domain Eukaryota; kingdom Metazoa; phylum Annelida; class Polychaeta; family Arenicolidae; genus Arenicola; species Arenicola marina. Next base: position 20,328,927 of record OZ025257.1, read on the forward strand.
GGAACCAGAACTGATCTGCATGGAGGATCTGCTCAAGTACCGCAAGTGGAAGTACTTCATCAACCTGACCGGGCAGGAGTTCCCGCTCAAGACTAACTGGGACCTGGTGAAGATCCTCAAAGCATTCAACGGGAGTAACAATATGGAAGGAACAGTGGCAAGGTTGGTGTTCCTTTATTATCTTAATTGTTATTATCGACTGGTATTTTTTTGGTTTAAATCAATGTTATTCATATCAGTGATTAAAATTAATATCCCATAAAAAATTGAGAGCCTGAAAACTTTACTATCGCATCCTTTTACACAGAGCTGGACCTGTATTCAACAGATGTATTTTGTCACATACATGCAATACTCCTTTATTAATTATGAATTCCAGCACCAGTAAGATTTGTCTGCGACGTCATTTTTGAAAAGAAAGCTTCAAGTATATGTAGAAGTGTGCACATTACCCTCTTTTTCATGGGTTTGGCATAGCGTCTCACATCTGGTAAATTCTTAATTATAATTGTTATTTGTGTAACGTTCTATTGAGCATTTTGATCATAAAGATATATAGCACAGCAGTAAAGCATTGTTGTAGAAACTATCCGTAAAGTCGTTTGTATTTTATATCCGCAGGAGGAATGAGGAGCGACTGAAGTTCGTTTACCACGGCTTCGTTCAGACCGACACACGTAAGGAGGCGCCCCCGGTGGACGTGACCCTCACTAAGGGGTCAGTCCACATCGCGGCCACGCGGGCATTCGTCCACTACGTCATCAACGACAAGAGGGCGCTGACCTTCAGAAACTGGGTCAAGGACACTGGCGTCCCGGATGAGACGTTCTTCTCGACCTTGAACCACAGTCCTCAGCTGGGCGTTCCCGGGGCTTACCTGGGTAAGTCAATGGCCACGTGGGTTGGCCTCGCTCACAGACTCTGGGTGACATGTGACGCGCCCTATGGTTCCTGAGCTTACCTGGGTAAGTCATTCGCCACGTGGGTTGGCCTCGCTAACAGACTCTGGGTGACATGTCAGGCGCCCTTTGGTTCCTGAGCTTACCTGGGTAAGTCATTCGCCACGTGGGTTGGCCTCGCTAACAGACTCTGGGTGACATGTCAGGCGCCCTTTGGTTCCTGAGCTTACCTGGGTAAGTCATTCGCCACGTGGGTTGGCCTCGCTAACAGACTCTGGGTGACATGTGACGCACACACACCTTCGGTTCCTGAGCTTACCTGGGTAAGTCATTCGCCACGTGGGTTGGCCTCGCTAACAGACTCTGGGTGACATGTGACGCACACACACCTTTGGTTCCTGAGCTTACCTGGGTAAGTCATTCGCCACGTGGGTTGGCCTCGCTAACAGACTCTGGGTGACATGTCAGGCGCCCTATGGTTCCTGAGCTTACCTGGGTAAGTCATTCGCCACGTGGGTTGGCCTCGCTAACAGACTCTGGGTGACATGTCAGGCGCCCTATGGTTCCTGAGCTTACCTGGGTAAGTCATTCGCCACGTGGGTTGGCCTCGCTAACAGACTCTGGGTGACATGTCAGGCGCCCTATGGTTCCTGAGCTTACCTGGGTAAGTCATTCGCCACGTGGGTTGGCCTCGCTAACAGACTCTGGGTGACATGTCAGGCGCCCTTTGGTTCCTGAGCTTACCTGGGTAAGTCATTCGCCACGTGGGTTGGCCTCGCTAACAGACTCTGGGTGACATGTGACGCACACACACCTTTGGTTCCTGAGCTTACCTGGGTAAGTCATTCGCCACGTGGGTTGGCCTCGCTAACAGACTCTGGGTGACATGTGACGCACACACACCTTTGGTTCCTGAGCTTACCTGGGTAAGTCATTCGCCACGTGGGTTGGCCTCGCTAACAGACTCTGGGTGACATGTGACGCACACACACCTTTGGTTCCTGAGCTTACCTGGGTAAGTCATTGGCCGCGTGGGTTGGCCTCGCTAACAGACTCTGGGTGACATGTCAGGCGCCCTATGGTTCCTGAGCTTACCTGGGTAAGTCATTCGCCACGTGGGTTGGCCTCGCTAACAGACTCTGGGTGACATATCAGACGCCCTTTGGTTCCTGAGCTTACCTGGGTAAGTCATTCGCCACGTGGGTTGGCCTCGCTAACAGACTCTGGGTGACATGTGACGCACACACACCTTTGGTTCCTGAGCTTACCTGAGTAAGTCATTGGCCGCGTGGGTTGGCCTCGCTAACAGACTCTGGGTGACATGTCAGGCGCCCTATGGTTCCTGAGCTTACCTGGGTAAGTCATTGGCCGCGTGGGTTGGCCTCGCTAACAGACTCTGGGTGACATATCAGACGCCCTTTGGTTCCTGAGCTTACCTGGGTAAGTCATTCGCCACGTGGGTTGGCCTCGCTAACAGACTCTGGGTGACATGTGACGCACACACACCTTTGGTTCCTGAGCTTACCTGAGTAAGTCATTGGCCGCGTGGGTTGGCCTCGCTAACAGACTCTGGGTGACATATCAGACGCCCTTTGGTTCCTGAGCTTACCTGGGTAAGTCATTCGCCACGTGGGTTGGCCTCATTAACTGTGGGTGACATGTCAGGCGCCCTTTGGTTCCTGAGCTTACCTGGGTAAGTCATTCGCCACGTGGGTTGGCCTCATTAACTGTGGGTGACATGTCAGGCGCCCTTTGGTTCCTGAGCTTACCTGGGTAAGTCATTCGCCACGTGGGTTGGCCTCGCTAACAGACTCTGGGTAACATGTCAGGCGCCCTTTGGTTCCTGAGCTTACCTGGGTAAGTCATTCGCCACGTGGGTTGGCCTCGCTAACAGACTCTGGGTGACATGTCAGGCGCCCTATGGTTCCTGAGCTTACCTGGGTAAGTCATTCGCCACGTGGGTTGGCCTCGCTAACAGACTCTGGGTGACATGTTAGGCGCCCTTCGGTTCCTGAGCTTACCTGGGTAAGTCATTCGCCACGTGGGTTGGCCTCGCTAACAGACTCTGGGTGACATGTTAGGCGCCCTTCGGTTCCTGAGCTTACCTGGGTAAGTCATTCGCCACGTGGGTTGGCCTCGCTAACAGACTCTGGGTGACATGTTAGGCGCCCTTCGGTTCCTGAGCTTACCTGGGTAAGTCATTCGCCACGTGGGTTGGCCTCGCTAACAGACTCTGGGTGACATGTCAGGCGCCCTTTGGTTCCTGAGCTTACCTGGGTAAGTCATTCGCCACGTGGGTTGGCCTCGCTAACAGACTCTGGGTGACATGTGACGCACACACACCTTTGGTTCCTGAGCTTACCTGAGTAAGTCATTGGCGGCGTGGGTTGGCCTCGCTAACAGACTCTGGGTGACATGTGACGCACACACACCTTTGGTTCCTGAGCTTACCTGAGTAAGTCATTGGCCGCGTGGGTTGGCCTCGCTAACAGACTCTGGGTGACATATCAGACGCCCTTTGGTTCCTGAGCTTACCTGAGTAAGTCATTCGCCACGTGGGTTGGCCTCGCTAACAGACTCTGGGTGACATGTGACGCACACACACCTTTGGTTCCTGAGCTTACCTGAGTAAGTCATTGGCCGCGTGGGTTGGCCTCGCTAACAGACTCTTGGTGACATGTGACGCACACACACCTTTGGTTCCTGAGCTTACCTGAGTAAGTCATTGGCCGCGTGGGTTGGCCTCGCTAACAGACTCTGGGTGACATATCAGACGCCCTTTGGTTCCTGAGCTTACCTGGGTAAGTCATTCGCCACGTGGGTTGGCCTCATTAACTGTGGGTGACATGTCAGGCGCCCTTTGGTTCCTGAGCTTACCTGGGTAAGTCATTGGCCGCGTGGGTTGGCCTCGCTAACAGACTCTGGGTGACATGTCAGGCGCCCTTTGGTTCCTGAGCTTACCTGGGTAAGTCATTGGCCGCGTGGGTTGGCCTCGCTAACAGACTCTGGGTGACATGTCAGGCGCCCTTTGGTTCCTGAGCTTACCTGGGTAAGTCATTTGCCACGTGGGTTGGCCTCATTAACTGTGGGTGACATGTCAGGCGCCCTTTGGTTCCTGAGCTTACCTGGGTAAGTCATTGGCCGCGTGGGTTGGCCTCGCTAACAGACTCTGGGTGACATGTCAGGCGCCCTTTGGTTCCTGAGCTTACCTGGGTAAGTCATTGGCCGCGTGGGTTGGCCTCGCTAACAGACTCTGGGTGACATGTCAGGCGCCCTTTGGTTCCTGAGCTTACCTGGGTAAGTCATTGGCCGCGTGGGTTGGCCTCGCTAACAGACTCTGGGTGACATGTCAGGCGCCCTTTTGTTCCTGAGCTTACCTGGGTAAGTCATTCGCCACGTGGGTTGGCCTCGCTAACAGACTCTGGGTGACATGTCAGGCGCCCTTTGGTTCCTGAGCTTACCTGGGTAAGTCATTCGCCACGTGGGTTGGCCTCGCTAACAGACTCTGGGTGACATGTGACGCACACACACCTTTGGTTCCTGAGCTTACCTGAGTAAGTCATTGGCCGCGTGGGTTGGCCTCGCTCACAGACTCTGGGTGACATGTCAGGCGCCCTTTGGTTCCTGAGCTTACCTGGGTAGATCATTCGCCACGTGGGTTGGCCTCGCTCACAGACTCTGGGTGACATGTCAGGCGCCCTATGGTACCTGAGCTTACCAAGGACATATGCCGACGACAGCCGTACCCGTCCCGTAGCCACTAGACCTTTGTCTCCCCATTACAAGATTATATGAATCTTTATCGGTCGCAAGACAACAAGACGGTGCTTTCAGTAACAAAGTATTTACCATTTTGGCCGCTGGCCTATTTCCAAATAAAGTAATCTTTATTTGACCTTTTGGTTATTACTTGCAACGTGCGTGTGTTGTAGGCAAACCGGAGACTGACAACAAAGTTTACCCGTTCCTGACTCGCTTCAAGAACTGGGGCTCTGGCCCCTTTAACTGGCCCTGCCAGGGTGAGCGGGTTCGCATGGTGTGTATCTTCGGCGTGGGGGACCTGCCACTGCTCGCCTCCCGCCCCGAGCTCTTTGCCAACAAGTTCTACTGGGACTACCAGCCGCTCGCTCTCCAGTGTCTCGAGGAGCTCCACTACAATCGCACCCGCCAGGAGGCCCTGGGCCAAATCTCTTTCAACGCCGAGATGTACTCCACGTATGACTTCGTACGTCGTCACGTGTGAGGAGAGGACGTGGAACCAGCCGACACCTGCGCCGAGGATCTCGAACCAGCCACCCCCTGCACAGAGGAGGTGGAACGAGCCACCCCCTGCACAGAGGAGGTGGAACCAGCCATCCCCTGCGCAGAATATGTGGAACCAGACCAGCCACCCCCTGCGTAGAGGACGTGGAACCAGCCACCATCTGCGCAAAGGACGTGGAAACAGCCACCACCTGCGCATGCGTTCAAGTTCAAGCCCTTCAGCCAAAGTATCGTAGCTGTTCTTGGGGCGCATGCCGCGTGTAAGATTTTGTGACTTTCTTGATTTATCGTTGAACGAGACCACCGTACAAGTTTGCACAGTATTAGGCCTATCTTTTGATAGAGTCCTATGTTTGTTTCTCTGGCGAAGTCATGGTGTCAAATACTGACTTGGTTACGTATGTGGAAATATGGCGAGTTTCACGCTTGTGGCAGCTTATATTTATCGGATCGCCTTTAAAGTCAGCACAATAACTTTATTAGTATTTCATGTCTTGTTTTAGAGCTCCGTAACAGAAGTAACCTGTCACAGTATCATCATGTAACGAAGTCAACAGTTAAGTTACGCGATGCTTCCCGGGTAACCATGCCTTGATCACCTGTCGGGTTAGTGACTTGTTCTGTAAATGGTCACGTGTTCAATCACGTGACTGTTTTGTAAATGCTAGCGTGTTAGGTCATGTGACACTGCCCGCTACATGGTTACGTGTTGGAACATCTGACACTCATTTCCTGCATATGGTTACGTGTCCGGTCACGTACCATACTGCCAGGTCACATGTGACGCTCCATGCCAGGTCACATGTCACGCCCCATGCCAGGTCACATGTGACGCTCCATGCCAGGTCACATGTGACGCTCCATGCCAGGTCACATGTGACGCTCCATGCCAGGTCACATGTGACGCTCCATGCCAGGTCACATGTGACGCTCCATGCCAGGTCACATGTGACGCTCCATGCCAGGTCACATGTGACGCTCCATGCCAGGTCGCATGCCAGATCACATGTGACGCTCCATGCCAGGTCGCATGCCAGGTCACATGTGACGCTCCATGCCAGGTCGCATGTGACGCTCCATGCCAGGTCACATGTGACGCTCCATGCCAGGTCACATGTGACGCCCCATGCCAGGTCACATGTGACGCTCCATGCCAGGTCGCATGTCACGCCCCATGCCAGGTCGCATGCCAGGTCACATGTGACGCTCCATGCCGGCGTGTTGTCACGCTCCATGTCACAAAGTCAGGTATCAGATTGAGTCTCTTGTCGTTTGACAATATACTGCTGCTGTCGCAATTCCGATCATCAATGATTATAGCATGTTGCCGACACATTGTGGCAAAGCCTAGTCGTTAGCTGGAGATGTTGTGTTGTCATTATTGAGGAGGCGTATGTATCGTGTAAGAAGTATTAAGTCTAAGTCCCTCTGTCATCGTTTATATGTTATGGTGCCATCACTTTTCTTGTCATACGCAGAAGTAGTGTCAAGAGTCAATCAAAATCATTGTTATATAGATTTATGTCTACTTGATTATACTCGTATTTATTGTGCGGTCCATTTACTCAGATTTATCAAAATAATGTTGCTATTATAATTGCTGTAACGTCGTTTTTGATTGTTTTAGTTGTGTATTTGATGCTCAGTTTTTTGGTGCTCGAGACAATACAGCTGTCTGAGCTAAGACTCCCGTGTGTATACACACGGTGTGTGGACTGCGATTCGTTCGACATACGCTGCTTTGCCAAATGAGGAATAATCAAAATCATCTTTATTACGATTGTTGATTATATTAACTCGATTTTACGTGACACGTATTTAGTTGATTATTGCGTTGTGGGGCAGATCCGGTCTCTTTGCCATCTGTTGTATCTGGAACATTCTGTTGGCGATCTCTGACTCCATGTAGGGAGCTGGGGCCGTATTCTTAATGCCTTCGTAAGTTACGCACGAAAAGTGCATTTGCGTTCTTAGCCTCACCGGTTCATTGTGGTTGTGTCAAGAAATCATATGCAATATAATTTTAGCCCTTTCTTACTTCAGAAAATTCACCTCTCGGGTGACTACTTACGTATTTTGAACCCTGTAATCGTTCGACAGATATTCCACTTAGCGATATACATTATAAATCGATTGGCGTAGCCATGTGTATAAATACTGTCCCTGGTCTCAGACAAAAAGTGTGGGTTCAGTGTGGCGTTTACTGTAATCTCGTGGTTGTTTTTCCACGTGTTCTGCCCCGTGCTGGGCTTGAGGCGGAGTCAGCGTCAGCAAGTCTTATGTATTACCACCGATGATGGTTTCTTAGCCAGGCAGTGTTGAAATCCTCGTTGCCAACGATTATAGTGTTTATATATGCTAATTAATGGCCAATTATACTGCTGATAACCATGTGCTAAGGAAGGTCGTGAAGTTTATCGCCTGCATTACTGTCGAATTATACGGCTGTTTTATGGAAAGACTTACATATACATGTGTACATAAATATAGATATACATGTGTACATAAATATAGATATACATGTGTACATAAATATATAGATATCAATGGTAGTTTATTGACTTTACGGCTGTCGCTCTAAAGACTTACATCAGCGTTCCTGGTCTCACCTGCTCTTCGTAGAGATGACGTCACTTTGGCCACGCCCTATATCACTGGCGTCGTACATTGTACTGTTTTTCGTTTCGTGTTTTTAATTAACCCAACCGTGCTTTAGTGTCGTGGTGTATTTCCCGACAGATCACAACCTCGTGTCCCTGTTGTAACGCTGTATCGACCCGTATGTGGGAAGCCACCTAATCTTCCAGATCGTACAAAAACAAAGGTATTTAAAGCGGTCCATAAGGAATAGAAGTGTTGCGCTTCCATATGTAGCTGGTTATGTAAATCTCACCTCACATTGGTCACATGATCTGAGCATCTGAATCCATACTCAAGCATCGCTTCTGTTTACACAGGGTGACGTACAATCAACGTTGCGGGTCATTGGCAGATGCTGGATATTAATGCATTTTCTTGATAAAAAAAGTCGTTATTTTCCTAGAGCGACATGTATCAATATGAAGAAATTACTTAAATTGTTACACATATGATAATATATAGAGTGTATGACTTGTGCACACGTTATATTTAGAAATTGAAAGGCTGACGCCGGATATATAATTTGATAATATAATACCTTACATTTATGATAAAAAAAATTATTTTAAGTACTATAAACGCATTTGAATCCGTTGTTATGGTTATCCCACCCCTTCGCCCCCATTGCCTGGATCACGCCGTGTTTTCCTGGTCCTCTTGATGTCATATTATTGCCACCCCGATAATTTCTAGGGGGATTCTATTTTGAATTGATATCAGGGGGCAGTATATATTTCATTGTCCGGTCGGTTATATACATGCCAATGCTTATGCCCTCATATCAGTCCTGAGCACATCCAAGGATAAAATGTCACTACATCGGTGTCACAATTTGTAGAAATATATGAGAAATTCTGGACAGGCATTGTGTCAAGGTTAAGGACAAAGAAGGTCCAGAAATAATATCCAGGAGTGAAAACAAAAGATAAAGCTACGCCCCCCCCCACCCCCTTCTCTCTGCCACCACCACCCTTTGGGTTTACATGACCCCCGCCCCGATTTCTGTGTTCCTGTTAAACGGTAAACTGATTACTGTATTGGTAAGACCTGTATGTCCTGAAATCTACATTTCTGCTTGTGTGTATCAGTGATCGCAAAGATAATGAATTAATCTAATCAAAATATGGGGGAAAAAACTGAGGCAATGCAGGATTTTAATCAAAATTTGTAGCACAATTCCTGATTTTTGTCAGATTTACATCATTTATTATTCGTAAAGATTGTGTTGATTAGACTTGAGTCCTCGTTATTGCTACCAAGTCAATTTATATTTACTATGATGATTATGTTACTTTTTAATAGCAAGGTGCTACATGTAGGTCAGTGTGAGGACTGCAACTGATTTTACCCGATCCACCATTATTTCACCCGTTACTCACCGTTGCAGGGGAGTGAACTGTGTATCGCGGCCATTTAAAATATATCTTTGCTTTTTCCGGGGGGCACGTGGTCGATCCACGTGATCCCCTGCCACAAGAGAGTAATATATATCAATCCATACCTCCCAGAGAGGCTGCTGCATTAGTCCCTGAGAACACGTCTGGTGCCAAATCATTCAGTTAGCCTATTGGACTGTCCTTTTGGTAATTCTACTGGCATTATAGCTGAGCTGATGTGCTATCCATATATGGAAATAAAAACAGTATTTAAGCCATTATTGTGTGTTGGTTGTTATCTGCGCATATGATATAGCACGGATCCGTTTTTCAAATGTTGGTGGAGAATCCGTCTCTAATATTAGGTTTTGATTCTCTATTACTAATCTCAGTGCAGTAACTGTTTTGTTTGAAGAAACAATGAATTTCATCGATTCGGCTGGCGCGTTTGTTTACATCCCCTTTTGCCTCGCTTGGCAGGGTGATTAGTGAGTTCTATCGGCAGCGACAAGGACAGTGTGTCCAGCTAAACCCTTCAGGTATGTGACGACCCTGGGGAACATTCTAGATTAGACCTGTTTAGGACGAGCCAGAAATAAAAACTGTCAACGAAAGTATAAAACATTTATTAGCAAACACCAGAATATTCTATAACATTCCCTGAAAGTAGACAGTAAAATCTCGTGCGAAAAAAATCTTGTTTTTTTCATTGTTGTTGTGTGTTGTTTTTTTTGTTTGGTTTTTTGAGGGCGGTGGGGCGGGGGGGGCCAATCGAAACGGTGGTTTTCCTAATAATAAAACCCAACCAGTCCTTACTGAGCGGATATGTGCTATACACGTAACATGGTAACTGGATATTTTCTAACGCTCAGTTCCTCCTTATAATTGTCCACCATCTCCTTCTGTCTCTCCACACGACGCCAACTCTCAATATCGACCCCGTTGCGCTATCAAGGAGCCCTCCACCTGGCTAACCCCCCCGACCTCTCCCTGTCCACACGCAGCCTCGGCGGAAGGGGTGGGGCCGCGGCCTGTGGTGTGCCGTCCGTACACACGAGCCGTATACAGAGGCCACCAACACAAAGCGTCTAGGTCCAAACGCGTTTGCGGCGCCCTGCAGGCTGGCTGGCTGGCTGGCTGGATGGGCGGCCCGACCCACAGCCTCACCACTGGCCGCCCCGACGGTCGAGAGGCGGTCCCGCTTGCGTTTGCCGGGACTGCCCACTCCCAACTCCCCCCGCTCTGTGGCTCCCGCCCTGTCCGTGTATGACGCCGGCACGGCTACCACCTCCCTTCCCACGGTCGTTCGCGGCCTGCATTAGAGATTCCCAAAGCCGTGCAACCCGACGAGCGAGAGAGAGAGAGACACACATAACACACAGCCTGGCCCCGCAGTCCAAATGCCCCTTCAGGAAATAGCCATTTCGGCGTTTCAGCTGACGCCTTTGTTTACATCCAGGCCGATGCAGCAGCACCTGCTTATGCGTCGCTTTGCTCCGTGAATAGTGTAGCAGAGTTCGTCTGGGCAGCGACAACAGGAACGACAGTGTCCCCAGCCATCAGGTATGTGACAAGGCCAGGGAACATTCTAGGTAAGATTGGTTATAGCGCTGGCAGTGTCACGGGGAATTTTATTCCATTGGATATTTCGGCCATTTTGCTATGCAACTCATCATCATGCGAGATGCATTATGCATATATAACCCCCCCCCCCCGCCGCCGGGGAGTGGGGGGGGGGGCACAACATAATTGGGTATAAGTTGTACTGACATATGTGTTTCACCCAAATGACCTGTTTTCCGCCTGTTAACCCTTTCGTTGGGGCAGATACCTCCATTTTCCGTCGATGTGCTCGTCTGAGACTGAAAATGTCTCCATCAGTCCATATCCCCAAAGAAAGGGAATGCTTCACATTATCCTGGCGGATTCCCGTGATTCCCGCGCCGGAATCCGCCGGCCAATCCACTGGCCGGTTTCCCTATAATTAACGTTATACATAACTGTCAGTGCCTAATTTGGATGCCATTCCATTTTTTTCACCAAAATATTCTTTCACGAGGACAACAAAATCGAGTAGTTTTATCCCCCCCCCCCCCACAGGATATATACATAGATCGGCAGGTGCGGGATGGCCTAGGCTCTTCCACAGCCCCACCTCCGCTCGCTCCATGTGAGGCTGTAAACGGCTAATCTAAGGTTGGCAGGGATTGGTCAACGCGCTCTCCCTGTTTTGAATATTCTCATTGGCTGTGCTAACTTTAGCTCAGCGGGTGCATCATGGCCGCCCTTGACAGAGTTTTGGAGAAAGTAAAAGCGTTTTGGCTGAAATAAGATTTAAACTTGCTCCTAAAGTAGTTTTAACGCATATAAACGAAACAACCAGGAAAGAAAAGCAGACGCATGGCTATTTAGGAAAAAAATAATGTGATTGTAGGCGGAAATACGTGGAAGAATCCTCCGATCAGGCGGACGTTTCGCGAAAATCGAGAATGTTTACTTTCCAGTTCAGGGGGGGGGGGCGGGGCTGATCAGCTGATGCCTTCAGTGACCGCCCAAGAGAAATGACAGTGGTGTCACTGTCAATTCGGTTATTCACCAGCGAAGAAATAAGCTGGCAGAAGTAACATCTATGCTGGAAATTGCAGGTCAGTTATATTTAATTCTTTATGTTTTCATTACATATGATTATCAGTATATAAGCTAAGTTAGCTTCATTAGGTATACAGATGCAATTAAATGCTGTTGATAAATTTGTGGCAAATTTTGCATTTTAAATTAATGATGTTTTTTATGCAGCTGTAATATCAGTGGTGTGTCAATATAAAAGGGCCAGCATATGATTTTACCTCTCCCCACCATACCCAACAATCATAAAAATTATTGCAACAATTTAATAAACTTATCTGTGTTTTTGTCTTTTAGATGCATGAAGAGCTATGCTGCAGATATTTGCAGACCTCCAGACAATATTCATTTGCCACATGCTATTGAGGCATTTAGAATAGGTGTGGATATTTATATATTGCTGTCATTTATTACTTGAAGGGTTTTAGCCTTAAATAATCATGTTTATTCCTTAATTCTTATCTAAATTCGGTAGTGTTATAATCTATTTCTGGTATAGTGTCTGTGTAAGGACTTCATATGTACATGACATGCACATAACCACATGACTGAAGTGTATAAAACATCTTATTATTGTCATTTATGTGAAGTACAATTAAGCATGATTTTTAAGCAACTGATTGAGCAATATGACATATGAGCAGATTATGGCTCTGTATAGTAAACTCAGATGATCAAGTGTTAAGCAGCAAGTATTACTTTTTTCACCTGGGTAATTTACTTTGTCTGAGAGAATTGTACATAGTTGTCTGCTCTACTTAGAAGTTAGATACCTTTGTTTAGTCATACACTGCATCTCCAAAACTCCCATGATGAGAGCTTCGCCCAGTATCTTATTACATATAATCATGTATCAAATTTATGATCAATCTGTGAAACCCCTAATATATAAAAGTTACTTTTATATTCACAGCATATTGTCAAGAGGCTGGTTGAGGCACTGGACTATTGAACACATGGGGGAGAACCAACTCATGTTAACCCTTCAGTGTTACTTTTTCGTGAGAGGTTAAACTTGCGAGAATGGTGCTTTGTCAAGACCAGGACACCACATCTGGAGCCATCACAGGATGCTGTTTCATGACTATCACAGTGAAGCACAGTTCAAATGCATGCTAATGCAAGATTTTGAAATGAAATAAGCCAGGGATTTGTTAGAATTATGAGCTGGGTCATTATGAAAACTTGGTAGCCATTGTTGATTTACATCAATCCTACCTAAGAATAATTAGACGAAATGTTTTTCATTTAGTTTCATGAAATAATACTTATTAATGCTTTCAATAAAATGTGTTTGTCATTCTTCAATCGAATTTGGCTGATGTTTTGTTAATATAATTTTGTTCTTCACGCACACATATAAATCTCCTGAACCCCTGAAACTTCAAGAGGAATTTCTGCAGCACAAAATACCTTTCTAATTACCAGTATTCCCAGGGGAACAGATATATTCCATGTTCTACGTGCAGCACACGTTTTTTGCTGCAAAACTATCCAATAATGTTCTCAGGCAGTCTCATCTTTATGTATATATGTAGTTACAGTTATAACTGTTATGAAAAGAAATTTATAATCTGTTTTATTTTATTATAATTTTTATTCTTTAAAGCAAATACCGGTATCTAGTACTTAAAACTTCCTGTTGATGATTTATTTGATATTTGAGGCTTAAGTTAATGTCTGGTAGACTTAACTTAATTATTATGAATGTGTGTGACCATGAAATGTTAACTCCCTAGATTCTTTTTCTAAGTGAAGAGAAGCCTGCATAAACATGTACATAACTGTTAATGAACCTGTAATTTTATCCGCTACAGAACTATAATAGCTTTTTTCTCTCATCAAAACCTATAACTTTCACCAAATAACATAATACAAATTTCTATTTCACCAAAAGATAAAACCACCTAAACAAAAAAAAGCTTTTCACTATGAGACGCAGCATGTGAGAGGAGTGATACAGTAAAATGTTTATTGATTACTTTTAAACATTTAACTGTAATAATGTGCCAAAAAATATAATATGACAGACTTATAATTATGATGACACATAATCTATGATAATACTTAAAATGATACTTATTAGAGTAAAATATTAATTTAATAGGTTGATGCAGATAATTTTATATTGATTTTTATGACTTGAATGTTGCTGAACAATCAAAGTTTACATGACCAATGTTGAAAAAAAAAAACAGGTGACCCATTATAGCTGTAAAAGGGGCATAACCATTTGATTGCAGGAGGTAGGGTGGGGGGCATGTTTGTAAGCTTATTAATAGGCCTCCCTCTAAGCAGCATGTATGCCGTGATGTAACAACACCATGTGACCTTAGAGCCAGGTAAGGCTTTTAGCAGGACAGATATTATTATGATATATATATTATAAATGTATATAGTGATGGAAGAAATTTTTCACCACATTAATTCCAACTTCCAACAGGAAGATACTGCTAAGATCAGGGGCGGAACTAGAGGTGGGGTCAGGGGGGTTGAAACCAATCCCCCCCCCCTCCCTTGGGAACTTGAACATACACTGTCAAAATCGGGTTCTTCGGACACCCCCCCCCCCACCCCGGCCGCAAGTTTTTAGAGAGCACACCCCCCCACTCCCTGGGAATTTTCCAAATTCCTTGATCCGCCCCCGACTGATTTAATGCCGTTTTTAAATAGTTGTGCAGTTAAAGAATACAGAGATCTAAATTCACGGGCATCGTAAAGTGACAGAGGGAGGGGCGGGCGGTATTGGGCCACATAGTCGCACCCCCACCCCTAGTCCTGAAAGGAGTCCCTCTGACTTGGAGGCCTCGCACGATACGGAGACGAGAGCCCGCTCCGGCGCGGCCCAGAGCGTAATAGCTAGGGGGGGGGGGGGTCATGCAACGGGGCTACCCCATTTACCCTCTTTCCGTCGCTTTACAGTGCCTATATAGCTGTGACTAGATTTTAGACATCAACATTTTGGACATTACAACTCTTTGCATGCAAAATAGATCGACTTCTAGATTTGAAGTTTAAAGTGAAACAAAACCATCGCCCCTCTCGCCCTTGGGATCAAATGGCCCGTCCCTTAGGCTCAGCGACTTTCCGACAGATTTTTGCCGGGTTGGTACCTGCGCCAGTAAACTGCCAATGAAGCTGACTGCAAAATTCCCAAAAAATGAAGAAACTATGTCTTGTCATGATCAAAAAGTGATACCAAGACATCAAAACTATCTTGTTTTACCTTTATCGTGTAGTGCAATAACGCATTATTGTGTTCTTACGCCATGCACTACACAGCTTTGCATGGGAATGGTTATGTCGACCACTTGCTCTCGCCATCTTGGTTGGTGAGATGCCGCGGAGGCTGATGGGATTTTTGTGACGTCACTGTACGGAATTCCGTACAGTGAATTTAGCCGTTTACAGACCCAATCTGAGTGAGCTGGCCACGCAGTGGGGGGCTGTGGAGGAGACTACGGGATGGCCATGCATAATATTGTACAACTTAGCAGAATGTTAAATTATACGAAGGAATGATTTGGGACAATGATTGGACGAAATATGCCCCATATTCGATCTCTTTGACCGGTTTCGAACCAGGGACATAATTCACGGCCGGGCCCTGCAATTAAGGGCACGTGGGGGGGGGGGGCACTATTATGCCTAAGAGAGCGGACATTTGTGATGACATTTCCCCGGGGTCAAATGTTTTATAACTGGGCCACAGAGGCTCCCTCTCGGTGTCCGTCCTGACCTCTCCCTGCGTACGTCTATGTCTCCCGGCCTCTCCCCTCCACCTCTGTGTTTCTCCCTCTGTTTCCTTGATCTGTTGGTTACCCATATAATCATCATTATAAAGCGTGGCGAGATGAATTTTACGCAAGCGTAGAAAGAGCTACCAGCGCCGCGACAGACGGTACTTATGTTATCGGCGAATCCAGGGGGAGGGGGGTTGGGGGTGGGGGGTGGTCTTCAGCAGAAACCGTGGCGGGATCCACAATATATAGAGTCCCATTTGTTTGAACCTTCACGCTCTTCCGCTGGGTCCGCCAATGCATTTGATAGCTGAATAAACCAATGTAAGACTGCTATTGCCAGTCCTGGCACAGCCATCGCATCAGTAGGCCTGTTCTCGACTAGGCTAGGCCCTAATTAGACCTGGTCTAGATTCAAGCCGTTCGAAGTGTTCTCGCCCCATGTTACTATATCCCCAATATTAAGAATTTATACAACGCTGCCCATGCAGCATCTGACATTCTCCAGTCTCGTCCTACAGCCGGGTACGTGTATGCTCAGGGTACATGAATGCCCAGTCATCCCAGCAAGCATCCTGAGCATGAGCAATGGTAATGGGTTTTACATATATTTCTCGGGAAGTTGCGCATGAAACGTCAACCAGGGAGACATAGAAAATCATGTATTGCACTGACAGGACACCCCGGTAATGACCGGCAGCCAGGTCAGCCTCAAATTGGCTGTTTCATCAGTACATGCTCTGTTGAAGTGATAGCATCCCACTGCTGGTCGGGGATACCCCCCAGCTGGAGGGGTCACCCGTTCCGTGTGGCATAGGCTTACACGTTCGGCTATTGTCAAATGTGCTCGAAAAAGATGAAAATTTGCAGAAATAGGTCTTATTTGTTAATTAGTTTGAACAATAATGACCTGACAGACTTAATAGTGACCATTGACGGCAGGAGAGAAAGGCCCTTGTGCCACTCACCAGGGCCACACATCATATGCACTAGCCGTTCGCGCCCAAACTTGAAGGTATAGCCTCGTTCTCGCGTGGGAATTCCCAACATGTGAATAAGGCGAATGACCGGCAGCCAGTTCAGCCTCAAATTGGCTGTTTCATCAGTACATGTACTAAAGCACACAGAAAAGCATATAGTGTCAAAGAGTGCATAAAATAGTCCGCAGTACATCATATCATAATGGTGTGCTTATTAGTTTCGTATTTCTCAGTAGAATACACCATGTTTTGCGCCACGCGGGAGAAGAGAGAAGATGGGTCTATAGCTGTAGCTACAAAATCGAACGTCAGCCTATGTTTTGTTTATTTCTAAATTAAGGCAACTAGATTGATAACATGGGGATTGAAAATTAGAGTGTGTTCATTAGTTATCATGGGGACGCGCCGTAGGGTAGACAGGGTTCTAGGACAACTCCCCCCCCCGGAAAATTCCCCCCCAGGCAACTCCCCCCCCGACAATTCCCCCCGGACAATTCCCCCCTAGGACAAGTCCCCCCCGGACAACTCCCCCCCCGGACAATTCCCCCCTAGGACAAGTCCCCCTTGGACAACCCCCCCCCGGACAATTCCCCCCCCCGGACAATTCCCCACTAGGACAAGTCCCCCCCGGACAACTCCCCACCGGACAATTCCCTCCCGGACACTTCCCCCCTAGAACAAGTGCCCCCCGGACAACTCCCCCCGGACAATTTCCCCCCGGACAATTCCCCCCTAGGACAAGTGCCCCCCGGACAACTCCCCCCCCCCGGACAATTCCCCCCTAGGACAACTTCCCCCCGGACAACTCCCCCTTACGAGACAACTTCCCCCCGGACAATCCCCCCCCGGACAACCCCCCCCCCCCCCCTCTCACTACAATCCCCCACCTGGAAAATGTTCCCCTTGGGCCAGTCCCCCCCGGCAAGTTGCCCCCGGACAATACCCCCCTGGACGATGACCACCCCCTGGAAACCACACTCGCAAACGGACAAGCCCCCCTCCCTTCTCCTTCCGACACGTAGGAATACTTCGGGAGGACATCCGGGGGGGGGGGGGATTGACCGGGTGGGAGTTGTCCGGGGGGGACTTGTCCTAGGGGGGAATTGTCCGGGGGGGAATTGTCCGGGTGCGAGTTGTCCGGGGGGGACTTGTCCTAGGGGGGAATTGTCTGGGGGGGAATTGTCCGGGTGGGAGTTGTCCGGGGGGGAATTGTCCGGGGGGGAATTGTCGGGGGGGAGTTGTCCGGGGGGGAATTATCTGGTGGGGGGGGAACTGACCGGGAGTGAATTTTCCGGGGGGGAGTTGTCCTGCTCCCGGTAGACAGACGTGATGCCAATCAAACAACTTCAAATGGTCGAACTGTGAAGTACACGATAGAAAACCCGCACACGTCACATGACGTTTATTAATTGGTATAATCGTTTTCATGGCAACCAGCGACGTTAACAATTAACAGGTGCGTGTTTCCTATCGTGTACGTCACAGTCGCTAGGAAACGATACCTTTTATGGGCCGTGCCAGCAGGGAAGCCAAATATAACCGGTCCGTCACTTCTGACAGAATGTGCTGCGCAACGACCCCGGATAAAAAATTCTGCTTGCGCAACTGAGAGAGAGGCGCTTGGTTGGCTAATACTGGCAGGTAGCCAATGTGTTCGCTGGCGACGGAGAGGCAAAGGTCTTGTACGCGCCTATAGAGCTTCCAGCCATACGAGGAATTAAACCTGCAGAGCGTACAATGGAAGGGTCGGTCGGTTTAAACTCCTCCCATCAAAACAGCCTTCTGTCTCACAGTTCCTTCTGGATCGGGAATTTCGCTGCGTAGATGGTTGTTGAAAGATCCAGTTTTACTCAGGGATCGATATGTGCATCTAGACATGGCGCCATGTGCTGTGTGAATCTGTGAATCTGTGCTGTGTGAATCTGTGATGTGTGAATCTGTGCCGTGTGAATCTGTGCTGCGTGAATCTGTGCCGTGTGAATCTGTGCCGTGTAAATCTGTGCCGTGTGAATATGTGCCGTGTGAATCTGTACTGTGTGAATCTGTACTGTGTGAATCTGTGCTGTGTGAATCTGTACTGTGTGAATCTGTGCTGTGTGAATCTGTGCTATGTGAATCTGTGCTGTGTGAATCTGTGCTGTGTGAATCTGTGCTATGTGAATCTGTGCTGTGTGAATCTGCTGTGTGAATCTGTGCCGTGTGAATCTGCTGTGTGAATCTGTGCTGTGTGAATCTGTGCTGTGTGAATCTGTGCTATGTGAATCTGTGCTGTGTGAATCTGTGCTGTGTGAATCTGTGCTATGTGAATCTGTGCTGTGTGAATCTGTGCTGTGTGAATCTGTGCCATGTGAATCTGTGCT
Source organism: Arenicola marina (assembly GCA_964019135.1). NCBI lineage: Eukaryota > Metazoa > Annelida > Polychaeta > Arenicolidae > Arenicola > Arenicola marina. The sequence continues at coordinate 20,347,810 of OZ025257.1, forward strand.
GTATGAATCTGTGCTGTGTGAATCTGTGCTGTGTGAATCTGTGCCGTGTGAATCTGTGCCGTGTGAATCTGTGCTGTGTGAATCTGTGCTGTGTGAATCTGTGCCATGTGAATCTGTGCTGTATGAATCTGTGCTGTGTGAATCTGTGCTGTGTGAATCTGTGCCGTGTGAATCTGTGCCGTGTGAATCTGTGCTGTGTGAATCTGTGCTGTGTGAATCTGTACTGTGTGAATCTGTACTGTGTGAATCTGTGCTGTGTGAATCTGTGCCGTGTGAATATGTGCTATGTGAATCTGTGCTGTGTGAATCTGTGCTGTGTGAATCTGTGCTATGTGAATCTGTGCTGTGTGAATCTGTGCTGTGTGAATCTGTGCCATGTGAATCTGTGCTGTATGAATCTGTGCTGTGTGAATCTGTGCTGTGTGAATCTGTGCCGTGTGAATCTGTGCCGTGTGAATCTGTGCTGTGTGAATCTGTGCTGTGTGAATCTGTGCCGTGTGAATCTGCTGTGTGAATCTGTGCTGTGTGAATCTGTGCTGTGTGAATCTGTGCTATGTGAATCTGTGCTGTGTGAATCTGTGCTGTGTGAATCTGTGCTATGTGAATCTGTGCTGTGTGAATCTGTGCTGTGTGAATCTGTGCCATGTGAATCTGTGCTGTATGAATCTGTGCTGTGTGAATCTGTGCTGTGTGAATCTGTGCCGTGTGAATCTGTGCCGTGTGAATCTGTGCTGTGTGAATCTGTGCTGTGTGAATCTGTACTGTGTGAATCTGTACTGTGTGAATCTGTGCTGTGTGAATCTGTGCCGTGTGAATATGTGCTATGTGAATCTTTGCTGTGTGAATCTGTGCTATGTGAATCTGTGCTGTGTGAATCTGTGCTGTGTGAATCTGTGCTATGTGAATCTGTGCTGTGTGAATCTGTGCTGTGTGAATCTGTGCTATGTGAATCTGTGCTATGTGAATCTGTGCTGTGTGAATCTGTACTGTGTGAATCTGTGCCGTGTGAATATGTGCTGTGTGAATCTGTGCTGTGTGAATCTGTGCTATGTGAATCTGTGCTGTGTGAATCTGTGCTGTGTGAATCTGTGCCGTGTGAATCTGTGCCGTGTGAATCTGTGCTGTGTGAATCTGTGCTGTGTGAATCTGTGCTGTGTGAATATGTGCTGTGTGAATCTGTGCTGTGTGAATATGTGCTGTGTGAATCTGTGCTATGTGAATCTGTGCTGTGTGAATCTGTACTGTGTGAATCTGTGCCGTGTGAATCTGTGCCGTGTGAATCTGTGCCGTGTGAATCTGTGCTGTGTGAATCTGTGCCGTGTGAATCTGTGCTGTGTGAATCTGTGCTGTGTGAATCTGTACTGTGTGAATCTGTGCTGTGTGAATCTGTACTGTGTGAATCTGTGCTGTGTGAATCTGTGCTATGTGAATCTGTGCCGTGTGAATCTGTGCCGTGTGAATCTGTGCCGTGTGAATCTGTGCCGTGTGAATATGTGCTGTGTGAATATGTGCTGCGGCACCCACCTTTGGGTTTTATGTTTCGGACGCCGTTGTACCTTATGAATATGCAGATGTTATACAAGGTGTTATACAGGTCCATAGCTAGGGCCCCAGAGGGGCTTTTTCGACACGGCGACAAGGCGATTTTTAAAATCGACAACGCGACATTGGGGTTGTCTTAGAATCGACATGCGACATAAGACTTAGCGACACGGCGACATGGAACTTTTCTTAAAATCGACACGCGACATGGACCTTTTCTTCAAATCGACACGCGACATGGACCTTTTCTTAAAATCGACACGCGACATGGCTACCCCCCCCCCCCCCCCTCAGGGGCCCTATAGCTTAGTCATGGCGATTGTTGTCACCTTGTATAGCAGAGGCAGCCGTTGTGACGCCCGGCAGACAGTGGCTCAGGTGTTTCTGGAGATCCAATTCACAATGTCCCGCTTTCTCCTTGTCGGTCAAAGTCTAGTGATCTATTCGTGCAGGCCACAATCTACAACTTTAAAACATGGTTATGACGTCATTCTTATCTACCAATCAACACTTTTATGAGTCGACTTTGTTCCACCCGAGGCTGGGCGTCAAATATAGCTCACTTACTGCATGAGTAGAGAAGTATCAGTCATAAGCGTAAATTAAGCGTAAAGAAGTACAGATTCTTCTCCGTCACCAAGGTGTATCCACGGCAAATGGAATGAATTGGTGTTTTGCGCCGCTTTCGTGCACACGACGATGAAGGATGAATGGATGAAATATGCCCCAGTGTGCAGGATTTGAACCCGGACCTATTCATCTGTGGTTTAATGAGCTAACACCGCCCCCCCCCCCCCCCGGCAAATAGATCATGGGCTCAAATGCAGCATTACACACCAACTCATTTAATTTAAACCACGAACAATGTTATATCAAATGATCACGCGGTCAGCGAGGTTGGTTCATGTTACCTGTCATTGACTATGGTCGCTCTGTGTCTCCTTTCCGCGCAGAGGAAGCCCACACCGACCTGGGGATGGGTGGAGATGGGGGCGGCCGCAATGAAAACACAAGAGTGTATCCAGCGCGTGTCGAGGGTATACCCTGCGTACACCCATGGTCCGATAATCTAATAATCAAATATAGTATATAGGGCGTTCCAGTAATTTGGGGAGTTATGTTGAGCGAGCGGGGGGGGGGGGGAGGGGATGGGGGGCGGCATCTCATGGGAGAGCTGTAGCATGCTGTAGCATGTAGCTGTAGCATGAGAACGTAGCATGCTATTACTTCTTCTTCTTTACTTGCTTCTGGTGGACAGGGAAAACAGAATGTGCAAAAATGGGTTATTTGCTTGGGCAGCACATATGCGCAAAAGTACACTTATTATCCCCCTCCCCCCCTCCCGCCTGCCGCGGCTCCGGTGTAATGTGCGGTGTCATTTACGAGAGTTCGATTACACGCCCCCCCCCCCCCCCACCGCCTCCCCCCAATATCTTTTTTAAACCGCCGCCTATGCGTTCGCTGTTGATCAATTGTTCGCCAGTTCAAGGCACCAACATGTATGTTAATATAATATGTATCGTTTGCAGGAGACCATGGACGTTGCAGAACAGAGATCGCTTGGGGTTCAAGCTACCGGCGATGGACAGCATTGCTCAGAGCGTGGTCTACATCAGGGAGAGAATGCCGCTGGTAATGAACTTCACAATGAGCCGGGTAGCGGAGAGACGCGTGCCGCTGCAGGACAACTCAGCGGTTGTAGAGAGGCCTGTGTGGGGCAGGATGACCCAGAAATCGAGGCCTGTCTGGGGCAGGATGACCCAGATAGCGACGTCTGTGTTGGGTTAGATGACCCAGGAAGGGAGGTCTGTGGGGGGCAGGATGGCCCAGGGAGGGAGGGCTGTGGAGGGCGTTATGACCCAGGGAGGGAGGAGTGTGGGGGGCAGGATGACCCAGGGAGGGAGGTTTGTGGGGGGCAGGGTGGCCCAGGGAGGGAGGTGTGTGTAGGGCGAGATGACCCAGGGAGGGAGGTCTGTGGGGGGAAGGATGTCACGGGGATGGAGGTCTGTTGGGGGCAGGATGACCCAGCGAACGAGTCTTACGTAGAACGCGATGGCCCAGGGTCCTGCAATGATCAGCGGGCCGGTCTGGAGGACTACCACCTGTACCCACCCTTCTATGACGTGGTTGGGGGTCCAGACGGGATGAGACCCCGGCCTGTGACCGTCAACGGCAGTCCCGCCCACGCCCCCGCCCACGCCCACGCCAACGCCCCCACCCACGCCCATGCCGATCCCTACACCCCTCCCCACGCACCACCCCTCGGCGGGGTCGGCCAGGTCCCGGAAGATGGTGCTGCCGAAGAAGATGTATTCAGCCAGTTTATCGGACACGAGACAATCAGCGTTATCACTTGTAACAATGGTCCAGAGAATTTTCCCCACGCTACCCCTACCTATGGTGATAACATACCTCACAGCCCGGTTGATGAAACCGCCGAGTCCTTGCCGAGGCATTTGAAACTAGCGCCCCCTGACAAGCGTCTTCTCGATGAAGACCCGACAGACATCGGCAAAACACCAGTCACCGATGGCGATGCATCCGAATGTTGTTTGGTGGCGGAGACGGTGGCCACGGTATCCTTGTCCCCAGTCACGGATCCAAGATCAGGCTCGGTCTCGGACGAGTTCTACTACGACTCGGTCAGTAGCACGTCCAGCGCCACGGCGTTGTTGAAGAAGTTGGCGACCGCCATGCCAAGATGCGATGACGACTGCATGAGTAAGTCGTCCAGCGAGCGCGACGGCGAGTCCGTGTACGACACGGTGAGTAGCACCTCCAGCGCCGCTCCGCTGCTCCGGAAAGTGGCCCTCGACTTCCACTCCAGGAGTGGGGTCCTCCACGAAGAGACGACGGCGGAGCTGCTCGATTCCGACGTTTCCAACAAGCTGGGCACCGCCGAGATCACAGGCAAGAGTCTTCTCTCTAAAACTCTGGAACAGGTAAAGAAAAGCCTGGAGAATCTATCTCCGAACGACCAGGCCCCTGGGTTGGGGTTGTCTAGCTACCCCTCCCAAGATCCCGTGGCCTGCAGGCTGAGCAATGTGTACCTCAAGAACTTGGTGGTGCTAAGCCTCAGCTTCACGCTTCTCTACACGGCGTTCTTCTCGCTGCGTAATCTGCAGAGCAGCATTAACCACGACGGCGGCCTGGGTTTGATCAGTCTCTGCTGCATCTCCAGCTCCTACATCGTCTTCTGCGTGTTCGCGCCCGCAATTGTCCACTCAGTGCGCCCCAAACACGCCATCGTCTTCTCCATGAGCTCGCACCTCATCTTCGAAGCCGCCAACTTCTACCCGACCTTCTACACCATGGTCCCGGGTTCTGCGCTGCTCGGAGCCGGTATGGCTAGCCTGTGGGTCGCCCAGGGTACCTACGTCACGAGCATCGCAATCACTTACGCCGCCGTGACGGGCAAGAAGCACGAGAGCGTGCTGGGTCTCTTCAACGGATTCTTCCTCTTCTGCCTGCAGGTCTCCCAGATCCTCGGCAATCTAATCTCCTCCTCTGTTTTTAACTTCTCATCTTCCCATGCGGCGAAGTTGGATCTCTTCGCAAATGCTTCAAGCGGATTGCTCCACTTCTCTTCTCCTCCTCCTCTCTTGCTGCAGAATATCATCGGTAATTTAACGGGTGATGCGGTTGATGATCTAACTGAGCGCACATCGATCTCAGGCATTTACAACGCCACCAACAACTACACGGGCATTTCCCTCAGCGCGTTGGGCGACCTGGCTCCAGCCCTGTGGGAGAACGGGACCGGGGCGGGTCGCAGCGTGTGCGGCCCCAACTACTGCCACTCGTTCGCCATCGACCACGTCAAGAACGACGTGGCCCTCCCCGTGCTCTACCTCCTGCTGTCCATCTTCGTGGTACTGACCATCACCGCCGTGACCCTGGTGGCCGTCTTCCTCGACCGCCTCGACGTCATCTTCCACCGCCACAAGGCGACCGTGGGCCGGCAGCTGCTGTCCATAGCCCACCTTCACCGGGACGCCAGGATGTGTCTGCTGGTGGCACTGCTCGTCTTCCTCGGTCTGGAACAGGCCTTTGTCTTTGGGGAAGTCACGAAGGTCAGTCTGCTTCCTTCTGTTCGGGCGCGGCTATACCCTTAGTGTATACAGTGCCGTCGACTGGTGGCTGCGGTTGGTATCCGTGTGTATAATATGACACGTGTAAGGTATATATTATATATAATATGCTGCATCAGCATCACTTCTATCTAAGGATGGCTTGGATATCTATGTAAATAGCCAATAATTAATGCAAAAAATATTATTATCAATTTCATCGTATTATTTTTTTTCGACGGGCAGCTAATACGTATCGAGTAGAATATGAATCAACATCAGGGGTTCGGGTAATTAATCCGAACATGAGAGTTTTCGGTGTTTTAAGTTGCCGTTTCTCGTACATTTTTTTTAATCGTTATGCATGTGCAATTTGTAATTTGAACAAACTAAGATATTCGAACTGCATTTCAAATAGTCCCAGACACGCGGAAAAAAACTGGGCCCAGGCTAAGAGGCTTTCACCGTTTCTTTTGTCTATTGCTGTTGCTTGTTTTGTGCCATGATCTGTTCTTTTTCAAGGAAATGGGAGGACCTACGCAACTTGACCCTCATAGAGAGGCAGCTTGAAGTCTAACTCCACGGAGTAATACTTTATTCTTTTAATAAACCATTAACTAATGTAGTCCGCGGTTTTCACTTGTTCCTCGCGTGTCATTTGATGTAAACGATATTTTCTATCGTTCTGTTATATTGGCGCACCATGATTGTTACATATTATCAATCTGCACTATTATTGGTAACAAAAATATTATTAATACTGTAAAATACAGTTGATTATGTATTTTCATATTGCAGTACGCAGTTGTTTCTATAGACATATAATTATCTACGGATTTTACATATATATATATATATATGCCTGTTTGGGAGTTTTTTGGGTGTATTTACGGGTTGGGTAACCCCGACGGATGACAAATTGTCCAGCCTGCTTGGGAGGGGTGGGTGGCCCAAGTTACATCACAGACTGGTTGTAATTAAGGTGCCAACGATGATACACAACCCATAAGTTAACAAATTAAGTATCCCCTTGTTAGCGGTCCTGGAAGTATGGCCGTGGCAGGAAGACAGAATACGGGGGAGGGGGGGGGGGGGCGGGGCGGTAGGAGTAGGACCCACAGTGGTGCAGGAACATATCCCGCCCCCGCCAGTGACACTAGTGAACCATGCCAGCACAGCGGGTGTGATTTGGGCCGGGCTTGGCGCATAAGAAGTCTTAAACCACGGGAAGGAGGGGGGAGGGTGCAATATAACACATTGATTAATGGGGTTAGCACGTGCCCTTAGAATTGTAAAGTTACTTCAGGAGATGAGTAATGCCGATTTGTGTATAACCCAAGATGGACAATTTTGGCCATTACCTGTCCTTTTGTGGTATGCATATATACCCCCCACCCCCACGCGAGGACCCGAATCCTCACAAAATCTGTTGAAAATTGATAGACCCAGAAAAAAATTACCACCGTTGAGTCCGTTTGAGGACGATGCATGGGGGGAGTTCTAAAATATTCATGCGTTTGCGTTTTGCCTTTTTCTTTCCTCAGGCGTTCATAACGTGTCCGTTGGGTGTTCACATGATCGGGTACGCTATGATGTGCTTCGGCGCCTGTGACTCCACCATGTCGTTCCTGTGCGGACACCTGCAGAAATGTCTGTCTACTGGCACCATCATGACCTTCGGTAAGACACTTATCCCGCCGACAGTTAACGTACAATGGTGTTTAGACCTGAAACCCGGGTACTGTCGCCGCTTCTCCGCGAGGGACCATTGGTCAGATGTTTGCATTACTGACTCAGATGAACATGCTACGAAACTGACCATTTCGTCGAAATTAACCTATACCGTTAAAACTGTTGGACATGCGCTGCTCTGTATATCCTTCAACAACCACGTTCTCCATCCACAGGAGCCGTGCTGCACATGGGTCTGTTGATCCTGTCTCGCCTCTGGGTACCTGACCCCGCCCAGCCAGTCTGGGTCTTCGTCTTCGTGGGTGGTCTAGGCGTAGCGGACGCCGTGTGGCAAACGCAGATCTGCTGTGAGTTCATTACGCCGTTCATTCCCTATTACATAATGACACCCAAGTGATATAGCTATTTTTCAATATTCATTGGCTAACCAACGCCATATATGTGGCTATAGGTTTGCCAATGAATATTGAAAAAGCTATATCACTTTGGTATAAGTTTTGTATTTATGCGCTTTTGAATCCATCATTTTCAGTATATATTTATATTAACGTCCAGCTGAGCATCTATCAATGATGGCTGAATCAGTGCGGACAACCTCGTGTACCGAAACCGGTGAGGCATATTTTCTTCAGGTATATATATGGGCACGATCCTTGTACGCAAACTATGCCCTATTTGACTTCTTTCAGGTCTATTCGGTGGCCTGTTTCCAAAGACTCGAGAGGCCGGGTTTGCCAGTATGCGCATGTACGAGGGAGTCGGCTACACTCTGGGCTTCGCCTACGCTCAGTTCCTCTGCATGGCCGTCAAGACGTACATCCTGATGGGCTTCCTGGTGGTCGCCATGGTGACCTACCACGCCATGGAATTCGTACAGAAAAGACAACACACCAGCAAGAAGTTCCCTGCCGTTGACGTGTAAACTTGTCAACGGTAACAGAACAGTGATGGCGGAAATGCGAACCGAAAGTGTGGTGGATTAATTTATTGAATAGTAAAAGTGGACGTTTGGCATCAGGGCCGAATGAATATCCTGCTGTCCGGAAGCGCCAAGATGACGGGATTCGAATCTGCGACGCTCCGCAGTCTAGGCGAACACGACAAGTCTGTGGCCCTGATGATTCTATTCTGATGATGGTATAATCTATCCATTGAACCGGACTTAAAATATCACAAACCAGTTGCATATAATATTTCTCCAGACCAATCCCCGACAATTGCAAGACATGATCAATAAATTGTTCGGAATATATTACAACACAATTAGCACATGATCAACCTGCTTGTATGTTATCAGTATATATATAGGCCTATATAAATTTACGAAATTATTGCTTTCCTCGCTTGGGCTAATAATCGATGGTATATTTTTGTTGAAAATATCAACGATAAAAAAATGTTTCAAATATATACTAGCAGAAGGATGACGAACCTTTCTTTTTGTTCCAATGGAAGATCATTCTACGGTACGTCCGAGAGTTTCAGTATCGGTTCGGCGGAATGGGACACCAGTGCATTATATCTCGAGATACCAATATATATCTATACGCTTATACAGCGTTTTAACACCATGGAAATCGATTAGAGAGCTTTCTGTATATAACATGTATCGAGCCTTGTTTGTTAGCTTTGCGAGTACATGGGGTAAACTGGCCATCGCTGTGAGTGTTCGATGTCCACCATTGTATACATTGTTATCAATAAAGCGCACTATTTACAGTGAGAGTCTATTCACTGGGATCCTCGGTTAGTGGCTGGCAATGCCAGGGCAGCAGGCGTTCAGGTATCATTTACGAGCTTGTAGCTGGAACTTTTACATACTAATTTAACTTTACGAGCAACTGAGCTAAGCAATAAATAGCGAAAATTGGTGGGTGCCGGCCATCTTCGTGTAATTTGTTTTCAGTCAATATTACACGAATTAGAGTTGCAATATATTTATAATTACATGCAACGTTTTTTCAAGCCTCTTGAAAAAGCTCCAATGCTACAAGTTCGATTGACTAGCAAAAGTAAAATTTTTTGCTAAGTAACCGCCCCAAAAGATAAGATTACAATAACTTTTTCTGCAAAACACGCCAACAAGACACGACTTTTCTTACTGCAGCAGTACTGATGTGAGAAAGACTCCATATTTCTTTAGCCCACGTAATTACAATTATAATTACTCTTCACCTGGACAAGTTGGCTGTAAATTTGACTCTCTATAATAGAGTGGATTGAAATCATGTCCCCAAGGTTGATTCTCTACTCTTTTCGAAGGACAGGTTCTTTATCCTGCGCAAACATAAACATCCTCGAATAGGGATGACCCCGTGACTTGTAGGTAGCGCGTTCGGCTATTGTCGAGTGTGTTCTGCAAGGCCAGCCCAAGTGGTTGGTGCGTGGTTCGAGCCCATACCTGCCCAAATGTTATGTAAAGATATCATACTTTTCTTCGCAAAGAGTAGGGGAGACGAAGCTGCTCGCCACCTTGACCCTTCCTATTGTCGCGATATGGTTTACTACTACTAGGATCTTACTTAAACAAACCGATAATCGTAGATAAGTTATGGAATCCGAGTGGCGCCCCACCTGGTATAAAGAAATGTCAGGACTGGCTTTGCACGATTCAAACAAGATAAAAGTGGAAGGATATAGTTATTCTCGTCGCGTACGTCAGATGGTACCTATTCTTGCGTGGCTTAATTGGTACTTATTATTATAAAACAAAACATTAAAAGTATGAACACTTCATCATTTATAACAACAAAAAATACATATTAGACAAATCAGCAAAAAAAAACACATTCATTTGTAAGTCTTATCACTGTGATGTAAATACGTTTTTGACTGCAGTTTGTGACCACATGCAACACGAGAGAAGCTTCATTCACGCAGGTTCCTTCGGCGGCTCTTTCTGTTCTTTCCGTTCTTGCTCCAGCCTTAACAGTGGCACAACCTGGTTGGAGAGTGTGTACCGCTGTCCCCGCCAGGTGAAGTGCGTTGGAGGAGCCTGGTCCCCAGCCTCGCCAAACTCAAACGTCTTGCTGAACTCGATAGCCAGACTGGACTTGACCAGTCCCACACCACCGGCCTGCAGCGGGGCGGGGTGGTAAACACGACCTGTCTCTGGCAACATACACACGTGCTCGGGCTCGAAGGGCACTGTCAACAGATGTCCGCCCCCGCCGTACGAAAACAACTCTGCAGTGTCGCCCTCTTGCGGCAATAGCTGGGTGAATACGATAGGGACGTCATCGCAGCGAATAAAATTTCTCTCCCTCCCACAAGGAGAGAAATAAGGGAAGTCAGCGGCATAACGTTTGGTGTCATTCAGTCGCAGCCTTTTAAAGAAAAACTCCAGGAAATCTTTCTCTGAAAATATATTGATCAATTTAAATGAACAAGATGGCCATATAGATAATTGTTGTACATTAGTACATTAAAGCAGGTTTCCTATCCATTCTTACAAACCAGGTATGGGATATTAATGTCATCCAGCACTCTGCGACTGGGAAATTGCAACATCTCTTCATTTTACACCTCTCAGGCTGAAATTGACTAAGGTTTATGGGGAAAAGTTTTTAGGCAATATCTAGATTTGTTTTCAGGGATAAATAAAGTCACCTTTAAAGCATGAAGTAAAGTTCTTTATTCTTGCATCATCCAGGAATAACTGAAAGTAAATGAAAACAGGTAATTACTACTACTACTATACCATCCTTCTAAAAGGATATGTGATGTGATCTTACATGAAGTAAAGTTCTTTACTCTTGTATCCATCTTCCATAAATAATTTAAAGTCCACCCATATTGCATAACCAATATAAATATGTCAACAGTGTAGTTTGTCCCATAACAAAGTTTAGTTTAGATTAAGTGTAGTTTTGTCTGGCAAAACCTCATTCCTCTTTTACACTGCCAAAATACATATTTAATAATATTCTGTATACTTACAGATTTAGTATTCAGCAATAAAATAACATTCATACTGGCAAAAGCATTATAATTACCACCTTTCATAATTTTCCAAAAATCTTCAATTTTTACTTGTTTTGTCTTATCTAGGATTATTTTAATTTTTCACATTTTACAGAGTATCCCTACTTTGTGGATATGTAAGTGGATACTATTTCTGGCATTCATATGTAAGTGAATGCCAGAAATAGTATCTGTAATTGTGGGAAATTGCTGCCTCAACAGCTTTAAATGTTTAAATACCTGATACAGGCTTTACCTTATATGGTGCTAAGAAGTCTCATGGCAGCTTTTACCACACCTTCACACTTAGCCCCGTAAAATGGCCCACCTGCCACAGGCCAATGAATTGCTAAGTAGCTTCTGCATGAAACCAGGGGGTGATGCCACAGATTGCTGGATTCCACAAAAAAAATTGATAAAGACGCCATTATTATATTTATAAAGACCTAGCAACTATGACTGAAGGCCCTAGGCACTACTCATAAAATCATTGATCCAAAAGATATCCATAAAAATAAACTTAGCTCTACTCGCCACTATATAAAAATATTGCTAGTTCCAGGACTCTCCAAAAGCAAGGTTGCCTCCACTGCATGGTAACTCATGGCAGGGGGCGCTCTAATCCTGCATGCAAGACAGTGTGGCTGGAGCCATATCAGAATATGTTACATCTATGGAACTAAAGGTAAGTGTTCACACATTACTAGATCTATGGCCAAATGATAAACACCCTCTGCCGCTAGTATTAATATTTGGTAAAACCTTGCTCTTGTGGAGTCCTGGAATATGCAAATCAACAACTTTTTTTTTACTGGTTAGGTGGGGTCCACACTGCATTCTTCCTCAAAATATGGGGGGTCTTAGCCCCAACCTTGTGGCGTTGTTGCAGAGAACTTTGCCATGGGAGGTCCAGATACACAGAACTCCCCCCCCCCCCCCATCCTGGTTCTGCCCCCTGCTCTAGTGACCGGGTTACATTGAGTTTAAAGTTGACAGTCAGACAGACAGAACTTCAGCCTTCAGTTAAGTGTTTCACCGACTCCCGAGTGTGTGGCCATGACAAATGACAGCTGACAGTGACACCCTCTTCTGTCTTGACTTCAGAACTTGGCAGAAGTGATGAGGTTACCTGTCCTTGATGATCAATAAAGTAGAAGTATTCCCTAATTTTCGGCTTTGGTGATTGCCCCTGAATGTACTTGATGTGTCTAGATATAATGACATTAATTGTTAGAGGCCGGCCAACGCATAAGGACACTTTAAACATCTTTCTACAGGTCCAGGCCACACTAATCGGCAATCTGACAGCAGTCGAAATTGTACCGGAAGTTTATTTCTGCGAGCCTATTATTAGCTGTAAATACTTCAGATTATCCCTTATTAAATAAAAGTTTCAGCTATAATGACCATTTGGCTGCAGTATTTGCATTATCCAAATTACGCAGAATCAGCAACAATTCGCTAATTATATATCACATCGTAATTTGTTTCATATTAATCCCTGCAATAGTCACGCAGCGAATAAAAGTCAGCGAGTCGGAATCACAAACTTCTTTGAGTTGGTGCGGCGTTTTCACAGCCGGACAACTGTTTGTCTTTCCAGAACATCAAGAAATGGACTCGGGAATGTATAAAGACATGTGGATAGGAAAAATGTAGAGAGGAAGAACAAGTATCCCTTCCATGACTGGATAACTACAGTTGTTCGTGTCCCTTGCGCTGTTTGTGGCACTCGTTTGTGGGTTGACAGTGGATTCCTGCACAGACCCGTTACCACGGCACAGCACAGCCACAGCATCTGTCAAACGGTTCACAATGAAGACTCTCTCATTTACCAAGTGAACCATGCACATAACTGCGAAAATTACATAATTGTACATGTGATGCTGATGTCATATAGACAATGAATAATTGTATTATTTATAAGGTTTTGTAAGGATTCCCAAACTGAAATAATCTCAAGAGAAAGTGAATTATTCTGTATTCAATAATGGCGTCAAGCACAAAAAGAGCATGGAAATTACGTAAGTATTGTTGGTTGTTGACTATATGAAATTGTTCATAATATTGTTGGTATATATATCTTATTGGCTAATCAGCTACCTAGATTTAGCGAGAGTAAAGATATATTATAGGATAACAATGTTATTATTGCGATAGTTACTTGTAATATAGCCTTATAAAGGCCTTTATCATATATATACTATAGTTTAAGCTCGGTATGGGTAAACCACGAAATGGACTCCCTTTCGCGGAACGGAGCATCAATAGGCGAAACGGAGTGATTGGGTAGCCGTATTGGCTGTAATGGTATTGTGACGTTATAAACTAGGAAATATAACATGTTATCCATCAAGGTATATCCATTAGGGAAAGGGAAACTGGCGTTGCTATATCCAAGCAAACACGTTCTTAGCGGAGGATTGAAAGGATTGTAAACGCAACAAGGGGTATGAATCACACCTTCGATGATCGCTGTCTTTACTGAGCCAAATGTCATGTGACATATCTAAAGCTCTCACAAGTAACATTAATAGCACTCAGTTTTAATGTTGCAAGTATCAACCGTTGTTCAAAGAGATATCGATGTAGTAATAACTGGGCTCGCGCTAGGATATTTTTTTCATTAGCCAATTTGGCTAATTCCGTGGAAAAACATTAGCCAAAATTAGCCAAATATATTGGTTATGTGTTTGTAGTTGAAATTTTGTATTCACCATTTTGGCGAGTGTCCAAGAAGTTCTTATCACCAAATCCCAAATTTTCTCGCCAAATGGCTATTGGCGAATGCTAACGCGAGCCCAGAATAACATCTGAACATAGTCACTAATTGCTATCTTGACTGAGCGAAAGCTTGGATTTAGCAACGCCAGCTGGCGCCACGGCAGACTGCAGATAATTTTTGCTAGATGGCGCCACTGCAGATTTTGTTTCATCAACACACAATATGGCAGCTGGGTCCGGTGGGTGAAAAAACGTTACAGCTCCAAAATGTTGCGGTTTCCCCTTCTCTAATGGATATACCTTGCTGCATAACATGTAATAGTTCGTAGTTTATAACGTCACAATACAATTACCGCCAATACGGCCACCCAATGACTCTGTTTCGCCTATTGATGCTCCGTTTCGCGACATTTCGCGAAACAGAGTCCGTTTCGTGGTTTACCCATACCTGTTTAAGCTTTATTGTTGTGGCTGCTGGATGATATTTATAATTATATGATGATTATATCTGATTAATATAATAGTTAGATTGAGATATATTACTACTATCTGAACATGCTACAATCAATATAACAAATAATAATTAAGCCATCAGGTAAAATTATCCTTCGTTCCCCCTCTGTTAAATATAGCATTTGTTCAACTGAAACCATTTTATTGTTGCAGAGGAGTTTGTTGCCCATGGTGGCAATGTGAACTGCCTTGCCTTAGCCCACAAAACTGCCAGAGTTATTGTCACAGGTGGAGAAGACAAGAAGGTCAATATGTGGGCTGTGGAAAAGCCAAACTGTATAATGGTAAGTATGTGTTATGCTTTAAGACAGGTGAACGTTATTCTATGGATCTTGTCAATGTACGCACTGAAGGGGTTTTGCACTTTTATTCTCTTTTTCTTTGCTTGAAAAGGTCTAAAACTGCATGGTTCAAGTTTTTGGACCACCTCATTACACCATCAACCTTGGCCCTGACCCAAATTGTCTTCCATGAATCTGTAGATTACTGAATCATTATGACATGTTTGACACTTCTATGGTCTTTGCCAGTATCGTTTGCTGCATGCTTGTTTCTCAAAGGTCATTTGGATCAGAATAACTTGAATGTCCTTTGTTTGCTTACATGGTAATGGGGATTGTCTTAATTGGTCTTGTGCTTAACAACATCAACATACAGGGATAATGTCAGTTAATCATGTTGTGCAGACTGTTGGTTCTGCTTTCAGTCCCATTCCTGCTTATGTTACATAATCATGATAATGGAGCACTTGTTTTATTTCAGTATAGCTCACATATTGGTCATGCCCAGCATTTGCCAGTGATTAATTTTGTTATCAATATTCTGTGTTTAACTCAATAATAACCCATGCGTGGATAAAGATTGGTCTAAAAACAACCATTCATTTGTCTTAAACAGAGTATGTATGTATTTATATGTGAGGAGCTGAGATGATAGAGGCACAACTAGATGCTACCAACCAGGGCCGTCTGTCTTTATGGCACAGGGGCCAGTGATACAACCCCCTATGTAGGTACATCTAGAGGCTACCTACCAGGGCCGTCTGTCTTTATGACACAGGGGCCAGTGATACAACCCCCTATGTAGGTACATCTAGAGGCTACCTACCAGGGCCGTCTGTCTTTATGACACAGGGGCCAGTGATACAACCCCCTATGTAGGTACATCTAGAGGCTACCTACCAGGGCCGTCTGTCTTTATGACACAGAGGCCAGTGATACAACCCCCTATGTAGGTACATCTAGAGGCTACCTACCAGGGCCGTCTGTCTTTATGACACAGAGGCCAGTGATACAACCCCCTATGTAGGTACATCTAGAGGCTACCTACCAGGGCCGTCTGTCTTTATGACACAGAGGCCAGTGATACAACCCCCTATGTAGGTACATCTAGAGGCTACCTACCAGGGCCGTCTGTCTTTATGACACAGGGGCCAGTGATACAACCCCTATGTAGGTACATCTAGAGGCTACCTACCAGGGCCGTCTGTCTTTATGACACAGGGGCCAGTGATACAACCCCCTATGTAGGTACATCTAGAGGCTACCTACCAGGGCCGTCTGTCTTTATGACACAGAGGCCAGTGATACAACCCCCTATGTAGGTACATCTAGAGGCTACCTACCAGGGCCGTCTGTCTTTATGACACAGAGGCCAGTGATACAACCCCCTATGTAGGTACATCTAGAGGCTACCTACCAGGGCGGTCTGTCTTTATGACACAGAGGCCAGTGATACAACCCCCTATGTAGGTACATCTAGAGGCTACCTACCAGGGCCGTCTGTCTTTATGACACAGGGGCCAGTGATACAACCCCCTATGTAGGTACATCTAGAGGCTACCTACCAGGGCCGTCTGTCTTTATGACACAGGGGCCAGTGATACAACCCTCTATGTAGGTACATCTAGAGGCTACCTACCAGGGCCGTCTGTCTTTATGACACAGGGGCCAGTGATACAACCCCCTATGTAGGTACATCTAGAGGCTACTTACCAGGGCCGGCTGTCTTTATGACACAGGAGCCAGTGATACAACCCCCTATGTAGGTACATCTGGAGGCTACCTACCAGGGCCGTCTGTCTTTATGACACAGGAGCCAGTGATACAACCCCCTATGTAGGTACATCTAGAGGCTACCTACTAGGGCCGCCTGTCTTTATGACACAGAGGCCAGTGATACAACCCCCTATGTAGGTACATCTAGAGGCTACCTACCAGGGCCGTCTGTCTTTATGACACAGGGGCCAGTGATACAACCCCCTATGTAGGTACATCTAGAGGCTACCTACCAGGGCGGTCTGTCTTTATGACACAGGGGCCAGTGATACAACCCCCTATGTAGGTACATCTAGAGGCTACCTACCAGGGCCGTCTGTCTTTATGACACAGGGGCCAGTGATACAACCCCCTATGTAGGTACATCTAGAGGCTACCTACTAGGGCCGCCTGTCTTTATGACACAGGGGCCAGTGATACAACCCCCTATGTAGGTACATCTAGAGGCTACCTACCAGGGCCGTCTGTCTTTATGACACCGGGGCCAGTGATACAACCCCCTATGTAGGTACATCTAGAGGCTACCTACCAGGGCCGTCTGTCTTTATGACACAGGGACCAGTGATACAACCCCCTATGTAGGTACATCTAGAGGCTACCTACCAGGGCCGTCTGTCTTTATGACACAGGGGCCAGTGATACAACCCCCTATGTAGGTACATCTAGAGGCTACCTACCAGGGCCGTCTGTCTTTATGACACAGGGACCAGTGATACAACCCCCTATGTAGGTACATCCAGAGGCTACCTACCAGGGCCGTCTGTCTTTATGACACAGAGGCCAGTGATACAACCCCCTATGTAGGTACATCTAAAGGCTACCTACCAGGGCCGTCTGTCTTTATGACACAGGGGCCAGTGATACAACCCCCTATGTAGGTACATCTAGAGGCTACCTACCAGGGCCGTCTGTCTTTATGACACAGGGGCCAGTGATACAACCCCCTATGTAGGTACATCTAGAGGCTACCTACCAGGGCCGTCTGTCTTTATGACACAGGGACCAGTGATACAACCCCCTATGTAGGTACATCTAGAGGCTACCTACCAGGGCCGTCTGTCTTTATGACACAGGGACCAGTGATACAACCCCCTATGTAGGTACATCTAGAGGCTACCTACCAGGGCCGTCTGTCTTTATGACACAGGGGCCAGTGATACAACCCCCTATGTAGGTACATCTAGAGGCTACCTACCAGGGCCGTCTGTCTTTATGACACAGGGGCCAGTGATACAACACCCTATGTAGGTACATCTAGAGGCTACCTACCAGGGCCGTCTGTCTTTATGACACAGGGGCCAGTGATACAACCCCCTATGTAGGTACATCTAGAGGCTACCTACCAGGGCGGTCTGTCTTTATGACACAGGGGCCAGTGATACAACCCCCTATGTAGGTACATCTAGAGGCTACCTACCAGGGCCGTCTGTCTTTATGACACAGGGGCCAGTGATACAACCCCCTATGTAGGTACATCTAGAGGCTACCTACCAGGGCCGTCTGTCTTTATGACACAGGGGCCAGTGATACAACCCCCTATGTAGGTACATCTAGAGGCTACCTACCAGGGCCGTCTGTCTTTATGACACAGGGGCCAGTGATACAACCCCCTATGTAGGTACATCTAGAGGCTACCTACCAGGGCCGTCTGTCTTTATGACACAGGGGCCAGTGATACAACCCCCTATGTAGGTACATCTAGAGGCTACCTACCAGGGCCGTCTGTCTTTATGACACAGGGGCCAGTGATACAACCCCCTATGTAGGTACATCTAGAGGCTACCTACCAGGGCCGTCTGTCTTTATGACACAGGGGCCAGTGATACAACCCCCTATGTAGGTACATCTAGAGGCTACCTACCAGGGCCGTCTGTCTTTATGACACAGGGGCCAGTGATACAACCCCCTATGTAGGTACATCTAGAGGCTACCTACCAGGGCCGTCTGTCTTTATGACACAGAGGCCAGTGATACAACCCCCTATGTAGGTACATCTAGAGGCTACCTACCAGGGCCGTCTGTCTTTATGACACAGGGGCCAGTGATACAACCCCCTATGTAGGTACATCTAGAGACTACCTACCAGGGCCGTCTGTCTTTATGACACAGGGGCCAGTGATACAACCCCCTATGTAGGTACATCTAGAGGCTACCTACCAGGGCCGTCTGTCTTTATGACACAGGGACCAGTGATACAACCCCCTATGTAGGTACATCTAGAGGCTACCTACCAAGGCCGTCTGTCTTTATGACACAGGGGCCAGTGATACAACCCCCTATGTAGGTACATCTAGAGGCTACCTACCAGGGCCGTCTGTCTTTATGACACAGGGACCAGTGATACAACCCCCTATGTAGGTACATCTAGAGGCTACCTACCAGGGCCGTCTGTCTTTATGACACAGGGGCCAGTGATACAACCCCCTATGTAGGTACATCTAGAGGCTACCTACCAGGGCCGTCTGTCTTTATGACACAGGGGCCAGTGATACAACCCCCTATGTAGGTACATCTAGAGGCTACCTACCAGGGCCGTCTGTCTTTATGACACAGGGGCCAGTGATACAACCCCCTATGTAGGTACATCTAGAGGCTACCTACCAGGGCCGTCTGTCTTTATGACACAGGGGCCAGTGATACAACCCCCTATGTAGGTACATCTAGAGGCTACCTACCAGGGCCGTCTGTCTTTATGACACAGGGGCCAGTGATACAACCCCCTATGTAGGTACATCTAGAGGCTACCTACCAGGGCCGTCTGTCTTTATGACACAGGGGCCAGTGATACAACCCCCTATGTAGGTACATCTAGAGGCTACCTACCAGGGCCGTCTGTCTTTATGACACAGGGGCCAGTGATACAACCCCCTATGTAGGTACATCTAGAGGCTACCTACCAGGGCCGTCTGTCTTTATGACACAGGGGCCAGTGATACAACCCCCTATGTAGGTACATCTAGAGGCTACCTACCATGCGTTTCTATATGACTCAATGACACAGGCGCATCTGATACTGCCGGCGGCTACACACAGTGACCTTGACGTTGACGAAGCGCTTGACTTTTGTGTCTGCGACTTATATATATCGGTCATGTTTTGTGTGGCGAATGGGGCCTCCTCTCAAGCGTGATAACCCTTACAACGAGGAAATGGCGGTTACATGGGTATCACGCAAGGATGAAAACTTGGATGCAAAAATAATTAGGTCGACCATGACAGTTTATGTACAGCGTTAATCGCGTCTGCTGCCCTTGCTGTATCCGGCCGATTCCGTTAGGTGTCGCTCCAATAATGGGTGGATTTTTGTTTTAGACCGCCTTTGTGCACACATGGGGGTAAACAGGGCCAAAGAACCTCCTGGGACATTGATATGAAAGGGCCCCAGACGGAGGCTGGGTTTGAACCTGCCACCTGTGGGTCGGCATTGGTCGGGCACGCTGCCTCGCGACCAGAAAGCTATCTTGTCGCTTGATGAACGTGATCAGAATTAAATTGAAAGCGACGCTCGATTCTTCTTTCATCGGAAAATCCGACGTTGGTAACAGCAGGATAGATCTGCAGTTGGTTCCCACCCACATTCGTGTTGATTACAGTGTCGACATGCTTGCTGACCCACCCTTGCGTCCCACCCATCCTTGGGTCCCACCCACCCACAGTTCCCACCCACCCACGGTTCCCACCCACCCTTGCGTCCCACCCACCCTTGGGTCCCACCCTTGGTTTCCACCCACCCTTGGTTCCCACCCACCCTTGCGTCCCACCCACCCTTGGTTCCCACCAACCCTTGCGTCCCACCCACGCTTGCGTCCCACCCACCCATGGGTTCCACCCTTGGGTCCCACCCACCCTTGGGTCCCACCCACCCTTGGGTCCCACCCACCCTTGGGTCCCACCCACCCTTGGTTAGCGCTCTCGGCTTTGTTGAGTGAGCTCTGCCATCGTGCCAGAGGTTGGCGCCTCATTGGTCGAATGTAAATGTTAATACGAAACACGTAAAATGTGTAACGTACTAATAAGTAATAACAAGTGTTCCCCGGGGATATGGTTCCTCCCTACCTTGACCCCCCCCCCCCCTTCCATTGTCTCGATATAACCTTAGAGGTTCGGTAAATGTCCTTTTAATGTCCAATTGGGGAGCCACCAACATATAATGTCTGATGCTTAAATACAGCGCCTTTGCCGGTTCCTCACCTTACTAAATCCCCTGTAAGCTTACACTGCTACCGGGCTTACCCGGGCAGCCATCACCCTTCCTGACCCCCGGTGCCAAGCCCCTGTTGGCTATTATTACCCCTCTTGTGGACCCCACCTCAGGGTTACCCCGACTGGGGACTGAGCCAAGTCACCCAGCACGACATCAGACTTTGTATTTCGTACTCCAAACTGGAGATTGAGGGCCGAGAAGCCTGACCCGAGGGGGTTGTTCGCACGTGACTCTCATCGGCTAACCTCACCTGGGGGTTACATGCCCCCCCCCCCCTGGTGCCCCCGCCTCGCCCCTGGCCCCAGAAGCCGAGGTGACAGCTGCTGGCTGTACATGGTTCGGCCGATTATCTAGGCAGTCGATCATTACATACGCTGAATGGATCTCTGAGCTATCCTTTACGAAGTCTTTTCATTGGATCTGACATCGCTGAATGTATTTAATTATCGGGTCCAGATTATTGGCCGGGTTTGGACAATCGGTCCGTGGCTGGTCCGCATTCGGCCAAATCGTATGGTGCTTAGCCCACTCGGCTTTGTGGAAAGACTGAACCACCGGGCTAGCCGTGGTGGTTCGGTGGTTCGCGCCCCTCGGTGTGAATGTCTGCTATAGGGGACACCCGAGTGGCCTGGTGGTTAGCGCACTCGGCTTTGTGGAAAGACTGAACCACCGGGCTAGCCATTGTGGTTCGGTGGTTCGCGCCCCTCGGTGCGAATGTCTGCAAGGGGGGACACCCAAATGGCCTGGCGGTTAGCGCACTCTGTTTTGTCGAGTAAGCTTGGCCGTGCCAGTGGTCGGGTAAGAAGGTGGGGCATTCTCACCGCACAGTGCGAATGGCGTAGATGAGACGTCCTTCTTCGAGCAGAGCAGTCCTTTAGCCCTCGGGGCGATGGCTCGGCTCTACCCTTGGTGCGGCTACCGGTCTATTGTCTACCGCTCTACCCTTGGTGCGGCTACCGGTCTATTGTCTACCGCTCTACCCTTGGTGCGGCTACCGGTCTATTGTCTACCGCTCTACCCTTGGTGCGGCTACCGGTCTATTGTCTACCGCTCTACCCGTTTACCAATATATATATGGTATGTTGGATACCATCAGCGGACCGAGTGAGGGTCGACCCCTCCCTCCCACCCCCCTCTGTGTCGAGCACCGCCCCCCCCCTTCATCATTCCGTTTCGACCACCCCGTTTGGATGAGGTATAGTATACATGTACTAGTAATAACAGACTCTTGTGTTTACGTCACGGGGTCTTTACACTTGTACAAGTCACCAACGCTTCCTTGATTAATTAATACGACCACTACTCACGGACTCTCTCCCAGGAACACCTCCGTTCAGCTCCCCCCCCCCCTCCCCCCTACCACCACCACCACCCCCTACCCCCCACGCCCGCTTTTGTGTCGCCCCCCGCCCCCTCCTCGAGTCCTACACTAATTCCACCCTCCGCTCCTACCCCCCATCCCCGCTCTCGTGTCATCCCCTACCCCCCATCCCCGCTCTCGTGTCATCCCCCACCCCCTCCTTGATTCCTACACCTCGACACCCACGTGTTACTGGACCCCCCCGCCCCCACCCCACCCCACCGGCCTGGCTGTCACACTTGTGGCGGGCTGGCCTCGGCTGTGTGTCACAGGCTAGGGAAGCCAGAGGCGTGGGGGACCCACAACCACCACACGGCCTACCACGTGCTGTGTGTAAACCACATAGTGAGGCTGGTGTGAGGCCAGGACCGTGTGGGAGGGTCTTCAAACGTTGTATCAACAACAACAACACATCTCACGTCAGTCGAAAACGCTGTCCAAGTTCAATACCTATCGCGAATTGACTTCGACTCGTCCATGCCTATATTTAAATTGACGTCGACGCGTCCAATACCTATATTTAAATTGACGTCGACGCGTCCATACCTATATTTAAATTGACGTCGACGCGTCCAATACCTATATTTAAATTGACGTCGACGCGTCCAATACCTAAACTTGAATTGACGTCGACGCGTCCAATACCTATATTTAAATTGACGTCGACGCGTCCATACCTATATTTAAATTGACGTCGACGCGTCCAATACCTAAACTTGAATTGACGTCGACGCGTCCATACCTATATTTAAATTGACGTCGACGCGTCCATACCTATATTTAAATTGACGTCGACGCGTCCAATACCTAAACTTTGAATTGACGTCGACGCGTCCAATACCTATATTTAAATTGACGTCGACGCGTCCATACCAATATTTAAATTGACGTCGACGCGTCCAATACCTAAACTTGAATTGACGTCGACGCGTCCATACCTATATTTAAATTGACGTCGACGCGTCCATACCTATATTTAAATTGACGTCGACGCGTCCAATACCTAAACTTTGAATTGACGTCGACGCGTCCAATACCTATATTTAAATTTACGTCGACGCGTCCATACCTATATTTAAATTGACGTCGACGCGTCCAATACCTAAACTTGAATTGACGTCGACGCGTCCATACCTATATTTAAATTGACGTCGACGCGTCCAATACCAAAACTTGAATTGACGTCGACGCGTCCAATACCTATATTTAAATTGGCGTCGACGCGCCCAATACCTAAACTTGAATTGACGTCGACGCGTCCAATACCTAAACTTTGAATTGACGTCGACGCGTCCAATACCTATATTTAAATTTACGTCGACGCGTCCATACCTATATTTAAATTGACGCCGACGCGTCCAATACCTAAACTTGAATTGACGTCGACGCGTCCATACCTATATTTAAATTGACGTCGACGCGTCCAATACCAAAACTTGAATTGACGTCGACGCGTCCAATACCTATATTTAAATTGGCGTCGACGCGCCCAATACCTAAACTTGAATTGATGTCGACGCGTCCAATACCTATATTTAAATTGACGTCGACGCGTCCAATAACTAAGCTTGAATTGACGTCGACGCGTCTAATACCTATATTTGAATTGACGTCGACGCGTCCAATACCTATATTTAAATTGACGTCGACGCGTCCAATGTCTATGTTGGAATTGATATCCACTCGCCCAATGCCTATATTTTGATGGACGTCCACGCGCCCCATACCTATGTTTTAATGGCGTTCCACGTGTTTCACTCGAAGGACACCGCTGCCGTCTCTACCCACATCGGTCTCAAACCCTTTTGAACCGGTCCCGGGTTTGAACCCTCAACCTGTGTCCGGTTTCATTACCTCACCTCAGTCTCCCAGATGTCCCTTGGCCCGGGTTTGACCATGTGGGCACAAAGGCGGCGTGAAAGCCCAAACCAACCTTTTCCGCTTGCGACTGGTCACTGTTGTATATCAGTAAGACGATCTGGGGTATTCAAATTGGCGAATCGTTCTGTTGTGATTAACCTTGTTAATCATAATTCAATCTGCCCCATGATGTAGCGCAATTTGTCAGCATGTCACCGCTTTATGTCTTGCCGTGCACCGGTTATTTTAGGCATGGTTTACGCCCCTGTAGACATAAATCACGCAAAAGAAAGAAAAATACTGAGGTTATCTGTACAGTAACATTAAGTTGTACAAACTTATGTTACTTCGAAATTCCTTCACCCGAGGAAGTATTTTGTCGGACATCTGTTGTTTTGGTTTCTCTTTGAACTGTTGTCTTATTTACTTGTTTACCCCCACAAACTTTCACCCGCCTCCCCCCCCCCTCCCCATCCACCCACCATCACACACCACCAAAACGTCGTTCCACCGTCACCGTCTATCAGTGTGTTTCTTGAGCATACTTGTTTATGGAATATATTTCGGAAGGCAACACACCACATAGTTGTGTTCGCAGAGAGATAGTGATGGAGAGCTCCATTAGACGTATTCGGCGGCCGTGTCCACCGTCATGTACCGCTTTATATGGCCCTGATGCTAATCACTACATCTACAATGTACGCCAAAATACGTGGACATGTTCTTTACAGCGCAGTAAATACGGCGATGGCTGTCGACCAGCTAATAACTGTCGCCCCATGATTGATGAGAACTGAAGTACACCTCTAATTATATTCTACTGTTACATGTCACATTCGTGCTGTGTTATGGTGGGAAACCAGAGCCAGGGTCTGGTATAGTGTTGGGCCAAAGTCGGGGTCTCTTGTATGTGTGAGCTCCAGTTTCTTATAATGTTATTGACCGCCCCTGGGTTGGTTGTATATTCAGGACGCTTTAACCACTTTTGGTCATATCACGTGGTCATGTCAATGGGAGAAGGAAGGGAGAGTGAAGCCATGTCCCCGGGGGTAATCCCCTACTCTTTGCGAAGAAAGACATGGGATCTTTATTCTGCGACCACAGAGACATGGCCACAGCGGGGCTCGAACCATCGATTCACGCGCCGTTAGGCTCTCCGGTGGCCAGAGCTGACCGCCCCTGGGTGGCCCTGTATAACGTTGACCCCCCTGGGTGGCCCTGTATAACATTGACCGCCCCTGGGTGGCTCTGTATACATTTGATAACAGTGACCCCCCTGGGTGGCCCTGTATAACATTGGTCGCCCTGAGTGACCCTGTATAACATCCCCCCCCCCCTTGGTGGTCCTGTATAACATTGACCGCCCTGGATGGCCCTGTGTATCTTTGACCCCCCTGGGTGGCCCTGTATAACAGTGACCCCCGTGGGTGGCCCTGTATAACTTTGACTCTCCTGGGTGGCCCTGTATAACATTGAACCTCCTGAGTGGCCCTGTATAACATTGACCGCCCTTGGTGGCCCTGTATAACATTGACCGCCCTTGGTGGCCCTGTATAACATTGACCGCCCTGAGTGGCCCTGTATAACATTGACCGCCCTGGGTGGCCCTGTATAACATTGACCGCCCTGGATGGCCCTGTATATCTTTGACCCCCCTTGGTGGCCCTGTATAACATTGACCCCCCTGAGTGGCCCTGTATAACATTGAACCTCCTGAGTGGCCCTGTATAACATTGACCGCCCTTGGTGGCCCTGTATAACATTGACCGCCCTTGGTGGCCCTGTATAACATTGACCGCCCTGAGTGGCCCTGTATAACATTGACCGCCCTGGGTTGCCCTGTATAATGTTGGTGGCCCTGTATAACATTGACCACCTCTGGGTGGCCCTGTTTAACATTGACCGCCCTTGAGTGGCCCCATATAACATTGACCGCCCTTGGTTGCCCTGTATAACATTGACCACCTCTGGGTGGCCCTGTATAACAGTGGCCGCCCTTGAGTGGCCCTATATAACATTGACCGCCCTTGGTGGCCCTGTATAACATTGACCACCTCTGGGTGGCCCTGTATAACATTGACCCCCTCCCCCCCTGGGTGACCCTGTATAACATTGACCCCCTAAGTGACCCTGTATAACAGTGACCGCCCCTGGGTGGCCCTGTATAACATTGACCGCCCTTTGTGGCCCTGTATAACACCCCTGAGTGACCCTGTATAACATTAACCTCCTCTGAGCGGCCCTGTATAACATTGACCGCGCGGGGTGACCCGGCATAACATTGACCCCCCTGGGTGGCCCTGTATAATAGTGACCCCCCTGAGTGTCCCTGTATGACATTGACCCCCCTGAGTGGCCCTGTATGACATTGACCCCCCTGGGTGGCCCTGTATGACATTGACCCCCCTGGGTGGCCCTGTATGACATTGACCGCCCTGGGTGGCCCTGTATGACATTGACCCCCCTGGGTGGCCCTGTATGACATTGACCGCCCTGGGTGGCCCTGTATGACATTGACCCCCCTGGGTGGCCCTGTATAACATTGACCGCCCTTGGTGGCCCTGTATAACATTGACCGCCCTGGGTGGCCCTGTATAACATTGACCACCCTGGGTTGCCCTGTATAACATTGACCACCCTGGGTTGCCCTGTATAACATTAACCCCCCCCCTGGGTGACCCTGTATAACATTTACCCCCTAAGTGACCCTGTATAACATTGCCCACCTGGGTGGCCCTGTATAACATTGCCCACCTAGGTGGCCCTGTATAACATTGACCCCCCCTTGGTGGCCCTGTATAACATTGACCGCCATTGGTGGCCCTGTGTAACATTGACCCCCCCTGGGTGACCCTGTATAACATTTACCCCCTAAGTGACCCTGTATAACATTGGCCACCTGGGTGGCCCTGTATAACATTGCCCACGTGGGTGGCCCTGTATAGCATGCCGTCCCTGTTGACATGTTTCGATGTGGTAAACCCTTTCGATGCCCAGTAGGTGCGGGTCTTGAGAATCGGTTCGCCGTCCCGCTTTACACCAGACGGACATATTGTGTTTACCTTTCATGACACGCGGCTCCAATATATCGCTGGCCGAGCCATGTATATTTCCCCCTCGAGGGGCAATGTGGGTGTCCGAGGTGAGGCTTTTGAAGCTGTTCGGGTCGTCCCGTTAGCCTGGCGTGGGGCTCTGTGAGGGGGGCGACAGCGCGGCTCCTGTACACCCACCCACCCACCCCCGCTCCCTCCCCATACCCACCTTCATGACCCCCCCCCCCTCCCGCCGCCACCGCCGCCACCGCCGCACCCCACGTTACTCCGCAGTACGTACCTTGCCCCTCCACCCTCACCACCACTTCCACGGCTTACACTGCGGTACCAAGCCCCCCTCCCCCGCCTACCCCCTTCTTCGCTATATACGGTCAGGTACCGAACGTTCCTCTCCCGACGCCAGACGTCCTATAGCGGTATACTTTCTAAAATCGAACATAGATGGCGCCGTGTGTGTTTTTTTTGTCCCACTGATATCTTTAAACTTCAGGTACAATGTTTTACGTTGATTTCGCTCTTGTGTCACCCCAGTGGCGTCACCCGTATCATCACAAACGGTATTGAGCTCGGGTCGTTGTAGTTTAATTTAAAAGCTTTGAAGTATGTTCGGAGCTTCCGTGATCGAGTTGAAGGACACTCCACTGCAGATCAATTGGTCCCTCGTTGGAAACTCCTTCTAATATGGAGCATATTTTGATCCGAATCTTTCCTTGTTCCGGAGGTTCCTTGGCCCAAGCCATGTCTACCGCCATTCCAAGTTCCCCCCCCCCCCCCAACCCCCGGTGGTATCGGACACGCGACGATACTCATACCAATGAGGCTCGTATCTCCCATAACTTATCTGGGGTATCCACTTTCATTGACGCAAAAAATCCTTGGCGCACACTTGGGGCTAGAACTCTCGAGGGATTGAGACTAACTTGTGAAACTTCTTAGGACGCTTTAGATGATCGTACTTGAGTGCAAAGCGTTTTTATTCTTGCGCGAAATACTGCGCGTCAACAGGGATTGATTCTATTGGGGTTTTGTGCGATTTGCGTAATAGATATATCCAGTTAGCAGTGTGCTGCCACAACAAAACAAAAAAACACCCTTTTATGCCACAATTCGCCAGATTAGCCTGTAATATATGTCAAGCACGGCTTAATCCCTGATCAGTGAGTTCTAGTTGAGCTATTCGGAAGGCGCCCTGGATTCTTTGTCATAACGCGCCCATATAATACACCGATCATCACGCACCCTTTGTGTTATTCCAACATTTAGCATCATTGCAAGCATCATAAAGCTTCCCACCATGTCCGCTGGCACCTACGGTCATTTTTCATGTTTTGCATATTATTTATTTGCACTCATGTGTTTATGTTCCACATATAAGTATTGCGGCGCACAGTATGTTGACCGTGTTTCTGCTGGTTCCCCTGGTACCCCCTCAGAGTCTGTCCGGACACACCAGCCCCGTGGAAGCCGTCCGCTTCGACCACGCCGAGGAGATGGTGGTGGCTGGGTCCCTGTCCGGTGCCCTCAAGATCTGGGACCTCCAAGCGGCCAAAAGTAAGTTGTCATGGAAACTATGTGAGATCCTGCCATGTACAGGGATCGTTTGTTGCGTGACAGATGTAGTGCCTTAGGGTGAATGGCATTATGTATATATCTAGCCTTTCAATGTGAAAGTGCCATTCAACTCCGATGGAATCCAATGCCGGATTGTGTATTGGTAAACAAGCATTAAACTCAAGTTATCTGGATTAAGCGAGTTGATTTAAGCTACTCCTGCTGTATTTTTACACTGATACGCGATTTCCATTTTAAATGGAACTTCTGTATCTAGATCCTTACAACATAATTATATATCGGTATATGTCTTTATATAAAATAAATAATAGGGGCCTGTTGTAAGGTTATTTGCCATCAAATATGGGAAATTGTGACTTTCTTGTGTATTACGTCATCAAAATGTGGACATTGCTACCGTGTTTACCACTTACTATGAACATATTTTGATAATGCATACATTTCTTACAAAATAATTAACATTTATAGGATCAGATCCAGTAGTATATCCAGTAAAATATTTAAACAAACTCGTCTTAATTAAGTCACGTATCAAGTCTGCATGCAGGCAATGGCTGTATGAGCAGCTTGGACGACGTATATAAGGACTATCTCTGTTAACCCGGGAGTCCCCGTGTATCCCTGTCCAGTACTGAGGACGCTGACCGGACACAAATCCAGCATCAAAAGCCTGGATTTCCACCCCTACGGCGACTTCGTGGCTTCGGGATCAATGGATTCCAACATTAAGGTAACGTTTATGATACTCTTGTCCTTTCATTCTCTTTAGTTGTAGATTTATAAATTAGAGGAATAATTTAATGATTAACCTTTTACACATGTATTAGCGTCTCTGCAAATTCTACAGTGTTGATTACCGGTCACGCGGTAAGATTATAAGTATCTGTTTTAATTATTGGCTAGCGTGGAGTGGAAAAGTGTGGGCGATAATGAACCCTATTCGAAAGGAGTAGGGGAGTACCCCCCGGGTTCATGGCTCCGCTATACGCTTAATCATCCCCATGGACGTGATATCACTTTTATAGATTGAAATGTCCTTCTCGATCAAGCAAATCCTTGAAAAGTGGGTCACTGAATTTCAAAATTTTCCGAAGGGCCACTTCAGTAAGCATGTAGCGATTTCGGTGTGAATTTGGATAGTGTCGGACATCTTTGCCGGTTTGTCTTCGTGACCTTGTGGACATGTTAATTGAAGGTGAAGGTGACACCATTCAGACCACGTGGTCAACTATTCCGAACCTCGCGACTCAAGCCATGTTTTATGTTTTTATTTTGTTACAGTTGTGGGATATTCGAAGAAAAGGTTGTATATTTGCTTATAAGGTATGTAAAAGGGACTTTTTGTGTTAACATGACATTGTAGCACTTACAAAAAATTATAATTTTTGTCCAATGCATTTCGAAATATCTCATGATATCAATACCAGATAAGAAGAATTGTTTTTCAATATAGATATTTCTGTCACTGAGTACCATTAACTGCGGTCATGACCAAGTATACATTATTGCGCTCGATGAATAAATATGTAGCTATCTTTAACTGTATTCTATTGCATGACTAATTATTAATGATTGTCCGTTTGTCAATTACAAGTGGTTAGTGAGTTGATTGTGTGAGTGCTATATTACTATAATGCCCCCCCCCCCTCCCAGGGTCACACGGGCTGTATCAACAGCCTTGCGTTAATAGTGTGAGTGCTGTATTCCTATAATGTCTCCCCACTCCACAGGGTCACACGGGCTGTATCAACAGCCTACGGTTCAGCCCGGACGGTCGGTGGGTCGCCTCGGCCGGCGAGGACGGCATTCTAAAGGTCAGCAACCCGTGCCACGTGACTGTCGCCTCCTCTCAATGAGTTATAGATACATTGTTAAAGAAAGTGACGTTATTATCGGGACAGTTAATGTCCGTGCAGAGTGCCCAGGAGACGCACAACATGTAGCACTTTATTGGGAAATGGTTCTTCCATGTTCCATAGTTTTAACATTGCTCACGTGTTACTTACCTAGCATTTTTATAGCATTTGCCGCATACTTTGTTTTCGTACGCGGGGACATGGACCGCGTATCGGCCATGTTCCATCCTTTATATAGAGACCACTTTTAGTGACGACCAATGTATGAAGACCAATTTATCTGACGACTCACTTTATATAGAGACCAGTTTCATCTGACGACCGATATATGTGGAGAGCAGTTTATGTTGAGACTACTTAATTTTGAAGGACCACTTTATGATAACGAATTTAGATGGAGACCACTTTATGTTATGATAACCACTTTGTTATGATAACCACTTTATGTTATGATAACCACTTTATGTTATGATAACCATCTTTTTGGGCGACTGCTTCAAGCGATCATTTTACATGGCGACCATCTCATAAATACTCCTCTACACTAGAAGCTACTTCGCCGAGCTTACAAGTTGGGACATAATGTATGTGTGTGTTGCTATGTGACACCACTTGACCAGAGCGGTGTTTGATTGACAGCTGTGGGACCTGTCGGCGGGCAAGCTGCTGACGGACTTCAAGGGCCACACGGCGGCAGTGACGTCAGTGGAGTTCCACCCCAACGAATTCCTCCTGGCCTCGGGCAGTGCAGACAAGTAAGGCGACCAGGGATCTATTTCACGTACATAGTTTAGCCGGCTACGGGGCTTAGTCGACTAAAATCGCCCATCATACATGGTAACTGTAGCCGACTAAAGCCCGTTGTCGGCTAAACTAAGCAACGCTCGTGAATTTCGTTACAGCTCTACTCCGACATTCATGGTGGAGGGCGGGGGCGGGGGGGGGAGGGGGGGCGGTCACTCTGTGGGTTAGCACCCAGGCAGCGCCTTTTCAATTCATTTCTGCCAGGCCAGCCCAAGCGGCCGGTGCGTGGTTTAAGTCCCACCTGCGCAAATGTCTATGTTTATGCAGGGGAGTTAAGATCTCCTGTCTTTCTTTGCAAAGAGTCTTCGCAAAGAGTAGGGGTTAGCCACGGGAGACATGGCTCATTTTTCTACCTTATCCCTTTACATTGTCGCGATATCACCAACCGGGATGAAGCGAAATTTGTGAGTCTACAGGCTCTTATCTAAGAGGAAAAGGAAACTGACGCACATGTTCATTTGTTAAAGGTTCATTCGTCACCAAAAGAAAAATAGATATTTACTTGCATGTATGTTTCTTAGTGTAAACATTGATAAAACTTGTATTGTTCGGGAATAAAAAAAAAATACGAAAGAGTTTGCATCATCCCAAAACAACTGCAAAAATTGTAAAAAAAAAAAAAAAAAAAAAAAATCGTAGCTTGACTGCTATGAGGTAATTTGTTGTCTTTGTTCTGGGGTCCAATGGTTTGAAGCTATGATTACAACCGACCTTGTTTCGTGTGCACTTGTGGCCTACACAGCTATGTTACACAGACATAATATTATTGTGTTTGCAGGACAATCCGGTTTTGGGATCTGGAATCCTTCAACCTGATCAGTAGCACGGACGGCGAATCTACCGGGATACGGTAGGGGCCGGCATTGACACTGAGGCTCGCAACACTGTGGGGCTGGGAATCACCACCTGTGATACTTCTTCTTGTTAACTTACTAAAAAACGTTAAAATACGCCAATAAGACAAATATCTCACAGTTTAGTCGACTATCTTTCTTCTGTGTCGTTGTCAATGATAAGCCGAGACTTTAAGCTTCGGTAAATTTTGGCAAATGAGATGTTATGGCAAGATGCCAAAGAACCTGAACTTTCTTGTTTGAGCCAAATTAGGCCTAATGTTGGTAAATGAGATATTATGGTAAATTTTGGTAAATGAGATATTATGGTAAATTTTGGTAAATTAGATATTATGGTAAATTTTGGTAAATGAGATATTATGGTAAATTTTGCTAAATGAGATATTATGGCACGACTCCAAAGAACCTGAAGTGTCTTGTATAAGTGTTAAACAAGATTGCACGTTGTTCGTTTGATGCGTCAATACATAGGCAGCTCTGTCCTCCCCTGGAGCCAATTAACAGTCTCCGTGTCTTGAATATCTTTGAATACTTAATGGAGTCCGTATTGAAGAACCGTGAAAATTCCGCATATGTGAGATTGAGTTTTGACGAGCTGTGCTGCCGTCTGTCGGCGTTGCAGGGCGATAAGCTTCCACAGCGAGGGCAGCTGTGTGTACGCCGGGTGCCAGGACTCCATGAAGGTGTACGGCTGGGAGCCCACCCGCTCCTTCGACTCTCTGCCCGTGGGATGGGGCCGAGTCTCCGACATAGCCATGGCCAACAACCAACTGGTAAGTCTCAGGCCAGCTAGTTTATCTCAGGCCAACTGGTAAGTCTCATGCCAACTGGTGAGTCTCGGGCCAACTGGTAGGTCTCAGGCTAACTGGTAAGTCTCAGGCCAACTGGTGAGTCTCAGGCCAACTGGTAAGTCTCAGGCCAACTGGTGAGTCTCGGGCCAACTGGTAGGTCTCAGGCCAACTGGTAAGTCTCATGCCAACTGGTGAGTCTCGGGCCAACTGGTAGGTCTCAGGCCAACTGGTAAGTCTCAGGCCAACTGGTGAGTCTCGGGCCAACTGGTAGGTCTCAGGCCAACTGTTAAGTCTCAGGCCAAGTGGTAAATCTCAGGCCAACTGGTAAGTCTCAGGCCAACTGGTAAGTCTCAGGCCAACTAGTAAATCTCAGGCCAACTGGTAAGTCTCAGGCCAACTGGTAAGTCTCAGGCCAACTAGTAAGTCTTAGGCCAACTAGTAAGTCTCAGGCCAACAACCAACTGGTTAGAGCTAGTGAGAGAGGGGGTAGGGGTAACATATTAATTGATTACGTTGACCTCCACCCTGCGATACTGACTGACCTTTTGACCTCTACGCTGTGGGATCATCCTTATTGACCTCTACCTTGTCTGAGAGTGTGATCCTTTTGACCCCTACCCTGTCTGACCTTTAGTTACCTTGCTGCTTACCTGTTTCAGATCGGTGCTACCTTCTCGCAAGCCAACGTCTCCACATTTGTCGTTGATATCAAGGTGAGCGGCGCCATATTTTCTGGGACAGACAGACATGTCCGCAGTCCAAACCCAACCGCTGTCCATTCTCTCAGCTCCTTACTCACAGAGTCACTTAGGTTCAGTGTTGACTGCTGGTCTGTTTCCGAGGGTCATGTCACACAGATAGTTTTGGTTCGAATACCGTCCATAGGCGGTTAAACTGCTCTCTTGCTTCTCGCTACTCAGAACCCAACATATTTTGGAAGATTATGGTGTGTACTAAACTCTTATTTTAGCCTTCATTGAGACAAAGGCGTTCAAAAACATCAACGGTTCAAGTTGCCTATAGAGCTTAATATGGGCTTAGAAGTGGCCGTAAACGTGAATGCATGTATTTATTTAGGGCGATTTTTGTTATTACTCCACGGTTTGTCTAAGGAGGTCTGCGGCCTGTTTATTGAAGTAAATATCACGAATCTCCATTGTGATGTGTCTATCCTTCGCTCTGTCTCCACAGCGGGTGCAGCCCTTCGGAGGGCCTCCAGCCCAACCCAACCCTTCACCGCCCAAGTCCGCCAGGTAATGACCCCCCCCCCCCTCGCACCTACTAGCCATGTCCCAAGGGGTGTACTTCATACGTTACCATGTGACTAACTGCCCCAGGGGAGCCGCCGTGGTCCGCACAGCGCGCTCGACTGCAGGCCAAGCGATTACGGGTTCGAACCCCCAACCGTATCCGTTGGTTAGTCACCGATCGAGGCTATGTATCTTGTTTGGTTACGGGTGTTTAGTGTCTTTGTCCCACTGACTGACGCATTGACGCCATGTTCTGTAGATACATTACTGTCCTGCTTACTGACGCATTTAGGCATGTTCTGTAGATTCACTGTACTGATTACTGACGCACTAAGGCCATGTTCTGTAGATTCATTACTGTCCTGATTACTTACGCATTTAGGCCACGTTCTGTAAATTAATTACTGTCCTGATTATTGACGCACTGGCGCCATGTTCTGTATATTCATTGTGCTGATTACTGAGGCCATGTTCTGTAGATTCATTGCTGTCCTGATTATTGACGCATATAGGCCATGTTCTGCGGATTCATTACTGTCTTGATTATTGACGCACTTAGGTCATGTTCTGTAGATTCATTACTGTCCTGATTACTGACGCATTTAGGCCATGTTCTGTAGATTCATTGCTGTCCTGATTACTGACGCATTTAGGCCATGTTCTGTAGATTCATTACGGTCCTGATTACTGACGCATTTAGGCATGTTCTGTAGATTCACTGTCCTGATTATTGACGCACTAAGGCCATGTTCTGTAGATTCATTGTACTGATTAATGACGCACTTATGCCATGTTCTATAGATTCATTACTGTCCTGATTACTGACGCCATATTCTGTAGATTCATTACTGTCCTAATTACGCACTGACGTCATGTGTCTGTCTGCTAATTATTGAGTGACGAAGGTCTCATGCCTGTCTGTTAATTAGTGAGTGACTAAGGTCTGATGCCTGTCTGTTAATTAGTGAGTGACTAACGTTCAGGTTCTCTCCTGTGTTTGTTCAGCGGCCGCCGCAGTTTTATCCTCGACCGGCCGCACACGCAGTCGTCAAGAAAAACCGAAAACAGGTAAATAACTCGATGTGAAATAGATAACATAATGGTCTACCCGCCCGCTAATCCCTGGTGGTATGTGTGTGTGTGTGGGTGGGGAGTCACTGATCTGTACCGTTAACCCGTGGTTGCTCATAGCCATTGAAGCTTACTCAGAGAAACGTATTTAAAGGATGTTACTTTATACTGTCACGGTGATTGTGTTCTGTTTCGCTAGAGCTGTATTTGTTTACCCCTCACCCCCTCACCCCATCCCCTCCACCTCCACCTCCACATTCCTGGGTTAGAGCGCTCGTTCTGGCCACCTGAGAGCCCAATGGCACGTGTATCGATGGTTCGAGCCCCGCTGTGGCCATGTCTGTGTAGATCCCATGTCTTCCTTCGCAAGGAGTATGGGATTATCCCGGGGACATGGCGCCGCTGTTCCTGTCCATCTCCCATTGACACGATATGGCCACAAGTGGTTAAAGCGTCTTATATATACCACCAACCAACCACCTCTCCCTCCCCTTCCAGCAGCAGTATTCCGAAGGAGGAGCCCCAGAACTCATCCCCGACACAGGACGATCCCGGTGACGACTCTGCATCCCCGGCCGAAATCCAGGATCCAGACAAATACTGGGAGGTGTTCCAGTCCAAATCCAGAGTCTGTGAGTACCGTGGAGATAGGTTCACCTAGTGTACCCGTCACTGTTCCGCTGAGGCTGAGCCATATCAGCCCTTTACTGTCTGGTTACATCGCAACCAGAAGCAGAATCTGGGAGTTAAAATCACCCTTCATAATCACTTTATATTGCAGCTGCAGCGTAAACTTTAGTTCATATCGCTCTTTGCAACTACCTTCGAAACCCGCCAGGAGAGATTGTAGAATTTAACTTGTTTTTTCATTGGTAAGATTGTGGATAGATAACAAAAAAACTGGAAAAAAAAACAAGTCGAATCACACTTTATCATGTGAACTTGAGTTAAAGTGGCCCTTCAGCATTACTTATGAAAGCTACCAGCACAGATTCACTAAGTCTAAGATGAAGGTGTTCCTGAGGTCGATGTCTCCTGCCTCGGCGTTACTATGTGGACCAAAGTGTTCTCTTTTGTCTAACGGCGTTGTCCATTGGTCATTCCTCCTCTCTGTATGTCGATACAATTGTCTTGGCTTCCGTAGGATAAAGACTTTATGTACTGGTAGAGGCTTAAGCTTATTAGCACTGGCTTCAAGCTTGACGGGTCGGCACCAGTGGTCACTTTAACATTATATTCTTCCGTCTGTGTCTGGTGACAAGGAATGACGGCCGGTCAATTGTAAGAAATTTCAGTGGCCCGTGAAAAGCCTTCATCCGTTTTTGCAAAAAATAAAGGATTAAATAACACAAATGGTCTTTACGCTATTACCGGTACCCCCCGTTGGTTTAGTTTTGATCTGGAGCAGCTACCGTTAACCTTGAATTTTCTAGCGCCTTCACGGAACCATAGAACGCAGCAAATCACCAAAAAACTCGATCCTCCTTCTCCAAAGACGTACTTTCCGACGAGACTAAGTAAGATTCTCATAGCGCTTCTCCTTTCCTTGGCTTCACCCCCCCGCCCTCCTGTCCTCTTCCTCCGCGTCCTCATCCCCTGCTGCCATGGTGACAGTCTGCTGCTGTATCTTGTGCCTCGTCCAGCTAACTGTACATTTCCTTTACTATAGTTGTTGGCTCAGGGCTCGTGTTGGACTGATAAGATAGTGGGTTGGATTCCTGCGTGGCTGCCTCATTGGTTGGTTACTGTGGTCACGTGGCTTTCTTGCGTTGTGGCAATTGTGACTGTTTTTAGCACTGTGCTTTCCTAATAACGATGCTATAGCAACGTTCTGGCATGGAATGTGCCCGGAATTTTGCGGCTTCATGCATGGAAGTCTCCATTTAGGTAATTATTTCGGAACATCCATCCTTATTCTGACTATAGTTCGATGTACTTACTATTCAGGAACGTATCATGTGCCAGTTTGCCATCCTGTGTGCTTTCGTGATTCTTGTGACAAATTGCTGTTCATTTAGGCGGATTTCTGACTGATTTCCTGCTTATTTCAATCGATCCTTGTGACATTTAGCCCCGTTGCAACTTTACCCTAAAAAGTGTCATTGTTCAGGGTACATGTTTCTTAAGTCTGTTGGCTAATAATTCAACAAGTTTAAACATCGGTTTCTTATCTCTGTCTCTACCTTAGGTCTTCCTTGCTCTTCGAGTTGGTTTATTCTTTCTTTCGGTAATCTAACGGCTTTGAATTTTTATTTTGGCTTCTACCGGATATAGGAATCACTCAGCTGGTTTCAGTTTCAGTTTCGTTTTCCTACCAAGGTTTGAGTGGCTTGTATGCTTGATTACCGGTACGTTATTGTAGTTAACAATAAAACAATTCTCGCTTGGGTGCTGCGTGGGTAATTAATACATTGATCGACCCCTTCTTACAACTTCTTCTCGCTATTAGACACGACCCTTAGAGTGTCGGCAAGTGGCTTATGTATGTCTCCCTAGACACACATAGCCGTGCCCTCTACGCGTTACATATATAGGCTGTAACAACAGTCGTCCATTAAATATCGTGCAATAATCTAGAAATGGTACAGCAACTAGGCTCTTAAAGAACGCAACCTACATTATCATAGCTGTACATACTTGTGACTAGAATAAGCTTATAATCCGGGAGGCCATAAGTAGAACGGTTTTCTGGTTGGGTTATATCTGTCTTAGAGGGGTGACCAGGTGACTACAGAAACTATCTCTCGCCTGCTTCACCGTGGAAATGGCACGTGTTCGCTGTGTTTGTTATCGTATGCCAGAGGGACAGCGGCTTGGTATGGTGCTAATAACGTGCCTTTGCAAACAACGACTCCTCGATGAGTCTGTGTTTCAGCCACCTTGTCTCAACGCTTTACTGACTGTAAGCTCGTCGGGAGTTTCCGTGGATGAGTCCTATCATGGCATGGACAGAACAATCTTGTGTTCGTCGTTAAGGCGTCGCCATGGTGATGTACATGGTGGAGTACTCCATTAAGCGCATGACTGATGACGTAACTGATGACGTCACTGGCTGTGGAGCGGAATGGACTGCACTGCTGTGTTTATTAATCACGTGACTAGGTGACTCTATAAATGTTAATTTCTAACCTTGTGACTCCAACTGTTATTTTCGAACCATGTGACGTCAACTGTTATTTTCTAAACATGTGACTGCAACTGTTATTTACTAACCACGTGACTGACCATGTGACTTTAACTGTTATTTGCTAAACATTTGAGTTGAATGCGCAATAAAGCTTGCCACGTGGTTCGCTACGTGGTTCACCGCGGGGTTGGCCACGTGGTTGGCCACGTGCTTCGCTACGTGGTTTGCCACGCGGTTGGCCGAGTGGTTGGCCACGCGGTTGGCCACGTGGTTCGCCACGGGGTTGACCACATGATTCGCCACGTGGTTCGCCACGTGGTTCGCCACGTGGTTCGCCACGTGGTTCGCCACGTGGTTCGCCACGTGGTTCGCCACGTGGTTCGCCACGTGGTTCGCCACGCGGTTGGCCGAGTGGTTGGCCACATGGTTGGCCACGCGGTTGGCCACGTGGTTGGCCACGTGGTTCGCCACGCGGCGTTGGTTTGTGTGTTTACTGTCTTGTGTCTTGTGGCCTCCCCAGCTGATTGTTTTGTGTTCTGTTGCCTCCCTAGCTCGCTCCCCTTCGCGCTCCAGCGAACCCTTCCCGGCGCCCGACGATGACGGTAAGCCAAGAACCCGTATGAGAACTCCCTCCTCCCGCGTCCCCTCATGCCACCTTGTTTTAATCCCGTTGTCTTTGATATGGAATGAAGAACCCGTTTACCTCTTATAATGGCTGGGTGTTTCGGACTGGATTGTGATTGCTATGGTAACTTTTTGTTTTGCGGAAGCGGATGTTTGCTTATTAATCTGATTCTGATCACGCATATTGGTTTCATTCGAGAGTTGTATGGTCTGCAAGCGCCCCCTGGTGTTATGGGAATGTCGCGCCAGAGTATAGTATAGATATTAACCCATTTGGCTGACACGTGACATTTACTTAACGACACAAGTTTACGTGTACCATAAAGTGATGTTTTGTCTATTGTGTGAGTTTGAAGTTTCTGTCAACGTTTCGGGTTACTCCTCCTCCTCCTCAGTACCGCCGCCCCCGGTAGTCGTACATCGCAACCCTCCGGCCGCCACCCCCATCTCCGGCCCACCCACCAATCAAAACCGAGCAGAGCGGGACCACTCTACCGGCGCGGCGCCCCCTCCCGCCAGACAACCCACGGCAGCGCCCCCTAGTGCGAGACAACACACGGCGGCGCCATCGCCAAGGCAACCGACTGCGGCGCCCTCTCAGGCGAGACAACCGACCGCGGCGCCCTCTCAGACGAGACAACCGACTGCAGCGCCCTCTCAGCGGCCGTCGAGCTCTAATCCGCCAGAGGGCGGTGCCGCTGAGCCGTCGTCTGCGCGCGCAGAGCGCCTCAAGCCTGTCGGCCTCAACGTGGACGACTTTTTACCGGTACGAACACACGTGACGTTGTGACGGGACTCGTTACGTATCTCACATATAAATGTATCTTTAATATTAATAGGCTGACATATGAGGTAGCTATACGTGGCCGTGGCAGTGGGGTTAGACTGGAACAACGGGCTTCTCCCGCCATCTGGACTACAGTCTCTGTACTGATGTCTCTGGAGCTGTGTCTCTGTACTGATGTCTCTGGAGCTGTGTCTCTATTCTGATGTCTCTGGAGCTGTGTCTTTATACTGATGTCTCTAGAGCTGTGTCTCTATCCTGATGTCTCTGGAGCTGTGTCTTTACACTAAAATCTCACAGGAATGTCTGGCCCGGTTTCGCTTGTAATATGTTTCATCATCATACCACAAGGGTTGCCGTTACTTAAGAGGTTTTGGTATAACCACAAGAGATGTACAACGTGAGTGAGTCTCGTCTCGGCACTAACCACTCACTGTTTCCCCCCCACCCCCCCGCTCCCTCCCCTCCACCCACAGAAGCCGATGTCTCCGTCCATCAACAACCAGAGCACACCGTCCGATATATCCGAGACCGAGGCTGTGTCCTCCATCATGAAAGGTCACGACTACATGTCAAAGGTCATGAACTCTCGACTGCGCAACCTGCAGATAGTCCGTGCGCTGTGGTCGGCGGGCAACACCAAGGTAAGCGCCGAGTCTTTATTGGTTTATTTTATAATGACGTGACGGTGTTTAGAATGGTAAATGAATTATGATAATATTCACACATATATATATATATATATAATAGATTAGTTTATTTACACATAATTTATATGAAGCGACTCCCCTGAAGGGTGTATCATCGAGCAGGATCTCCTCCAACAAACAACAAAACCTCCAACAGAAATGAGCAGAAGCAAACAACCTAGTAATTAACAAAAATATGTTTATGTCATTTACAATTTGATGAATTATGGTAAGGTGACAGCAGTACACATATACCAGATAAGGCCTGAATGAATTGTAATAATATTCACATACATTTATATAATATATATCACATATATTTATATAATATATACCACATATATTTATATAATATATATCACATATATTAAAATTTAGTAATCGTTAGCAGCTCTTTTGGGGGGGCCGCCGTGGCTCTTAAGCGAGCTGAGATGTAATCAATATTCGTGGGTTCGCACCCTGGTACCTGTACCTGAGGCCCTGTCATTCAACCCCATTTCATTGTCTCGGATAGTGTCTGGGCCTAATCTAGCCTTCCTGCGCACTAAAACGGCATAAAACCTTTCATCTCAATAGCTCCTCTGGTGGTTTGGATGCTTATCACCTCAAAGGTTAAGAAATAATATTAAATTATTTCAACCCTATCAGCCACCACTATTTCACTTATTACAGTAACCTGTACTGGCAGAGAATCGACCTATATCTCGACCCTCTGATATATATGTCTGCCCTACACGGAAGGCTCCGGGGTGGACACACGTTACCCCCTGTCACAAGAGAGTAATATATATACCTCGGCTATACGCTGTCACAGTCTCTCCACCGCACGGTGACGTTGTGATACTCGTTCCCTGAGCGATTGATGTCATAACGTGCTGTCTCTGTTGTTAATTCTCTATCCCGCGGCATCCAGGCTGCTGGTCGAGCAAGCGCGTTGTTGGTTGGTTGTATATTCAGGTCGCTTTAACTTTTCTTGTGGTCATATCGCGTCAATGGGAGAAGGAAGGGAGAGTGGAGCCATGTCCCCGGGGGTAACCTACTCTTTGCGAAGAAGGACTTGGGATCTTTATCCTGCGACCACGCAGACAAGGCCACAGCGGGGCTCGAACCATCGATCCACGCGCCGTTAGGCTCTTAGGTGGCCACAGCGTTTCAATGCGAGCGCTCTAACCCGCTGAGCTACCAGGCAGGCCCCGTCAGCGCGTTGTCACGTCGCCTTTAGATTGGCGGTAATGTCAGCTGTAGAATGCCGTATGTCTCGCTCCCCGGGCACACGGGGTAGCCGATGCTGTAAACATGTTGGCCACTTTTAAGCACTTGAAGACTTAAACTGGGGGAAAAAAAACCTGTCTGAAACGAATACCCAAGGTCCTGATAAAACATGCACAGGATATAAGTGCCAGGACCCGAGCCATGTTGGTGTACAGCTCAGCTGGCTTACTGACTAAGCTAACGATGGCCCCCAGGGCGATGCCTCAAC
Organism: Arenicola marina; assembly: GCA_964019135.1. Lineage (NCBI taxonomy): Eukaryota > Metazoa > Annelida > Polychaeta > Arenicolidae > Arenicola > Arenicola marina. Next base: position 20,389,750 of record OZ025257.1, read on the forward strand.
GCGTGATAAACACACTAAGGGGTTGACACTCTTGACACCGGCAGCGGTTTTTCATACATGATGGTACGGGATGTCATAATGCGCCCCCAATTCGCCCATGTGCATCACCATAGGGAAGAGAGATGGCCTACCGCCCCACCCGCACCCACCACAAAGTGTCAGATATGAGAATGGGGATTGAGGGGGCGTCAAGTTGTCCATCGCCTGTTAATCTGGTTGTGAATACCCTGGTTAATCCGGTGTCCTGTTGACTGAGCCATCTGTCACTCGCCTCGTGAACCACGTGTTTCAGACGGCCATGGACTCCGCCATCAGCATGAACGACCTTCCCGTCATCGTCGACCTCCTGAACGTCATGGTCCAAAAGTCGTAAGTAACTCGTCACGGTGCGTCATGGTCCAAAAGTCGTAAGTAGCGCGTCATGGTGCGTCATGGTCCGCTAGTCGTAAGTAGCGCGTCATGGTCCAAAAGTCGTAAGTAACACGTCACGGTGCGTCATGGTCTAAAAGTCGTAAGTAACACGTCACGGTGCGTCATGGTCCAAAAGTCGTAAGTAACACGTCACGGTGCGTCATGGTTCAAAAGTCGTAAGTAACACGTCACGGTGCGTCATGGTCCAAAAGTCGTAAGTAAAACGTCTCGGTGCGTCATGCTACGCTAGTCGTAAGTAACACGTCACGGTGCGTCATGGTCCAAAAGTCGTAAGTAAAACGTCACGGTGCGTCATGCTGCGCTAGTCGTAAGTAACACGTCACAGTGCGTCATGGTCCGCTAGTCGTAAGTAACACGTCACGGTGCCTCATGCTACGCTAGTCGTAAGTAACAGGTCACGGTGCGTTATGGTCCGCTAGTCGTAAGTAACACCTCATAGTGCAAAAATCGTAAGTAACACGTCATAGTGCAAAAATCGTAAGTAACACGTCATGATTTATTTCCATATACATCTACATCAAGGTCAGTCCTGGTGCTAGTATTGCTCGTGTTTTGGCTAAAAAACTAATAATTACATAATGTCTATGAAGTTCGTGGAGTGGAATTATGGTTCCCTCTTGTTTCAGTTTGGTTGAGGTTGGGTGTACAGTGTTTGTGCATTTGTTTGTACGCAGAAGCCTGTGGAGTCTGGACCTGTGTACAGTGTTTGTGTATTTGTTTGTACGCAGAAGCCTGTGGATTCTGGACCTGTGTACAATGTTTGTGTATTTGTTTGTACGCAGAAGCCTGTGGAGTCTGGACCTGTGTACACTGTTTGTGTATTTGTTTGTACGCAGAAGCCTGTGGAGTCTGGACCTGTGTACAGTGTTTGTGTATTTGTTTGCACGCCGAAGCCTGTGGAGTCTGGACCTGTGTACAGTGTTTGTGTATTTGTTTGTACGCAGAAGCCTGTGGAGTCTGGACCTGTGCGCTATGATGGCCCCGCAACTCACAGAACTAATGAACAGCAAGTACGACAAGTAAGTGAGGCAGGTAATGCCGCCTGGTCACCGCCATGCTACACCGTGGGGAGGTCGGCAATGCCGCCTGGTCACCGCCATGCTACACCGTGGGGAGGTCGGCAATGCCGCCTGGTCACCGCCATGCTACACCGTGGGGAGGTCGGCAATGCCGCCTGGTCACCGCCATGCTACACCGTGGGGAGGTCGGCAATGCCGCCTGGTCACCGCCATGCTACACCGTGGGGAGGTCGGCAATGCCGCCTGGTCACCGCCATGCTACACCGTGGGGAGGTCGGCAATGCCGCCTGGTCACCGCCATGCTACACCGTGGGGAGGTCGGCAATGCCACCTGGTCACCGCCATGCTACACCGTGGGGAGGTCGGCAATGCCGCCTGGTCACCGCCATGCTACACCGTGGGGAGGTCGGCAATGCCGCCTGGTCACCGCCATGCTACACCGTGGGGAGGTCGGCAATGCCGCCTGGTCACCGCCATGCTACACCGTGGGGAGGTCGGCAATGCCGCCTGGTCACCGCCATGCTGCACCGTGGGGAGGTCGGCAATGCCGCCTGGTCACCGCCATGCTACACCGTGGGGAGGTCGGCAATGCCACCTGGTCACCGCCATGCTACACCGTGGGGAGGTCGGCAATGCCGCCTGGTCACCGCCATGCTACACCGTGGGGAGGTCTTTACGCTACGCCACCACACTGCACCTCACACACCACTTTAGCCCACATGACACGCACCACTTTACACCACACTTTATCTCACTCCACACCACAACTTCACCCAACTTCACCCTCAAACCACACTTAGCCCCGCTTCTCGCGTTACCTCACTCCAAACTTCACTTCATTTCACCCCACACGATACTTCACCCCGCCCACACATCACCCCACCCCACATTTCACCCCGCACCACACTTCACCCCGCACCACACTTCACCCCGCACCACATTTCACCCCACACGACACTTCGCCCCACACCACACTTCACACCACTCCACACTTCACCCAATGTGTCAAACTGCGTTACTGGTGGTAAATATGGTGATGACGATGGTGATAAGCTTCGTGATATTGATGGTGGTGATAAACATGTTCGTTTGATATGATTTTTGTTGATACAATTTTAGCTTGGTCAGTTTTTTTTGCATACGATATTCGCTTGTTATGATTTGCATTTTATGGAATTTCGATTGAAAGAATAATTACTTTATATGAGCTGTGCTTGATAGAATTTATTTGCACTTGATAGGCCTTTGGATTGCTTTGGCTTTCGCTGGACCTTCGCTTCGAATGACCTTGACTTGTACGGACAGTCGCTCATACTGGTCATCTGACCTTCGCTCGATCTAAACTTCGTGGCTATGATGTTCGCTGGATGTGAGGTTTGCTAGGTTGATTTGATTGAAGTCACTTTCACTTGTACAGCTTGGTCTGACCTTCACTTGTACTGACCTTAGCTTGGTCTGACCTTCACTGGTACTGACCATAGTGTGATATGATCTTCACTTGTACTGACCACAGCTTGATCTGACCTTCACTGGTACTGACCACAGTTTGGTCTGACCTTCACTGGTACTGAACATAGCTTGATCTCACCTTCACTTGCACTGATCACAGCTTAATCTGACCTTCACTTGTGACCATAGCTTGATCTGACCTTCACTTAATATTGACCTTAGCTTGATCTGACCTCAGCTTGATCTGGCCTTCTCTTGTACTGACCACAGCTTGATCTGACCTTCACTTGTATTGGCCCGAGCTTGATCTGACCTTCACTTGTACTGACCACAGCTGATCTGACCGTCACTTATGGTGACCACAGCTGATCTGACCTTCACTTATGGTGACCACAGCTGATCTGACCTTCACTTGTACTGACCATAGCTTAATCTGACCTTCACTTGTACCGACCAGAGCTGATCTGACCTTCACTTATGGTAACCTTCGCTGATCTGACCTTCACTTGTACTGACCATAGTTTGATCTGACCATACCTTGATCTGACTATAGCTTAATCTGACCTTCACTTGTACTAACCACAGCTTGATCTGACCTTCTCTTGCACTGACCATAGCTTGATCTGACCTTCACTGGTATTGACCATGGCTTGATCTGACCTTCACTTGTACTGGCCATAGCTTGGTCTGACCTTCACTTACACTGACCATAGCTTTATCTGACCTTTGTTCGTATTGACCCAATCTTGACATGAGCTTCGCTCGATTTGACCGTCGCTTGATCCGACCTTTCATTTGTAATGACCTTAACTTGATCTCCGACCTGCGCGTAATATGGTGTTCATTTAATATGACTTTCACTCGTAACAACACCCCCCAATCCAGCAATGCGCCAATCCCTAGCACTGCAGCAACTCCCGATAAATACACGCCCCCTCTCCCCCCTCCCTTCCGTCCCATTCGCCTGAGGGTCGACTGACATCCCAGACCCCGCAGGGTGCAGATCGTCTGTTCGCTTGGCATCACGTTACGGGGTTAAGTAACCACGCAACACCCACGTGTGTGCTCGCAGGCGTCGCTTTGCTTTTACATGAGGGTGCGCCCGCCCCCGCCCCCGCCCCCGCCCCCGCCCCCGACCCCGCCCCCGACCCCGCCCCCGATCTGCTGGGCCGATAGTGGTACTTAGCGAGGGGTCAGGTAATCGGTAAGCAGGAGCGGGTGGGGTGCAGAGCTTTGAGGCGTCTGGTCTGATTAGTTCTACCCGACTTTGCTGTATCTGGTTGGTTGATTATCCAGGACGCTTTAACCGCCTTTTGGTCATATCGCGTCAATGGGAGAAGAAAAGGAGAGTGGAGCCATGTCCCCGGCGGTAACCCCCTACTCCCTTACGAAGAAAGACATGGGAACTTTATCCTGCGATCACACAGACATGGCCACAGCAGGGCTCGAACCACCGACCCACGTGCCGTTAGGCTCTCCGGTGGCGAGAGCACCGTTATATCTGGCAAACGTGTCAAAGATGGAAAAAACATGTTATTGACTCCTCTCCAGTAGCTGACTCCTGGTAGTTGGTTCGATTGGCCTACTCGAATCCCTTGAGGACTGACCTGACCTGACCTTTTTGTTCTTAGTTATTAAAAATGTGTTTGCGTCATATGGTTAAAAACACACTTAAGTCACGAAAAGAAATCTAAATCTTGAATCGTTCGATATATATGACATTTAATGCATTTAGTTGTTGAATAGTTAATGTTTATTTATTTAATGTGTAATATCTAAATGTTTATTTTAATGTTTTCCACTGGTTGCGTTTATTCTTTGTTACATTTTATCTCGTAGATTTGTTTTTAAACAAGTCGTTATATGGGTGAAGCATGACTGTTTGAGCGACTAATGGTCGAACCCCGGAAACTGCTGTGGGTAAAGGTACCACGGTATAACATTTAGCACAGAGCTATGGAAGGCCATTAGCATATATAAAGTGGCATACAAAACGTTTTGACCTTGAGGGAATATGTTTCTGCGCTGAACAGCAATTGAACAATCCTCTTTGCATGCTTATATATAAGTATACCTATATAAATACTTATATATATATAAAGATACCGTGCAACAAACAGCTATATAAGTGTAGTTTCTAGAGGACGTATAAAAAAAAACGGCCTTATAAGGAGTGATCGGGAGTTAGTATGGGCATCTTAGTCATAAGTCACCATGAGGCAGGGGGTTAAACTTGCCTCCTGCTTCCCTTGTTCCCATCCCTTAGCCCACCCTCCCTTTCTGCCCATCCCCTACTTGTCCCTTCACTGATCCCCGCACCCCCACCCCCCACACCTGCCATTGTCGCCCCAGGCCTCTTGACTTTGTGTTAACGTGATGTGGGGGGGGGGGGGTGGGCGGCCATGATGCCCTGAAACGACCTCCCCCCCCCCCCCGCCCACTCCCACCCCCACCTGGCCCACCCCCACCCTCACCTGGTCCACCCCCACCTCCCACCCCCACATGTTCATACCCCCAACCGCCTTGGTGTGTCGCCTCGTTATTGGCCACCCATTGGTTGTCTGTTTAGCCTATTATCTAATATATACACATCTATATATGTATATATATATATAAATAGATATTATAAGACATAGCTTTCTATTGGAGACACCCTGCGTCATGGCGCCAGGCATAGAGGTGACGTCAAACTGGTCTGGAAGGAGATCAATCTTCCCCTCCGGGGCACTGCCCTAGGCACCAGGCTAATTATTACCCTCCTGTGTCCACGGATACAGCTAAACGCTGGCCGGCTATGGCTTCCCCATCCCCCGAGGGTACAGGAACCGTCTCTTCTTACCCCTCTATACAAATTGAGGTTCCCGTTTCACAAAGCGCCGCCCCGATCGCTCAACGGGTTAGAGCGCTCGCCTTGAGCGCACGTGGATCGGTGGTTCGAGCCCCGCTGTGACCATGTCTGTGTGGTCGCAGGATAAAAAATCCCATCTCCTTCTTCGCAAAGAGTAGGGGTTACCCCCTGGGGACATGACTCCACTCTTTCCTTCCTTCTCCCATTGACACGATATGACCAGAATTGGTTAAAGCGTCCTGAATATACAACCAACCAACCGAACCCGTTTTACCACCAATGTAAGCCGTCTGTATACTACAGCTTGGTACGGGCCAAAGAATCCGAAGTCTTCATTCCCTCGGTTTAAATCACTGCCGCACTTTCGGAAACTTTGATTGATTCACTTTGAATGGAAAGTTTGATATCTGGCTATTGAGAGAATTTCGTGAAAGAACAATAAATTGAGAGCGTTGTTGATTAGCGGTATTACTATATATATAGATATAGATATATATATACCGGCGCTGGGCAGTGATAGAGCGACAGGAGGCGTGCGTGCGTGTGTGTGTGGGGGGGGGGGGGGGGTAACTTGTGAAGTTGTTACCCCATGCCTGTGGGAGGGAGGTGGAGCCTAATTTTTATCTTAAGGCTGCTACTGTACGAGCTACGCCTTGCTTGATCCGCCAGAGGGTGGGGGGGTGGGGGGGGGGGGTGTATGAAGGAAGGTGGCGGCAACTGGCCTCAACAAAATGACGTCTGCTTCTCTGAGCGGTAGCAGCAGCGACAGCAGCAGTACCCGGATGTTGACTGGGGGGGAGGGGGGGGGGGCGAGGCCGATGACGACACGTGACGTGTTTTCGGCTTTGAGGCGAGTCTCCCCCCGACGCTGTTGTTTTGCCACAGCTATTATTAGTAAACGCGTTAAGTTTTTTTACCTTCCCTGAGCAAGGGTTTTGCGTTGTATTGTTTCTTGTTTGCATGTGTCGCAGTAGGTTAGTTTGGCGGGGGTTACGCGTGTGTATTTTTCTGTATAATTGGGATGGCGTTTTTCAAGGGTCTATGGCTCCGTTTAGCGAATTATGTCTGTGACGTGTAAACGTTCACTATTTTTGTCTGTCGACTTCTTATATGACGTGTATCTCATATGCCGTACCTCATGACGTATATAATGACGTGTTTCTCATATGACGTATCTCATGACGTGTATAATGACGTGTATCTCATATAAGGTATATAATGACGTGTATCTCATGACGTGTATAATGACGTGTATCTCCTATGCCGTATCTCATGACGTATCTCATATGACGTGTATCTCATATGCCGTACCTCATGACGTATATAAAGACGTGTATCTCACATGACGTATCTCATGACGTATATAATGACGTGTATCTCATATGACATATATATCATATGCCGTACCTCAGGACGTATATAATGACGTGTATCTCATATGACGTGTACCTCATGACGTGTACCCCATATGACGTGTACCTCATATGACGTGTACCTCATATGACGTGTACCCCATATGACGTGTACCTCATATGACGTGTACCTTATATGACGTATCTCATGACGTGTATATCATATGACGTGTATCTCATGACGTGCACAGATGACGTGTATCAAATGACGTGTATCTTATATGGCGTGTATGCCATATGACGTGAACCTCATATGACGTGTATGCCATATGAGGTGTATCTCATATGACGGATCTCATGACGTATACCTCATATGGCGTGTATCTCATATGACGTGTATCTTGGCCCTGATGTCTGTTTCACCACCCTGGGATGCCCGCCTGGCCTTACACGTGTTTCTCCTCTTACCCTCAGTTACGTGGAGACCGGCTGCGAGACTCTGAAGCTCATCCTGCGAGACTTCGCCTCCGTCATCAAGGCCAACATGACCGCCCCGCCATCTGTCGGTGTAGACATCTCAAGGGAAGAAAGGTCAGTACCGCCGTAACTTCTCGCCAGCCGTAAACCAAACTTATTATCACCAAATATCTTTTCGTTTTGTAATTAAATTCACGTGAGAAGCACAGAAAAATAACAACAACGTATCTAATGACGTACATAATGACGTGTATCTCATGACGTATCTCATGACGTGTATAATGACGTGTATCTCATATGCCATATCTCATGACGTATATTACGACGTGTATCTCATATGACGCATCTCATGACGTGTATAATGACGTGTATCTCATATGACGTGTATCTCATATGCCGTACCTCATGACGTATATAATGACGTGTATCTCACATGACGTATCTCATGACGTATATAATGACGTGTATCTCATATGAGCTCCAATAAATATGTGACCTGTAGGCTTTCTACCGTCACCGTCATTTACATGCATATCTCGTTGTTGTCGCCAGGTACCACAAGTGTCGGGCCTGCTACAAGGCGCTGGCCTCCGTCAGGTCCGCCATAGACCAGAAGCACACAGCGCCTGGCAAAATGGCCCACAAATTCCGGGAAATACAGCTCCTCATGTCTCAACTCGACTAGCGCCGTCCCACACCCACAATGCAACGCGACGTGACGTCATCAAGGCACTGGTTAGACTCGGATGGCAAATTTGACGAATTTGACGTCATTCCGCCTGCGCTTCTCGACGCCGTGACGTCATTCAGCCTGCGCTTCTCGACACCGTGACGTCATTCAGCCTGGACTTCTCGACGCCGTGACGTCTTTCAGCCTGCGCTTCTCGACGCCGTGACGTCATTCAGCCTGGACTTCTCGACGCCTTGACGTCATTCAGCCTGCACTTTTTGACGCCGTAAAAGTCATTCGGCCTGGACTTCTGGACGCCGTGACGTCATCCGGTTCATAATTCCAGACGTCATCCGGCTCGTAATTCATGACGCCGTGACGTCATTCACACCACAATTCATGACACGTTGACGTCATCGAGGAACGTCGAGTGGCCAATGGAACAGAAGAACGTTGCGTTCCGGCAGATTCAGTCTGAGTGTTCTGCAGATGGGGTAATGGGAATGGTTCGGCATAGGGGGGGGGGGGGAGTAGGGGGAGGGGGAGGTTGATACCTCTTTGGCTGGCCGGCTGACCATGAAGGTATCACCCCACTAACCCGTATACATCCGGGTCTCCGTGGCTTCGGCCTGTTGTTATGTGATACTTTTTTCTCCACGTGCGCGGCGACAGAGGGGGGTGCTCGCCTGTTTGTTTGTCAGCCTCACCATTCCAGTCCGAGTTGTTGTCGAGTTCACGAGAAGCGATCTTCGTTTTAGTAAACATCATATATATGTATATATGTGATATATATATATATATATATATCACCCGCTTCTCCTCCCCAGCTCCTTGTGTCGGCGGGCGCTGGCGTGGGTGCTCCCGGGTGCTGCTGGACGTCGCGCAGGGACCAAACGCAATATACACGCAGCACACTGACCACTGACCCCCCCCCCCACTCCCCCTTCTGTACGGTGCGTGGTCAGCCCAGGGGCGGGCATATGAGTCAAAGTGACCTCCCTGGTTCCCCTCCTACCTGGTCTTAGGTAGACGACTTCTTGGGTCGACTGAGTGAGGCACTCGAGAGATGTTTTGACTTATAAGTGGGGGCTGAGTCCCTTCACGTCCATGTTCATGTCTCATCCAGGGTGGGTGGGTGGGTGGGCGGTCTACTGACGGCGCCAGTCAGACAGGTTTGCTCCCCGGGAAACGGCGTACATTGTATGTAGGTTTCTAGATCTGTGGTGCGCGAAAGACGCGTTCCTCGCCAATACGGCATGTTGTTAAATGCGAAAAGCAATCGGCAGACGCGTTTGTTCTTTAATACGAAAGGAGTGGTTTGCCCTGTGAGATATCTTGCACATATCAGGATGGTTGTCCTTTTGGTTTTGTTTGAAGCCGACAGAGCGCAGGATTGCTGGAAACACGTGCTTTCCTTTTGTTCTCGTCGTGTTCTCGCCGTGTTCTCGTGCCACGTACCACGTGGTTGTAGGGCTAGGTGACTTACAGCGTACTGACCTGTGTCGTGGCTGTGGCGTCGACTGGCCAGTGTACCCGGTGTACCCAGTCACGTGGTGTGGGTTGCCCCGTCACGTGGTGCGGGGTGCCCCTCCGTGTAACGGCGTCCTGCTGTACCACATCGACCAGATGGAGAGATGTCAGGTTGTCATAGACACCTCTGTGATACGGTGATGGGATGCCATGTGTCAGAGATCTCTCAGTGATGCCACGTCTCAGAGATCTCTCAGTGATGCCACGTGTCAGAGATCTGTGATGCCACGTGTCAGAGATCTGTGATGCCACGTGTCAAAGATCTGTGATGCCACGTGTCAAAGATCTGTGATGCCACGTGTCCCAGAGATCGATGTGATGCCACGTGTCAGAGCTCTCCATATGATGCCACGTGTCAGATATCTCCCTGTGATGCCACGTGTCAGAGATCTCTGTGATGCCATGTGTCAGAAATATTTCTTTGATGCCACGTGTCCCAGAGATCGATGTGATGCCACGTGTCAGAGATCTCCATATGATGCCACGTGTCAGATATCTCCCTGTGATGCCACGTGTCCAAGATATCTGTGATGCCAAGTGTCAGAAATATTTCTTTGATGCCACGTCCCAGAGATCGATGTGATGCCACGTGTCAGAGATCTCTGTGATGCCAAGTGTCAGAGATATTTCTGTTATGCCACGTGTCCCAGAGATCGACCTCTACCGGCCAAGCACCGTACTTCAGCGTGGGACAACGTCCATTTAGAACCTGTCCAACCGCCTCCTGTTTGTGTGTGTGCTGGACTGTCCCTCTTAGTTAGTGACTTAGGTCAGACAATGATGTCTGTACCTCTTGCCTTACGATGAGTCAGGTCAAAAGAGACTAGGGAATGATTGGCGTATCCTCCCCTGTGCCTCCTGATACACCAAGCTGACTACTGTTCACGCCATACCGCTGAGCTCGAAGCTATTGCTTGTCCGGGCAATGTTTTTGCACAGCTCTACTTTTTTTTTATTTCTTTCTTTGGACTTTTTTTGGGAGGGGGGGGGGGGTGGGGAGGCTGCATTGTTTTGCATTGTTCCATTCACGATCCATTTTGTATTTAATAATTAATTATTGTTGCTATTGTTAATTGTAAATAATCGAGATGTATGTGTGTGAGCAAAACGAACTTGCATTCCGTCACCCTCGCGCCCGGGCGGAGTTTGTGGGGATTGGGTGGGGTGGGGCGGCAGAGGGTGGGGGGGGGGAGAGGGGGCAGTGGGGTGTATAGCACCGGCAAATCTCACAGCGGCTTCGTTTTAACTGTGAAAACACTTCTTTCTCTATCTGTGCCATTTAGCTGCGTTTGCCATCTGCTGTGAGTGTGCGACCATTGGTTTGGGGGTGATCTTGTCACCCCCATACCCCCCCTCCCCTCGCCTTCCCCCCCCCCCCTTCCTGGATACCCATTCGCTGAGTCGATGTGGATCAACTCGGTGTGTGTGATACATAGAGTCCAAGCAATTTGTGAGATGAGGTTACGTATTGGCAGATTCCTTCTTTGTTGCGTGCCACATTAATCTTGTGATTAACTTTTAGAACATAGTTTCTAAAACTGTAAAAAAGACAAAAGCTTTTGCAGGATTTATACGTCATTAAAGTCTAATGTCGATAAATGCATTTCATTTCACAAAATGTGTGGCTACATAGGAAGTAATATTTTTTTGATTTTTTTTCTACAGCCCTGTGTTGGCGCGTTCAGAACTTAGTTAACTTAGGTTCAGTTAAAATAGGCTCTCAGAAAAACCCTTTGTTAGTATATAATGTCCAAACGCCACTGACCAAAGTTTTCTATGTACTATGCACAAGCTTTGCTAGCCACTCTGTGTGGGCGGTCAGTTTGTACAGTGTGTGTGTGTGTGTGTATACGACATGAGCCGAATGGGGACTTACCACAGCACCTCACCTGTTTGTATAACAGTCGCGCGTCTCTGTCAATGGGATGCCACGTCTCACCGGTGTATGGTTAAATACCCGTATGTTTATACTGAAGTCGGTGAGGCGCCTGAGTTTGCCGTGGTTACGGGCTGGTCACGTGAGTTGTGACGGGTCACGTGGTCGCCGGGGGTCACGTGGTCATCGGGGGGTCGCGTGGTCATCGGGGGGTCACGTGGTCATCGGGGGGTCACGTGGTCATCGGGGGGTCACGTGGTCGCCGCGGGGTCACGTGGTCGCCGGGGGGTCACGTGAGAACGTCTGTAACTTGGAAGTGTGGTGGTGCCATGCTGGATGGTGACCTTCTGACTTTTGAGGGTCACGACTGAAATCCGAACCAATAAATGAACATGCTTTATGAACCTGTGTTGAATTATAATTTTTTGCGTCGAGCCCTTGACGTCATTCAGCCTGCGCTTCTCGACGCCGTGACGTCATTCAGCCTGGACTTCTCGACGCCGTGACGTCATTCAGCCTGGACTTCTCGACGCCGTGACGTCATTCAGCCTGGACTTCTCGACGCCGTGACGTCATTCAGCCTGGACTTCTCGACGCCGTGACGTCATTCAGCCTGGACTTCTCGACGCCGTGACGTCATTCAGCCTGGACTTCTAGACGCCGTGACGTCATTCAGCCTGCATTTTTTGACGCCGTGACGTGTCTCCAAAGATATGACTATCTTAGTAGGTGTACTAGTATCTTCCCATCGTTATAATTTGGCTAACCACATGCTGTCAAGTGATCCTACTTTTTCCTACTTTTTTGTCTCCATCCTATTTTTCCTACTCTTTCTTCAAAATACCTACATTTTCCTACTTTTTCCTACTTTTTGGTATTTGTATCACCAGGGGCAATTTCAAAATGTCGTGAATTGCTGTAAAAGTGTGCATATCGCTTCTATTATTGCAAAAGTTTTTGCGTCCTGATATATCTTTAAATCAACACTAGTGTCTGTCAAGTTCTAATAATGAAAATACTGGTACAGCTGAGCAGCATATAAGAAATATTGTAAAAAAGCATTTTCTCAGTAATATAACTTTTTGTCATTTGTTTATCCAGAATAATGTGGCAACATATGCTATTTGAGTCCTACTTTTTGCTTCTATTTTCCTACTTTTGTCCTACTTCAGGCTGTCCAGTGATCCTACTTTTTTGTCTCCCACCTATTTTTCCTACTTTTTCCTCAAAATACCTACATTTTCCTACTTTTTGGTATTTGCTTCACCAGGCGCAATTTCAAAATGTCGTGAATTGCTGTAAAAGTGTGCATATCGCTTCTATTATTGCAAAGGTCAGAGGTATTTTGTTTTTGCGTCCTGATATATCTTTAAATCAACACTAGTGTCTGTCAAGTTCTAATAATGAAAATACAGGTACAGCTGAGCAGCATATAGGAAATGTTCTAAAAAAGCATTTTCTCAGTAATATAACTTTTTGTCATTTGTTTATCCAGAATAATGTTGCTACATATGCTATTTGAGTCATACTTTTTGCTTCTATTTTCCTACTTTGGTCCTACTTTTTCTGTATTTCCATTCCTACTTTTGTCCTATTTTTTCATGGGGGGGGGGTGCTGGACAGCCTGTAACCATCAGAGCCTCCATATCATTTACTGTAGAAAAAACGTTTTGTCTCTGGGGAGACCTGAGGCGACGCACGCAACTTCGGCAAAAATCGACATTCGACATTGATAATTGTGAAAAAAATCGACACTGGACACTGGACCCCCCGTACCAGACTATATCTGTCGTGGCAAGGAGTGACTTGTATGTACTAAGGGTTGTATAGTACGCCTCGGATCCCGCCCCGGATCCGCGCACTCCAGTGTGCAGGATGTAGGTTGATGTACAGTGTTACGATGAAATGAACGATTATATTGCTACAACATCTCGTGTGACTGATTCCCCAATTGTGCCGCAAATCGCCGCACGACAGTTGCACGAAACATCGGCAAAAATCGACATTCGACATTGATAATTGTGAAAAATATCGACACTGGACACTGCCCCCCCCCCCCCCCCCCCCTTCACCTGTATGCACTAAGGGTTGCACCCGTAAAGAAATGTTATCATATATAATCGTTAACAATTACGGCATCGTTATACTTGCCGACTACCCACCATTCCTAGATCCATGTGACAGTCTGCCCCTTCCCCCAACCTCCCCTCCGCCACCCCATCCATGTGATACGAAATGTACGTTGCCTAGCAACAGTAATAACTGAGTGTTTAAGGGAACGCGGGAATCGGTTTCAGTGGAATTTGGGCACTCGGCTACGTTCATACCTGTAGAGATCTCTTGGCAACCGCCCTCCGTAACCCCAGCACTGTCGCCAGTGTTCTATGGTGACTGGGTTTAAAGAGGAAACGGCGGAATATGTTGTGGTAAATGACAATGAAACACAGCTTTGTCAGTGTTGACGAAACTGGTGACATTTCGGCTGACACTTCTTGTATCAGAGAAGCCCGGTTTTTCGTCTTCCTAACAGTTTTCCCAATACCTAATGCAAATACCGCACGCGATTTCATCGATGCTCCAAAAATAACTGTCTATATATTTGCCTGTAGTTACATCCCAGCGAAATGAAACCATACGTCAGTGTGGCGTCGCGACTTCGTCGAAGCGAAGATAACGTGGCATTAAATGTCAGCGCTCAACATGCGCACACTTATGGGCGATAATAAGTGTCTCTTAACTCTTGTTTTCCACCGAAAGATCCTAATATTATGCATACTTTGTCCTTGTAGGAAGCGTATATGTAGACTTCATTCTCCCGTTACTAACGGCCGTTATGTCACTTCTTCGTTTTCTTCGCTAGGTGGAGGGCGTCAAGGGGTATTTCGGTTCCTCGGGGAATGGGCTTTTTTTATTTCACGTGAACTGGGAATGGAGAAAATAATTTATTCGTGAACTGGGATTAGGGTATTAGCCAACCGTCGCTATCAACGATCGCTCTTCATTAATCGTGAACTGGGATTAGGGTATTAGCCAACCGTCGCTATCAACGATCGGTCTTCATTAATCGTGCACTGGGATTAGGGTATTAGCCAACCGTCGCTATCAAGGATCGGTCTTCATTAATCGTGCACTGGGATTAGGGTATTAGCCAACCGTCGCTATCAAGGATCGGTCTTCATTAATCGTGCACTGGGATTAGGGTATTAGCCAACCGTCGCTATCAAGGATCGATCTTCATTAATCGTGAACTGGGATTAGGGTATTAGCCAACCGTCGCTATCAAGGATCGGTCTTCATTAATCGTGAACTGGGATTAGGGTATTAGCCAACCGTCGCTATCAAGGATCGATCTTCATTAATCGTGAACTGGGATTAGGGTATTAGCCAACCGTCGCTATCAACGATCGGTCTTCATTAATCGTGAACTGGGATTAGGGTATTAGCCAACCGTCGCTATCAACGATCGGTCTTCATTAATCGTGAACTGGGATTAGGGTATTAGCCAACCGTCGCTATCAAGGATCGATCTTCATTATCCGTGCACTGGGATTAGGGTATTAGCCAACCGTCGCTATCAAGGATCGGTCTTCATTAATCGTGCACTGGGATTAGGGTATTAGCCAACCGTCGCTATCAAGGATCGGTCTTCATTAATCGTGAACTGGGATTAGGGTATTAGCCAACCGTCGCTATCAACGATCGGTCTTCATTAATCGTGAACTGGGATTAGGGTATTAGCCAACCGTCGCTATCAAGGATCGATCTTCATTAATCGTGAACTGGGATTAGGGTATTAGCCAACCGTCGCTATCAAGGATCGGTCTTCATTAATCGTGCACTGGGATTAGGGTATTAGCCAACCGTCGCTATCAAGGATCGGTCTTCATTAATCGTGAACTGGGATTAGGGTATTAGCCAACCGTCGCTATCAAGGATCGGTCTTCATTAATCGTGAACTGGGATTAGGGTATTAGCCAACCGTCGCTATCAACGATCGATCTTCATTAATCGTGAACTGGGATTAGGGTATTAGCCAACCGTCGCTATCAACGATCGGTCTTCATTAATCGTGAACTGGGATTAGGGTATTAGCCAACCGTCGCTATCAACGATCGATCTTCATTAATCGTGAACTGGGATTAGGGTATTAGCCAACCGTCGCTATCAACGATCGGTCTTCATTAATCGTGAACTGGGATTAGGGTATTAGCCAACCGTCGCTATCAACGATCGGTCTTCATTAATCGTGAACTGGGATTAGGGTATTAGCCAACCGTCGCTATCAAGGATCGCTCTTCATTAATCGTGCACTGGGATTAGGGTATTAGCCAACCGTCGCTATCAACGATCGATCTTCATTAATCGTGAACTGGGATTAGGGTATTAGCCAACCGTCGCTATCAAGGATCGGTCTTCATTAATCGTGCACTGGGATTAGGGTATTAGCCAACCGTCGCTATCAAGGATCGGTCTTCATTAATCGTGAACTGGGATTAGAGTATTAGCCAACCGTCGCTATCAAGGATCGGTCTTCATTAATCGTGAACTGGGATTAGAGTATTAGCCAACCGTCGCTATCAACGATCGGTCTTCATTAATCGTGAACTGGGATTAGGGTATTAGCCAACCGTCGCTATCAACGATCGATCTTCATTAATCGTGAACTGGGATTAGGGTATTAGCCAACCGTCGCTATCAACGATCGGTCTTCATTAATCGTGAACTGGGATTAGAGTATTAGCCAACCGTCGCTATCAACGATCGGTCTTCATTAATCGTGAACTGGGATTAGGGTATTAGCCAACCGTCGCTATCAACGATCGATCTTCATTAATCGTGAACTGGGATTAGGGTATTAGCCAACCGTCGCTATCAACGATCGGTCTTCATTAATCGTGAACTGGGATTAGGGTATTAGCCAACCGTCGCTATCAACGATCGGTCTTCATTAATCGTGAACTGGGATTAGGGTATTAGCCAACCGTCGCTATCAAGGATCGCTCTTCATTAATCGTGCACTGGGATTAGGGTATTAGCCAACCGTCGCTATCAACGATCGATCTTCATTAATCGTGAACTGGGATTAGGGTATTAGCCAACCGTCGCTATCAAGGATCGGTCTTCATTAATCGTGCACTGGGATTAGGGTATTAGCCAACCGTCGCTATCAAGGATCGGTCTTCATTAATCGTGAACTGGGATTAGAGTATTAGCCAACCGTCGCTATCAAGGATCGGTCTTCATTAATCGTGAACTGGGATTAGGGTATTAGCCAACCGTCGCTATCAAGGATCGGTCTTCATTAATCGTGAACTGGGATTAGGGTATTAGCCAACCGTCGCTATCAAGGATCGGTCTTCATTAATCGTGCACTGGGATTAGGGTATTAGCCAACCGTCGCTATCAACGATCGGTCTTCATTAATCGTGAACTGGGATTAGGGTATTAGCCAACCGTCGCTATCAAGGATCGATCTTCATTAATCGTGAACTGGGATTAGGGTATTAGCCAACCGTCGCTATCAAGGATCGGTCTTCATTAATCGTGAACTGGGATTAGGGTATTAGCCAACCGTCGCTATCAAGGATCGATCTTCATTAATCGTGAACTGGGATTAGGGTATTAGCCAACCGTCGCTATCAAGGATCGGTCTTCATTAATCGTGCACTGGGATTAGGGTATTAGCCAACCGTCGCTATCAAGGATCGATCTTCATTAATCGTGAACTGGGATTAGGGTATTAGCCAACCGTCGCTATCAAGGATCGGTCTTCATTAATCGTGCACTGGGATTAGGGTATTAGCCAACCGTCGCTATCAAGGATCGGTCTTCATTATTCGTGAACTGGGATTAGGGTATTAGCCAACCGTCGCTATCAAGGATCGGTCTTCATTAATCGTGAACTGGGATTAGGGTATTAGCCAACCGTCGCTATCAAGGATCGATCTTCATTAATCGTGAACTGGGATTAGGGTATTAGCCAACCGTCGCTATCAAGGATCGGTCTTCATTAATCGTGAACTGGGATTAGGGTATTAGCCAACCGTCGCTATCAAGGATCGGTCTTCATTAATCGTGAACTGGGATTAGGGTATTAGCCAACCGTCGCTATCAAGGATCGGTCTTCATTAATCGTGAACTGGGATTAGGGTATTAGCCAACCGTCGCTATCAAGGATCGGTCTTCATTAATCGTGAACTGGGATTAGGGTATTAGCCAACCGTCGCTATCAAGGATCGGTCTTCATTAATCGTGCACTGGGATTAGGGTATTAGCCAACCGTCGCTATCAAGGATCGGTCTTCATTAATCGTGAACTGGGATTAGGGTATTAGCCAACCGTCGCTATCAACGATCGATCTTCATTAATCGTGAACTGGGATTAGGGTATTAGCCAACCGTCGCTATCAAGGATCGGTCTTCATTAATCGTGCACTGGGATTAGGGTATTAGCCAACCGTCGCTATCAAGGATCGGTCTTCATTAATCGTGAACTGGGATTAGGGTATTAGCCAACCGTCGCTATCAACGATCGATCTTCATTAATCGTGAACTGGGATTAGGGTATTAGCCAACCGTCGCTATCAAGGATCGGTCTTCATTAATCGTGAACTGGGATTAGGGTATTAGCCAACCGTCGCTATCAAGGATCGGTCTTCATTAATCGTGCACTGGGAATTTTAATTTCTAATAATCGGCAATCGATAAATCCCCAATTTTAAGCCATGTATCTGACCTTTCTTTAATTTGTATGCGAGGAGTTCTTCATTTAATACATTGTGACCTGGGAATAAAGACATTTATTCTTCGTGACCTGGGAACACGACTTCCCCTTACCCACCCTTGTAGTTGTTTACCTATCCCGCATCAATGGTTCGCACGCCATTTAGCGCGCGTCTGCTTACGCTTTGGTCACTCAATCCCACGTAAAGCTAGGTCAAATTTAACCCTTAGAATTTTCCTTCATATATCCGAATGTTTGTCACCATATACAGTGTATTGCGTTGTCCTGCTGGTACCGTACAAGATAAATTTATTCTACGCGTATTTTGATCAATGTCAAGCCATGTTATTTTCAAGCTATGTTTTAGTTCAATATCCCAACGTGAATATAATTTTGGTACTTTCCGAATTAATAATTATCTTCTGGGTGATTCGTGCCCCTATTTCCCGACGGATCCCTTGTCGCTGTGTGACCGTTTGTGGTTTCCAAGGAGAACATTTACCGCACGTTTACCTGACCAACAACAGAGAGAGGGCTACTCATCAAATGAATTTTCGGCATCGTACCGACACGAACTTGAGGTGACGATGATGAAGACACCTTTTTCGTGCGCAAATTACAAGATCTCGTAGTTCTATTTCACATCCCCAACCGGATGTTGAAACTCCTAATTCAAAGATGTCACTGCTGTAGTAAATATAATGCCTCTAAGTTTAGCCTGATCATCAAATATTCTACCTAAAGTATGCGTGACAGGGGTTATGAATATACATTTATGGTTAAAGCTAAGAATTGCCGCATGGGAGTTTTCCCCTGGCCATAGAAAGACTTGTTGTTAAAATATCTTTTTTAAATCGAAAGAAACAGGTTGTCCCGGTTGCGATTCGCCAAATAAGCAGTATATTCGCACTCGTAGTGAAGACCTGCTTATATTTATTTATAAATATTTATAGCATGATGGAAAGGCCGCCGAGTTGTGCATAAGAGAGACCCAGTGATACACAAGGGCCCGCGGATGCTCTACTGGTATATATAGTATTTGAAATTAATTTATTTAAGTTATCAATCTAAGATGTTGCTATAGCATCATCCTCAGGCAACCGAACAATCAATATGTTATGCCACTTGTGCCCCTACTTCAGAAAAAGGGGGGGGGGGCACACGCGCCCGCTGTCGATGATGGTATATTTTATAAATAAATA
Source organism: Arenicola marina (assembly GCA_964019135.1). Lineage (NCBI taxonomy): Eukaryota > Metazoa > Annelida > Polychaeta > Arenicolidae > Arenicola > Arenicola marina. The sequence continues at coordinate 20,409,328 of OZ025257.1, forward strand.
TCTTTACACCACATATACGATCGGCTTTCTGTCGCGTGCATATTTGCGCTTCCGTTGTGCAACTGTCAATCTTGGTGACATCATTGGGGAATTTCTAAATAACGCTCCTGGGCTCAAAGATGCGATGTTCCTTGAAATAAACCCGCCGGGCTTCAGTTTTGCTACTTGGATGAACGCGTTTATAGTGATTTCGTGGAATTAAAACGGTAAACTAATTCTGAAAACATTCTTATTTGCTTATCTTCCATATACAATTTTAACTTTGAGCTAAGAAAAATTATCTTCCCTAATTCATTGAAATTACCCACTACCTTTGGCCATTCGAGGGGCTAGAAACCAGATTTCACGAAGGCGGTTTGCAAAAACCGCATCAGTGTTTTAGAATATTCACGCAATATGTGGATGACACTTGTATCTTATTAGCCGGAAGGGAAGAAGGCATCAGAGATATATTTTTTTCATGCCTTCTATGTACCAAGATACTGGAAAAAAACAATGTTTCGTAATGTGTTGGTTGAGTGTTCGCCATATGTGTTTGTGTTAACAAAACCAAATGGGCAGAAATATCGAAAAAATACAAACAGAGAATTTAGCATGGAAACGGTTTTACAAACTACCAGTAAACGCTGCTGTCAATGAACGAGCGAGGAGTTACCAGTATCTTCAGTATCTTGTATTTCATGATCAGTCGTAACTAATACCTTTTGATACAGATGTAAATTGGTGAGCCCCGATATGTGTAAGCTCTGTGGGAGGGAATCGGAAAATATTGACGGCACGAATTAATGTGAACAACTGACGTCAACACACAATGTCAGCTACTGACGTCAACACACAATGTCAGCTACTGACGTCAACACACAATGTCAGCTACTGACGTCATTATAACTTTTTTCTAGTCGGCATTTATTAAAAGCTGACGCAAAAACCGAACAGCACAAACAAGGAAGAAACGACCCAAAAGAGTAATAAGTCTGAATACATTATGACCACGCATCTTTATGGGCAAACTATCGGTCACTGGTTACAGGCAAATCATGGAAGTGTTTGTACATCAAAAGTGCCTAGTTTAACCCAGACAAGAGAACAAAGGCTGAACACAAAAAATATTAAGTCCTGGGAAAATACAATACGAGCATGCACCCTTATGGTCAACATCCACGTCACGTGATTAAAACTACAGTACATGGTCAATACATTGTCATAATCTAATTCTCTTCAATGTATCTCCTCTTTCTCTCTCTCTTTCTCTCTCATTCTACCTCTCTAGCTTTCACTCTGTTTTATTCCTCTCTCGCTCCATCTCACGTCTCTTTCATTTTAACATTCTCTCATTCACATTCTTTCATATTCGTTATTTCCCTTCTCTTTACTATAGTATCCACACACCAAAGACATCATAATTAATTTCTTTGACATGACAGTGCTTGTCAAGGGGTCGTTTTGGGCCACCCATTCAACTGACGCTTCATTGTACTCTATAGACACCCAGCATCTTCGATATGAATCACGATCATTTAAAATTACGCGTTTCTTTACAGTCGTTGCGAATACAATCACTAGACTAACCACATATCCAAAGTACGTTTGCTAAAGTAGTAACCGACTCTTTATCTGCCAACACTGATTGTAACAAATATATTCATCTGAGTAAAATTACAGATAACAATTAAACATTAAATAACATTCAAACTAAAATACATTTTCGATCTCTACGATTTATTTTTTTCCAAAGCTTCTTAGTTTGGTTTTGACTAGAGATACACATACATCAGATACATAAACCAAATACTCAATTCAAATAACGCAAATCGCTATATAATACGTCAGTGACGATGCCTTGACGTTCCGTGACGTCATTGAGCGGTTGAGCGTTGCATATGGCGACACAAAATATTCGGCGTTGGTGAAAATCCGACATCTGCTGCATCGGCACAGCGTGCTTTATGATATGACGTTTGCATCATGAAACCAACAAGCCGTAAGTACACCAGGCCAAAGCAAAACACCAGGATTCCAAAATATAACAAGCACGAAAGCATATCGTCAACAGCAAATATCTTGGATACTTGGATATGCTGTTATCGCCAATTCTTCAATAGCATCAAGACTAAATACATGTATTTCGTATCAGTGATACACCGTTACATAATAGAACCTCTGTCACCGATGATCTGTACAGAAGGGGGCGGTGGGGGGGGGGGTTAAACAGCTGACCGGTTTATTTTTTCGGACGTGGTGAATTCGTGAAGCCGCAAATCAATTCACAGTGCGTGACCAAACTCACAGGAGATGCATGTCATAAATATAGATGGGAGAAGGACACACCGGTCAATAATTAGTATGGTTCCTCAGTTTCATCAGCCTCCTCATCACCATTCGGTGGACACTCATGTGAGGGATTTACCCTTTATAGTACGAGTATCTGTCATGTTGAAACATTTCGCGTCATCTGACACGTGAAGTGAAATCTATCAAATTCTGACGTCATAGGTATATCCGCTTTACGATGTCAGATTTCTCTGCCATAGATGACTTCGCAAATACCCGCGGTCATTGACAAAAAACATAACTGGAGCAAAGGTATTATGTGGTATTTTCAATAGTCCTACAGAGATAAATACAATTTTTTTCATAAAAATGGTATAAAATGTGAATTAACGAGCTTGTCTACGTTACATCATAAAAAAGATATCTTTTCTTTCACATGGATTACAATATAGGAAGTTTAATTCCCCAAATGATATGTTGTCGCCATCTTGACGTTGCGTTAAAGACCAACATATGACCCAGAGTGAATTGCACATGCAGTGGCGCCTCACAGTGACACAATATGCATTTTTATGATTTGCTAAGTCGTCCATAACCAAAGTACATATTGTTTAAATTCTTTGCCGAATATAACTGTTTGTCCAACAAGCAGTAGACGCAATGTAGTCATAATACTGTCAATTTTTGAGATATATGACATGATTTTACCCATATATGGAATCGGCAGTTTAATGGCCACATGCCCCATGAACATGATCTAATGGTTGATCTAATCTAATCTAATCTAATCTAATCGCTCCGGCCATGCTGTTATCTCTTCCTGAACAATGAACCGCTTTTAACATAGGGCCAGCTGGTCATATTCCAAAGCGCCATTCACAACAAACACCACAATGAAAAAGTCGGATTTGTTAACAAGGACCGCTTATTGTAGATAAAGTCTATAGATACATAAATGTCAGGTCACCTATCAGTGTTTGTCCCGGGCACGGGTGTAAATATCGAACTGTGCCGTGGATTAGTAGCCTAACGGTGTGGATTAATGATTTATAACGGTTACAGACTGACGCAGGTCTATACATTTTATTGATTCGTCTGGGGGGAAGGGGGGGGGGGTATCAGTATTATTGCGTCTGGGGTGGGGTCAAATCTGTGTTATACTACGGGGTGTCTACGTAACAGGGATGGCAGATTATATCTTTTATCATGTACGAGTATACCGTAAATGTCTGTTCTTATCATACGGGACATAGTACAATAGACATGTTCGTCGTTGAGAAGCTTGAGATGGATATATCCGAAAAGGTAGTCAAAGATTGGGTCTGATATATAAAGGATTTGCATGTAGCAATTACGCGTGGCAGATGATGGCGACGTCATGGCGGATGAGTGACGTCATGGCGGATGATGGTGACGTCATAATGGTTGGTGATGACGTCATAGAGGATGAGGGTGACGTCATTGCGGACGAGTGACGTCATAGTGGCAGAACGTGTCAACTTCAAGGGTGACATCACGGAGAACCAGGGTGACGTCATGGCGGTGACGTCATGGCGATGACGTCATGTGACGGGTCCATTCGGGATGCGGGGGTCATACACGGTGCCGGAATACTGAAACGGTCGCGACTTTTAAACGATTCCTCCAATACGGTGTATGGCCTTTTGCGCAGCAGAAAAATATCCAAACGTGGATCGGGGCCATTGAAACTGTCTCCTTTTCGATCCAGACATGCTGTGTGTTTGGCTGGAACGCTCACTTCCGAGTCTTGGCGCGTGGTTGCCCCTGACAACACCTGGTTGTTGTCTGGTTACGCCTTATTGTGGTGGACCGCTGACTGGTTGTCATTCGCTGCTACCACTGGACATACTGGGGCTGGGCTCGGCGTAACGGCGGCGAGACTGCAAGGTCAAAGAGGTCACGGGTGTCATCAAATGAGAAACAAAGCCCAGTACACGTGTTAATATAGTGTGTGATACAACAATACAAACACATATATACTTATGCCAAAAAGAAACGCACCATTTGTTATATCAGTTACATATGTGAAGAACACAAGGAGAGATTGAAGTCAAAACCAAAAACATTTAAAAATGCCAGAACTGTGCGTACTGAAACGTATCCTCACAACCTGGATTAGAATCATATATTGGCTGAATAAAAACAATATGTGACAACATAAAATTAGTGCGTTTCTTTCTTTTTTCCCCTGTGAGAGGGAAGCGATTATGGAATTAAGTCACCTTTGCACTCAAAGATTCGTGCTTTAATAGTATCAATGCCAGCCACGGGTATCCAATATTCAGCCGGACATTGCTCATAGTATGATTGTCCCTCCCTGGCTTTCCTAGCACCTCCCCCTTCCCCGCCCCACCCCCCCCCCCCCCCATCCACCGCCACCCCCCCCCCCACCCGCCCGACACCAGTATTGACGGTGTATGATGTTGCGATTTGCCCTTTAGGGGAAATGTCACGTTGTGTTGACCTTCAGGACAATGTATCGACAC
>OZ025257.1:20414305-20510374 GCA_964019135.1 Arenicola marina
CGTACGCGACGACATTACGAATGAGAGATAAAGAAAAATCATTGAAAATTACGTAACTGGATAGATACATGGACAAAGAAATGTGGGACAAATAATTCAAGAGAGACAAAGAAACATCATTGAGAAATTCAGTAACTGGAAAGATACGTGGACAAAGAAATGTAGGACAATAACCGGAAAATATCTATTATCTAAAGAACAAATAGATGACAATACACTGAGCAGAGAATGATGTCAGACATTCACAGAAATAAGAGGGATGGGCGGTGGAGGGGGAGGAGGATGATGGGGGGGTGGGGGGGTCGTATGTAGGAGCAAAAACAACCTACACATGAGTAATAATAACCGGCCCCAGACTGGCCGGCAGAAACTACGCCTCACAACAGGGAGTTTACATCATGTGGACTGCACCCTACATAAGAAATAGCCAACGTCCGGGTTTTTACACACTATATACGTTATATACGCTTCTTGTACCGTCCGGTGTCGCCACTGGGAAATGTTGTTGTCGTCTTTCCGGATCCCTTGGGAATCCATTGTTCTGTGATCGACCCAACAGGCGCCGACTGACTATGGTGGTCAATTGTGCTCCGGAGGGAACGTGCGGTTGGAAACTGCATCGGTGGGTCGGTTTGGGGGGGGGGGGAAACAGCTGTTGTGGTCCACGACTTCACGACACCTGCCCACTAAGGGGGACGTGGCACCAGCTCTGTCACCGTGTTCAGACGCCCAGGGAAGGGATCACAGAGAAATAAGCCTACGTGTCGAGGACAGCGTTGGGGTTTCACAATAAAAGTAATAAACAAGATCGGAGATATTGCGTAGTCATGTATTATCTCATGTATGGCGGCACGTAGTCTGCTAGACGGAGAAACCAAATTAACGTGACCTAGGCGTGGAACGCGATTTCTCACAAGAGACGAGGAGACAATAGCACGGCATGAATTAAGGTACTTCTTCGCGAGAGGGAATTTCATACAGCGTCATCCAGTGTGTATAATATATGTGGAGCGAGGCACCGGGATTATGGGAAGCAAATCATCAAGGGGTCCCGCACTCTTTCGAGAAGAGAATGGAATGATATGACTCACTGGGGCATAAAAATCAGAATTGGGGAATCCCTTGCTCTTTGCTAAGGTGGATAGAGTAACTGTGCAGTGTGGATGGACATGGCTGCAAAATATAAGGAGTGTATAATTGCCAAAGCGATTTGTTACGATTCGATGACGACATCGTTTCCCACAAACCCAAATCTTACCCAGAATGCATAGCCATTGCGGTGGCTTTTCGCAGTAGAATAATCTCAGCTAATACTTGATAAAAGTCCTTGATTTATAAGAGCCACGTAAGGCGACAGAGCGACTTCAGATGGGACGTCACATTTAAGAGGACGTCAGATTAGACGTCACAGTTAGGAGGACGTCAGATTGGACGTCACATTTAAGAGGACGTCAGATTGGACGTCACATTTAGGAGGATGTCGGATTGGACGTCACAATTAAGAGGACGTCACATTTAAAAGGACGTCAGATTGGACGCACATTTAAAAGGACGTCAGATTAGACGTCACAATTAAGAGGACGTCACATTTAAAAGGACATCAGATTGGACGTCACATTTAAGAGGACGTCAGATTAGACGTCATATTTAAGAAGACGGGGAAGGAGGATATGGGCACTCAATATTCAAGGAGAACCGCCGCGCTTCCAACACGTGCTGCAATCTCGGATGCAATCTGCCACAGACAGGGGGCGCGATGTACCCACCAGGGGGCGCTACGTACGCGAGTACGTGAAACGTTTGCACCCGAACATTATGTTAACGCCAGTCATAGAACAGTCCGGGACTGGTCCACGTGTCACAGTCTCCATCGGTTCTCGGTCGCTGCCCCCCCCCCCCCCCACCCCAACCGACTCGCCGCCCCACTGCTACACCACCCGCGCCCACCCCAACCTCCAGCCACCTCTCTTTACCGATAACGTAGTGCCTGGTCAGGAATGAGAAACTCGCCACATAACCCAACCAACGGACGCTCCAGGACCCGTCTCTCTCCGCATTCACCGCCCCACCCCCCCCACCCCCACCGTCACCACCCCTCCATCCCCGGCCAACCGGGTCGGTGTGGGATGCCAGGCATTGTACAGGCAGCCTTAAATCAACGTGATTAAAACAAACTGATCAAACTGCCCCAGGACTCCCCAGTGATTAACCATGTAGGTTTTTGTCAATGACAATGTGTGTTTGGCTTGTGGAAGACGCATTGTAAGGGACGTGGGGGGCATATGGTCAAAATACGTGTCTCCAGGGGCATTAATGATATTCCAGGAAGATGGAATTACATGCGTAATGCCCTATTATAGTGCGAGGAAAAGGGAAATGGTCAAAATACAAAACAACCATATTTGCATATGGTCAAAAAATCCAGATGACATGTACACACCTTGCCAGGTTCTCGCTCGAAATCGACGTATTCCTGTGTTGGAACTCGTTCGTCGGCCCGCTCGCTCCATGCGTTGGACAGAAAACTCAGCTGTAGGTTGGTGCCGGAATTTGTGAACGCCTGGAATTGAAAACAAAGACCGATTACCTCACCTCAGCATTATGGATGAAAGCAGCAAGTTATTACTTCTCAGCATTATGGATGAAAGCCGCAAGTTATTACTTCTCAGCATTATGAATGAAAGCAGCAAGTTATTACTTCTCAGCATTATGAATGAAAGCAGGAAGTTATTACTTCTCAGCATTATGGATGAAAGCAGCAAGTTATTACTTCCCAGCATTATGAATGAAAGCAGCAAGTTATTACTTCTCAGCATTATGAATGAAAGCAGGAAGTTATTACTTCTCCAGCAAGTTATTACTTCTCAGCATTATGAATGAAAGCAGCAAGTTATTATTTCTCAACATTATGGATGAAAGCAGCAAGTTATAACTTCTCAGCATTATGAATGAAAGCAAGTTATTACTTCTCAGCATTATGAATGAAAGCAGCAAGTTATTATTTCTCAACATTATGGATGAAAGCAGCAAGTCATTACTTCTCAGCATTATGAATGAAAGCAGCAAGTTATTATTTCTCAGCATTATGGATGAAAGCAGCATGTTATTATTTCTCAGCATTATGGATGAAAGCAGCAAGTTATTACTTCTCAGCATTATGAATGAAAGCAGCAAGTTATTACTTCCCAGCATTATGAATGAAAGCTGCAAGTCATTACTTCTCAGCATTATGAATGAAAGCAGCAAGTTATTACTTTTCAGCATTATGGATGAAAGCAGCAAGTTATTACTTCTCATCATTATGAATAAAAGCAGCAAGTTATTACTTCTCAGCATTATGAATGAAAGCAGCAAGTTATTACTTCTCAGCATTATGGATGAAAGCAGCAAGTTATTACTTCTCAGCATTATGGATGAAAGCAGCAAGTTATTACTTCTCAGTATTATGGATGAAAGCAGCAAGTTATTACTTCTCAGCATTATGGATGAAAGCAGGAAGTTATTACTTTTCAGCATTATGAATGAAAGCAGCAAGTTATTATTTCTCAGCATTATGAATGAAAGCAGGAAGTTATTACTTCTCAGCATTATGAATGAAAGCAGTAAGTTATTACTTCTCAGCATGATGGATGAAAGCAGCAAGTTATTATTTCTCAGCATTATGAATGAAAGCAGCAAGTTATTACTTCTCAGCATTATGGATGAAAGCAGGAAGTTATTACTTCTCAGCATTATGGATGAAAGCAGCAAGTTATTACTTCTCAGCATTATGGATGAAAGCAGGAAGTTATTACTTCTCAGCATTATGAATGAAAGCAGCAAGTTATTATTTCTCAGCATTATGAATGAAAGCAGCAAGTTGTTACTTCTCAGTATTATGGATGAAAGCAGCAAGTTATTACTTCTCAGCATTATGGATGAAAGCAGGAAGTTATTATTTCTCAGCATTATGAATGAAAGCAGCAAGTTATTATTTCTCAGCATTATGAATGAAAGCAGCAAGTTATTACTTCTCAGCATTATGAATGAAAGCAGCAAGTTATTACTTCTCAGCATTATGGATGAAAGCAGCAAGTTATTACTTCTCAGCATTATGGATGAAAGCAGCAAGTTATTACTTCTCAGCATTATGGATGAAAGCAGCAAGTTATTACTTCTCAGTATTATGGATGAAAGCAGCAAGTTATTATTTCTCAGCATTATGAATGAAAGCAGCAAGTTATTACTTCTCAGCATTATGAATGAAAGCAGCAAGTTATTACTTCTCAGCATTGTGGATGAAAGCAGCAAGTTATTACTTCTCAGCATGATGGATGAAAGCAGTAACACAGTTCCTTCTTATTGTTATGACTGAACGCGCTAACAAGGTATCACTTTCCATCATTATGACTGAAAGCAGTAACACAATTATTACTTCTCATGGTAATGATTGGAAGTAGTTACAGTTATCAAACAAGCCACCGCAGCTCAGTTGGTGGGGGAGTAGATCCTGTCATGCACAATATATAAATCTCACGTGTATCCCGCAGGTATCTCCTCTTCATTACTATAGGCCTTTCCTAATCTGCACAACTATTCAATCATTATAATTGCCGAATAAAGCAAAACCCCACGTAATCAACGGCAAATCCATTACCATGAGTTGATGGAAGCAAGCGATGTAACAGACACACCGCGCAACAGGAATTGAAGATTATGAGGCTCCGCCCACAACGATACCCCAGGAGTTTAATGTCGATATGTAAGGAACTGAATACTGGCATAAAAAAACAGGCGAGGGGAGGGACCACGGGCGGTTTCCATGCCACCACTCGCGGTGAGTCGCAAAACCACCTGTTCAGGTGGGAGTCCTAGTGCGTGCCAACCCCCACGACGACTAATCTTCAACATTAGGTGTATGGGGTTTAGAAAAGCAATTTACCTGGTGGGCGTTGTTTTACACCGAGGTGGGAAGTAGTGGGCGTATTGACTGTCTGGGAGAGGATACACGTACGTGACATTGCCTCTAAAGCCTTACACACCATATCTCTAATCAACACAAAAACAAAAGGGGAGGTATACCTATAATGGCACGCATTTTAGATCATAAACAAAACTGTATATGTTTTTTATTATATTGTTAGGTATGATCATGTTACTTTTGATGATGCATTACCGCTAAAACATCAGTGCCGGTCGTACGCTAACTGACGGCCGCACGGACACCGTTTTGCTGGCACCATACGGCTTGGATGGCGACAGGAAGGCGCGAAGTGGCGGGAAAAAGCAGACGACAGATCGACCGACGGATTGGCTGTGAGTTCGCGAGTGAGCGCGGCAGGGAGGGAACGATCGAGCAAGCGGCGGGCCCGCGTGCTGCGTAAGCAACGTCACCTTGCCGTTACGGCGGGCACGTATCCTCCTCGGGGAGGTGGCGGTTGTTCTTATAAACAGCCGTCGTGACGTCGATCAGCGTCACTGGGCCGTGCGCGGACGCCCTGGCCGCCGAGGGGTCTGCGCGTCAACGCAGACGACAAACAACACGACCACAACCGCTAAGTGACGTAGGTGGCGCGAGTCTAGCCGGGGGGACCTGAGGTCGCAGTCACACTGATGAAGATGAGGGATGAGGATGAGCAGGAGGCAGAGTAGGAAGAGAAGGAGGGGGAGGCGGTCTGCGAAGTGAGCAGGCCGCCGTATTAATACATGTGCGTCAAGCCGTATGATGGAGGGACCCTGGCCTGGGCTGCGGTTTGGTGACAATGCCGCGACAATGCTGCGTGTATATCAGCGCCACCACGGCGTAAAATATCGGCGGATAACCTTGATGCGCTGTGTACCACGATCTTTGTCGTGCGCGTGTTTTTTTAACGTATGTGGGTGGGTGATTGGGGGGTGGGGGGGAAGATGAGGGTGCGATTATCGTAAGGTTAGTAGAGTGAAGTGGGGGCGGGGGGCGGAGGGTGACTGGAGGTGGGTGATGAGGGACATGGTAGTGGGCAGGGGTATGGGGGTGCTTGGTTTTTGTGTGTATGTATATAATTATATATGCGAGGCTGGGAGTGGATGGAAGTAAGGGCAGGAGGAGGCCGTTTATTATGGCGAATGACGGAGATGAGCCGGGGGGCGGGCATCGAGTAATGGCAACAATAACAAGGTGTCGGTCGAGGAGGTTGTTTGTAACGGCGGCGGCCAGCAGGGCGGGGGAGGAGGACGGGGCGGGGGGCAGCCAGGGAGGGTGGGGTGGGGGTGGGTGGGGGTGGGGACGCGGAGGGGGACAGCCAGAGCGAGGGAGGAACACGGGGGCGACCAGTCAGGATGGTAGGGAAGACGGGTTGGGGGGCAGCGGGCAGCCAGGGCGGGGGGGGGGGGAGACTGGGCAGAGTGGGGGGGGGGGGGGTCAGGTGCGGGGGAGGAGGACTGAGCTGAGTGGGGTGGAAAGAGAACCTGATAACAGGAAGTGGTCAGTAGAAAGCGATCCCACGCACACCGACCACAACAAAGACCCATTATGACGACTGCTATTGACATGCATTGCGGCCTACAACTGCATTTCACACATCACAACAAATAGTAATTTTTTCTGCACCTCCATATATCCAACCACTCACACGAGGGTCCCTGTTACAATTAACATATATCCACGATCATAGAAGCTCCTGAAGGGTTCATCCGTATACATCATGGATGGATATAACTACCGTAAAACAGTCTTATACGATCGGTTTATATAAACGAGTGGGTGTGTATTATCATGTATCAAAACAGCGATAACTGCGGATCTGCCAGCAAACGTGTCTCATGACAAAACGCGTTTGTCAGCAATCTCAGATCTGACACATCACTTACAACCTTTTTTTCTCAACCCACCCATCACCGACACACACGTTGGGGCCCACGCCGCTTAACCCCCCCCCACCCCCCCCCCCCCCCGCCCCTTACCAACCCACGACTAACCTTGCGCAATTAAGGATAGTTCATATGGGATTACGTGCCACAACCATCAACATGATTTTTTAATACCCTCCTTTGCAATATAGTCGGCCAACAAGCACATCATGGTCACGCAGCTTCGTGAGATGAGATCCTTGTGATTTAGTTTATTCTATAGAACACGGCTGGTATTCATGCCAAACCCTTCATTTCAAACCAAGACCAATGCTAAATTAGACCATCGTTGTCACCACTGACAATGGTATTATACCGAATAAAGATAACTTGTTTTGATTTGACACTTGAGTTTTTAGTCAAAACTACTATACGGTCATGTGTCATAATTAGGCAGCTATTTATAAGCGATCCAGCTGGTGATAATGGTTTGCTTATGGAAGTGACACCGGTATTTCTAGTCAATAGAGGTAAAGAAACTGTCGTTAAACCCCGATTAATTATTAATTCCGGTGCAGCAAGTTCCTGCTCTATAACATATCCCGGTGGCCTGAATAATTCGTAGCATATTCACTAAGAAATTTAAGACAGGATCCAGCTGTTTAACTGGAGTTGATGTTGCGGAATAGGCACCGGGCCACACGCACATCTCTACGGCTAGAAGTCGCGGTCCAAGGCCCATCCTCAGCTGGGCAGATGGACGGAGGTGAGGGATGGATAGCGCCACAAAGGACGATTTGACGAGAGAGGGCGCCGCGGACGCACGTGCGTTCAGCGTCAACTAATGATGATTAGGCGGTGATCATCTAGTGATGTGAGCGACGGGCGGGGTGTGGGGCTGAGGGGTAAGGGTAAAAGGTGATGGGTGCAAGGTGAAATCCCCCCGCGGTGATCGATAAGCCATTGCCATGAACTCGCAAGCTGCCGCCGTAAATGAACAAACGAATAGAAGCTATCTGCTTGCTAGCGTTCGTCCCTGGCTACGACAGATGAGATCATTGAAACTACGCCCCCTTGGTAGGTATATATAATAGCCCACGGACACAAATAAATAGCCCACGTCTACCTCAAGTACCCCAAGTATAACTGTGAACCCCAAGTATAACTGAGTACCTCAAGCATAACTGAGTACCCAAGTATAACTGAGTATCCAAGTGTAACTGAGTACCCTAAGTATAACTGAGTATACCTCAAGTATAACTGAGTACCCAAGTATAACTGAGTATTCAAGTGTAACTGAGTACCCCAAATATAACTGAGTACCCAAGTATAACTGAGTACCCAAGTATAACTGAGCAACCCCAAACGTAACTGTGAACCCCAAGTGTAACTGAATACCACAAGTATAACTGAGTACCCCAAGTAGAATGGAGTACCCAAGTATAACTGAACCCAAAGTATAACTAAGTACCCCAAGTATAAGTGCATGAGGACCCTGTTTGATCTTACAAGTCAGGGGCTCAGTTATTTGAGCCTCTAAACTGAACATCCCGGCCCTGGTCGACAAGACGTCACTTTCCCCTGAGTTGTCCAGTGTCTCAACCTCGAGTACCATAAGTGCCATGCGGCTTCAAAACAATACAAATGTCGCACCAAATGAAGACAGATCCAGCTAGGACTTTGAAAAAGAAGGGTGGGGTGGAAGTCCTCAGATGTATTAACAAAAAAAAGAGATGCGGTCCAGCTAGTACACCACAACCTGCAGTAAACGCAGTGGCGGTGGTGGGGGGGGGGGGGGGGGGGTCCAGTAACTTAGAAAGCGACGGAGGGAGAGAGGGGGGAGAAGCAGCATAATGATTGTCTGGTCTTATTCGCAGACGCCAAGATTGTCGGGCTGACGCCACTGCAGAGAAAAGTGACGTCTTACTAACGCCACAAAAAGGGCCAGACAGCCAAGTCTAAAAGTTAATGATAGTTTTCATGTAGGTGCCGTCGACTGTCTAACAAAGGCCGTGTTACAGACAACCAACACAGAAAAGCCAGGCCTCCATGTCGGTGGTACTTTGGGGATCATGCAACTCTTTGAGATTTCGATTTTTTTTTAGCCAAATGCTATATTTACATGAAATTGCTTATATCATTGTAGTCCATAAAGACAAGAAAAAACCAGGGAATACAAGCTCTGTCAAAAAACTAAATATTTATTCCTACTTTTTGTATAAGAAATATATATAAGTGGGTATGTCAATAGTATATTTAGTTTCAGACCTAATAATAATAAGATGACTTATCTTTTTTTTGTTTCATGTACTGTGGGTCTGAGGCTAAAAGGTATGAAATAAAGATATCCTTCCCTTACAGGTTTTAACCAGTGGCGGATCCAGGGGGGCGGGGTTAGGGGGGTTGCAACCCCCCCCCCCTTGGAAACCTGAACATGCTTCTCCGAGCAGCGCCCCCCCCCCCCGGTCGCAAGTTTTAGCCAGAGCACCCCTCCCCTAGCCTGTACAATGTATATGTTGGCTTTCCCTACATGGGTCCTACGTTTTATCATACACTGGATGCGCATTTATAATAATTGTTCCAACATGTATGCTCTTGCATACATGCCACTAATACCTTCTCTTAAAGACCCCTCTTAAAGTATATTGTATGATAATAAAAATCCAACATTGATAAACTACTTACAGAATTTCTGTTTTTTAGTTACTATACAAACATATATGCTTTTCCTTGGTTCACACAGCACATACTACAGCAATAAGTATGATCTAAAAAGAAACCCTGGCAATACAGAGCAAAAATCCACTTTCATGATTTTGCCCCACTAGGTAATGTCTCCAATAATTATGTGTCAGCATTAATAAACTTCAAGCATTTTTATTTAGTTTATGGAGTCTTAAGGAATTTATTACTTCTTTCCATCAAATTATGAAATAAAATAAAATAACATAAACTATACATGATACATTTGTCATAACATTAAAGCCAAGAAATTACTCATATACAGTAAGTAGGTAGGTAATGTATTAATTAATTTATAACCCATTCTGATAATATATGTTGTGTTTAATTTACAATTTTGCCTTCTAGTTGAACAAGAAGTGCAAGGTTGCAATTTAGGTTTCACTTTTTACAGAAAACCCTATTTTCCAAATTATGGCAAGTTGAAATGTTTCAGATTGTACTGAGATCTTTCAAAGTAAATTTTATGTAACAGATATATTTAAGTACGTTATAGCGTATACATGATTTAAAATTTTATCAAAAGTCGAAATAAAACATCATGCTAGTTGCCAACCATTATAACCCATTATTTAAGTTATAACACATATTTAGACTATTAATCAATACTGTTATAGATCTACTTCCTCTTCAGCAGTTTTATCACTTTATACATTTTTAGGCCAGTACTGAAAAATCTCACGCCATGCATTCGGTATCCAGCCACTATAACAGTATGTATAACATTAAGTATGCAGGTTTCACAACAATTTACAAAATACCAAAAGATCTATGTACTGGGTTAACTCATTTGGACCACAAGTCGTTTCACTCTGACATGTCAAACAAACTTGACAGAAGTCTGGGCCAGTGTAGCATATTTATAGACGCTGGAAGGCGAAGATGTACTTACTATCTCTGCCTGGCCTTGTCGACAGTCTTCTTGGAAGCGTATTTGTCTCTCCTCTAACGGTCTGTCTCTGACTCCTGTATATCGCACCTGCAAATAGACATGGAAGGTATCCGTTTTAGTGTGTATCCAAACTCATACGTTTACACGTATCACGCTGTGATCAACACTTGACAACCATCACTATAGCCATGCATAGGCCTATGCTGTGTGCTGGCGGCACCGGCTGCAGACTACGGCTCTGGCGCCCAACCCGCGAACTGACAGTGACAGTTCGCAGGTTCAAGTAAAGTGAAAGCTCCGAGTGTATGGTTTAGAACATCCACAGCGTACCTCCGATTCCCTGCTTAACTTTCGGAATATTTCATCATTTTCGAACTTCTCTCTCTGATCGGGCACTACCCGAGGCATCGTGAAAGTGAGAAAAACGGGAACTTCACAGGGCAACGTGCTTCCTACGACTGGTAACATGCTTACTACGAAACTTTCATTCATGGCTTGAAAACCACAACATTGCCCGCGATGACACGGTTTCCGTACTCGACTGTGATTGGCTACCGCGTTCGGCAGGCCGAGCGCGGCCGAGCCCAGCCGACGCCAGCCGAGCCCTTCGGCATATCTCGGCTGCGTCATCGCCCGAGTATGTCCATATATGGTTACGCCGAATGCTGACGGATGCGAACGGAAAATTCCGGAAATCGACGTCATGTTTGATTGGATGGGGGCATCAAGTACGAGGCTTTCCTTATATGGCAACATCATTAATAGTCGGCACTTCTCGTGAAAGGCCGAGGGTAGAGCCGAGAGCTCAACGTTGTGTCGGCAAACAAACACACGTACGTTGTCATTCGAGAATCATATCAGAGACTTTCGCCGAATACGCGTACAGTTATTATAGTATATTGTAATCATGCGAATATATGGCGCACATATACGTCGTTATTCCCGTATCTATTGGTTCTTCCTAACGAGGTTGATTAATGGGGCATAATTACAAGAAATAAAGCATGAAGTTAAGGGGAATTCAAACTCCCAGAGCCCCGCGTCACGATAGAGTTTGATCCTTGTAAGCCGAAGCATGTGTCATATGGTCTGTTACAAGCTAAACTTACAGGTTAGCGCCATCAGCTTGAGAAGAATAGTTTGAGCTGCTGACGGGTTTGATGACAAGAGTGTCGTTGGGAGCGCGATCGGCATAAGTGACGAGGAAGAAGAGGGGGTGGGGGGGGGGGGGGGGGGTAGATCATTCCGCTCCAGTGTAAGTTTCCTGATTCGTGTTATCCAATGACGCTAAATTTTTCACGTTATGATTCACCTCCTTTTTTCATGGAAAATTTGATTCCAAAATATCACAGGAGAAGCTGATGATAATATTATGATGACATGGGTTACGGCGTCGGTAGGTAAAGAATGCCACATAATTTAGTGAAAATTAAAATATAAGTTGTAAACCTAATTCAATAGTAGTCATAATTATTTTGACAAATCCACACCTTTTGATTGTTTTAAATTTAATTTATTTGGGGGACAAATTTGAACGGATACTAAATTTCAGATCTGATGTATCGTTATACACGGGAATGATCAGCCGGGCTCCCCAGCTTGAAGTGGACCTATAGCGCGTTCGGATATGGTCGACGAGCACGTGGCTCGAACACCATGGGGGCGGGGAAGGGGGGAGGGACCATATGCACCTTACAAATATCAGTGTCAGTCGACCCCATGCCTTTCTTCGCAAAGAGTATGGGCTACATGGCTCTAGCTGTGCACCTTGAATCTTACTATTGTCGCGACAGGCCATTTCAGGAATTAAAGCTTCATACTCAAAAAAGCAATTGACTTGACTGGGATCTGTCCGCGCGTGCACCTTTGCCTTGGGATAAGGTGTTGCTGCTGGTACGTGCCAAAAGCACGACGGGCGCACTATGATATCATCGCAATACGCTAGGTTTCTGCTGAGCATCGGCTTTTGGGGAGAACTCGAATATAAGGACAAGGGCGGTTATGGCCAAAAAATAATGGCCGAGGGGGCTCCATACGTAATATGGTACATGCAGTTTGCATTAGGAAACGGTATCGATCCTTGCTAAAAAATTAAAATCCGCCATTGGGTCGGCCGAGTGCGAACCTCACTTTGACCATATTATGATAGAACATCAGGCAGGGAGGCCTAAGTAAACGGGTCAGCATTTCTTAAAATCCTCTGTCGTGTCTTTTACAATTACATAAGTATCAACTTTGATGGTCACGCTTGGCTAACTTTCAGTTTTTTTAGAACCACGAGCTATTGCTATAGACCAACATTTGTTGCCCCTTTACCATGAATTCAGGGGGGTTGGGGGCGGGGGGGTTTCAGTGTTGAATTTTAGGTGGAGTTTTTGCTTAATCTCACGCATGTTTATCGTTACATCAGTTTCATTTATATCTGTGAATAAACTGACATGGACATGGATAGAGTAGGGGGGGGGGGGGGGCGGGGGGAGGAGGTGTAGGAATATTGGATGCATCTTAGCACGGCCAACTGCCTGAGCACCAATGAAGTGATTCGGGAGGCTAAGTGCGAGCGCACCGGAAGTAGCCGTCATAGGAAGTTTGTTTGTTTACGATTTCTGCGCAGGCTCATGAATTTTACTGAAGACGAAGAAATTACATTGTCAGCTTTTACTGGAACAAATATTAATATATGATAACTGTAGCCGAGCATCTATCTTATGTAGTCCGCAAAGATCTCATTTATAGCTCGAAGAGCAAGTTAGAGCTTTGAATATGTTGGATCTAGAGGTTCAGCCAGGGCGATCTCTTGGTCATGAACAATGGGAGTTCATTTTGGGTGAGTCAGCTGAGTTGTAGACTATTGACATTTCGCAAAAAAAACAACAACTTTAGTGCGTTCCATTTGTTGACATCTGTTAGTATTTGATATCGTTTCCATGGGAGTCAAACTGAGGAAGACAATCAACTTTGTTCCAAGACAATGAAAATGAAAAACAAATTGCCAAATCCCAACCCTTCCAAAAAATTCAGAAAGTTTTGAGCCCAGATTTTATAGGCAAAGGGAGATTACATTTTCATGATGTAATAAATTCTTAGATTTGACGGCATCTATCACTATGTCCGTTTGTCTGTGTGTGTATGTGTGTGTGCGCTCTGTAGGTCGCAAAATGCAATATTTCGGCTCGTTAATTTTGTTACCATCACAATATTACAGCAAGGCTCTTCACTGTCACGAGCTGTGACAGCGGTGCAAGTGTAGGCATACTATTGTGGGGGGTGGGGTTGGGGAGGGGGGTTCAAGTTGGGGTGGTCGGATGATTGAGTTGATTGCTATAAAACTAATGTGCATGGTAGGGATGTAGAAACTAGAAATGTAGACTAAAACTAAATAAACAGGCAGTTTGGTTTTAGCTGTCTACCGAGCTAGATTGTTGAGCCTGGGGGTGAAACTAAAGAATGATTTTACTTTTGGGATGGGGCCAACAATTGAGAGGATGCTTACTATAGCAACAGTTTTAGAGCTGCTGGATCTGAGGGGTGAATATGGATCTGAGGTAACAAATATGTCAAATATAGATCTGAGGGGTCAATTTAGATCTAAGGTGTCAAATCTGGATCTGAGGGGCTAAATATGTCGCAAATAAAGTCAGTTAAGTCAATTGTTATGGTTAAGGTCATTGTAGTGGACCGAAGACCTAATCCAGATTTTACATTTTACGTCATTTTCATCTTACGAGTGACGTAATCTTTAATAATCAGTGATTCACTTTAATGTATAGACTGGCTTTGACATTTTATGAATTATGTAGCAAGTATATCAAATTCTATTTATTGTTCTTGTTATGACGTAAAATCTTTGATTTTACGGCATCTGTCACTTGGTTCGTTTGTCTGTGTATGTTTGTGTACGCGCTCTGTAGGTCACAAAATGCAACATTTTATTCTGTAACTTTACTCATCGATAGGTATTCGACATATCTCGGTCAAGTTCGTTTGCTGGGTATGTAGATCAAAGGTCAAGGTCACAGGAATTTTTTGTTTGTTCCTTAACCATTGGTAGATAGGACCAAAAATCAGAAAAGTCGCTATAACTTTCACAGTGTTCATTTAATGACGCTGGACATCATGTCACGTATTGAACCCGTCGCTAACTTGTATCATGTCTTTGAATTTTGCAAATCGCTTAATTAGTTTGTCTGCAAAAAATTACTAAGCTTTAACATAGGACCCTACGAGAGCTATTAACTATTAAGAACAGCTGGTCCATCTCTAACGCCTGGTGACCTGTCAGGGCCCCCACACCAGGGCATGCCTTATCATATGATAACAAAGCGCGACGGGGTGGTGGGATAATTAAGTTTACTGTCACGGGCAGGGGCAGCGACCGTGGTGCCGGTGTAGGCATACTATTGTGGGGGGCAGGGCGGGTGAGGGTTCAAGCTGGGGTGGTGGGATGATTCACTTGGTTGCTATGAAACTAATGTGCATGTAGGTATGTAGAAACTAAAAATGTAGACCGAAACTAAATAAACAGGCAGTTTGGTTTTAGATGTCCACCGAGTGAGATTGTTGAGCCTGGGAGAAACTAAAGAATGATTTTACTTTTGGAATGGGGCCAACAATTGAGAGGATGCTCACTATAGCGACAGTTTTAGAGCTGCCGGATCTAAGGGGTCAATATGGATCTGAGGTATCAAATATGCCAAATATAGATCTGAGGGGTCAATCTGGATCTGAGGGGCTCAATACTTCACAAATAAAGTCAGTTAAGTCAATTATTAAGGTCAACGCCATAGTAGTGGACCGAAGACATAATCCGGATTTTACACTTTACATCATTTTCACCCTACGGGTAACGCAATCTCATTTATTTTATTTCTAATGGCACAATATATATGGTATAAGAATAAAAAGATATATGTCCTGTATGCATATATTGTCTTTACATTTAGTAGTAGAATTTACAGTAGTCCCCGCCCACCCCCACCCCCCCCAAGTTAAACTCTCTTTGTTTAAATATATGTGGGAAATGAAAGTTGCTAAAATATTCATCTCCTCTACATGTCAGGTAATCAGTTGATAGGATGGATGTTGTGAAGCTAGTATGCATAAGGTATATATATACACACTGGCTCTACAACATTCATCCAATGAACAAAGTGTCTATACTCTGCATTAGTACTGCTTATATGCTGCTGATAGTTGTTTTATATATATATCCTGTCAATATATTTTGGCTTGTTGTATGACTGGCAATCCTTTTGTTAACTCGCTTCAAGTTTTGGAATGAGTACATGTACAGTGGTCCCTGCATTATACGACTTCTGTTCTGCCAGCCCGAAAAGACTGTATAACGGAGGGAGTCATATAATAGAGGGAGGCCCTGAGATGGGCAGTTTTCACCCAAGTATTGCGGACACCAATCAGCAACCATCTTCTGGTTAACTTCAGTTGACTATCCACTCAGCACTGATGGTTTTATATTGTGGCGTTGCTGGGAACTATAGAGCCACCCATTGAAAGCGGAGAAATCAGCTAAGCCTAGGTCCAATGAGAAGAGCAATGTACCCCCCACTTGTCTTGCCACGCTCACTTGAAATCGGCAAAAGGCCCTATTTAAAGCTGCACCCTGACTTGCGACTAAAACCTGGAAATTTGAACCTCCAACTTCTTAATATAAGCCGCAGCTTCAAATAGGCAGTTTACGGTAATAGCTCTCCAATCAGAAGAATGATTCTGTACCGTGCTGTGCTAAAGCAGTCAAACGTCAGTCTTAGCCTCATCGTACAATATTTTCCTAAGATTCAGAGTCTTTGATACAGATCTGGCTCCTCTTTCCCTCTTATCCATGATAGCATCAGCATTAAGTCAAACAAAGCTGCTAAGCTTATATGCTGATTATGGTTTTTCCAGCTCTGTGTCATTAATTTGCATCGACAATCTGATCCTAAGCTCAGCATTTTGATTGCATCTTCCAGTCATTGTCTGCATGAACACAAAAGGTGTGAATAACAATGTTGCACTCTTAAAAGTCTGCTCATTAACAACCCCCAGATAAGCTCAATGTATTGTTAGTTTAGAGCCAATCGAATCGACAGACATGCCACGCCGCGCCGCCATGCAGCTAGTTAACAAGGAAATTAAATTGTGTGCCGGTCGCATAACAAAATGTCGGTCGTAAGTCGCGTTACCGAGGGAGTCACATAATAAAGGGGCTTTAACATGTAAAAGTGTTATGTGCACAGAGAAAAGACCGGATAATGGAGGGAGTGATATAATAGAGGGACCGTATAATGCAGGGACCACTGTGTACAATTTCTGGAGGATGCAAGTGAAAGGTTTTAACATTGGAACAGCATGTTGATGCTATTTAATGGCACAGCATAGCAGCTTTACTTAAATAAATGCTGATGCTATCATGGATAAGTGGGAAAGAGGAGCCAGAACTGTATAACAGACTCTGAAGCTGTATTACAGTATGTAATGATACTTTAGCGAAAACTGCCCATTTCTGGCATCCCTGGATTTTCGACTGCCTCCGTTATATAGTATTTTCAAGCTGGCAGAACAGAAGTCTTATAATGCACGGATGACTGTATATCATTGATATAAGTTTAATTATATTACATATATATATTATTATTCTAATAATTACCAATATGTATTGCTATAATAATGCATATTATTACAATATTTTTTAGGAATGCCATTTTACCAGACAGTTCATATACTAAAGAAGCAAGACCGAATAATTAAAGGGGTGCAAGTCTGGTATAGTGATCAGGTAAGTCAGTAGCTATAAACATGAATAGTACTCATATATACAACTTTTCTTATTATTTAAAGCTCAAAGCTATTTAAAACTGATATTTGTATTCTGATGATAAGCATGGCATAGCAGTACAGTGTATATACTGCTGTGCATAATCATAACTGTTTGTCTGTGGCCCCATAATATGATAGAGATAACTTTAGCATGTGTATTGTAGAGATGTTGATTTGGGTATATTAAGTATGCTATAGGGAAAAGGTTTATGTTTTCTAACCACATGAATGTGGTAGTCACAGATTTTGTCAAAGCCAGATCAAGCGAGAATTATTATATGTTTATATGTTTAAAACATTTGTCACCAATTTTAAACTTGCTACATCTTTGTTCCAGAATCCATTGTTGACAGACCTTGTGATAAATCTTTCTCAGGATGGTATTCGCCTAATATTTGATTCCCATTCACAAAGACTAAAGGTTAGTAGGATGTCCTGATATTACTTATTTAGAAACCCTCTACATTAACTTTTAGCATCAAATACTTTTCAACTACCCTCGTTTACACCTTTTTTTAATGTTTTGGCACACAACAACTTCAGTTGTCTTTAATGAAACCCCTAATTTTTATAGCTTGGATCTCCTGGCACTTTTAAGAGGAGGAACACTTTTTCGTATCCAACTGTTTGGTATACCCAATTATGACCCTGCACTGCGCATATAAGTGTCAGTATCCAGGAATGGAAGCCACCACCTCTGTCTGTGTGCCCTTACTCCAACTGACTGGTGCCTGATGACACTAGATGTGTGTAAACTCCTGCTATACCCATATGGCGGCTGCTACCCTCCCAGCATTGATAACAGATGCAGACCTGCCCCTGTCTTCGCTCCCTGCCCTACCCTCCCGCTGAAGGTTGTCAGTCTCTGTATGAAATAATGGGCACTCAAAGGACAAACATTATAAGTAAAGCACTTTCCGTGCAGGGGGGATGTGGATAGATATGCATGCCTGCTTTTACGACAAAGCCATGTGATTGCTAGAGTGGGTCAACAGGTCGGCAAGAGGCAGAGAAAGGGGAACCTTCCTTTACAAGTTTAAGGTTTTCGGACACAGAAAATAGTAATTATTTGGATGTTGTGTCAAACCATGTGTAAATGCCGTTGTACGTAGTGGTTATAGCTGTCTTAAAATAATATGAAAGTACATGGCATTCAGATGTGAGACCCACAACAATTTGCACAACTGTCTCGGCAAATGCTCTGTAAAATTGAATCACTAAGAGAATCACTGGTAACTGCATGATCAGATATCACATGTCTGTTTTAAAACATAAGATAAGCTCACCAACTTTGTTAGTAAGTGAAACCAAAATGGTAAGATGTTGCATTTGTCTTTCAGATTATAGAAGTATACAACATGACAAGAGTTAAGTTAAAATATTGGTGGGTATTGTTTTTATCAAAATCTGTTTTCGGTCGTAAAAATATTTCTTAGACGCAAATAGATGAGGTAAATAGATGGTAAATAGATGACCTATTACCTTTGTTACCTTAGGTATCTTTGTTACCTTCAAAATGAAAAGTATTTCATATTCGTTTGATATGGTGGCTTCCGTAAGTAATATACATATATTAAGTGTTTTAGAGGACAATGTTATTTCGCATTCCTCATTTTAACTTGTCACTATGCTCGCTGCTTGAAAAACTTGTTATGACTGGTAGCATGATGCTTTGCTTTAATGAGCTTTACTTCCATTCTAACTGCTGTTGTTCATTTATTTCAGTGGTGTACATTTTAATGCTCCCCACATCCAGCCTACTATAACACAAATCGACCAATCTTTCGGAGCGACACACCCAGGAGGTACGTCACATATTAAAAAATAGAATGAAATCTTGTGTGCCGGTTACCTCAGTAAGCTTAATTGAGAAATAAGACAGGAATCCACAATTATAGCGGTTGAACATGGCGTTTACTTCTTCAATGGTGCGACAAATAGTAAAGCAGAACTGGTATCTTTAGAACGATTAAAACCTTTAATGAAGTGACAGATGATTTGCTTACTGGTATACGTACCGGGATATAATAATGACAATACATTAAGTGACAGATGATTTACTTACTGGTATACGTACCGGGATATAATAATGACAATATATTAAGTGACAGATGATTTGCTTACTGGTATACATACCGGTATATACTAATGACAATACATTAAGTGACAGATGATTTACTTACTGGTATACGTACCGGGATATAATAATGACAATACATTAAGTGACAGATGATTTACTTACTGGTATACATACCGGGATATACTGATGACAATACATTAAGTGACAGATGATTTACTTACTGGTATACGTACCGGGATATAATAATGACAATACATTAAGTGACAGATGATTTACTTACTGGTATACGTACCGGGATATAATAATGACACTACATTAAGTGACAGATGATTTACTTACTGGTATACGTACCGGGATATAATAATGACAATACATTAAGTGACAGATGATTTACTTACTAGTATACGTACCGGGATATAATAATGACAATACATTAAGTGACAGATGATTTACTTACTGGTATACGTACCGGGATATAATAATGACAATACATTAAGTGACAGATGATTTACTTACTGGTATACGTACCGGGATATAATAATGACAATACATTAAGTGACAGATGATTTGCTTACTGGTATACGTACCGGGATATAATAATGACAATACATTAAGTGACAGATGATTTACTTACTGGTATACGTACCGGGATATAATAATGACAATACATTAAGTGACAGATGATTTACTTACTGGTATACGTACCGGGATATACTGATGACAATACATTAAGTGACAGATGATTTACTTACTGGTATACGTACCGGGATATAATAATGACAATACATTAAGTGACAGATGATTTACTTACTGGTATACGTACCGGGATATAATAATGACAATACATTAAGTGACAGATGATTTACTTACTGGTATACGTACCGGGATATAATAATGACAATACATTAAGTGACAGATGATTTACTTACTGGTATACGTACCGGGATATAATAATGACAATACATTAAGTGACAGATGATTTACTTACTGGTATACGTACCGGGATATAATAATGACAATACATTAAGTGACAGATGATTTACTTACTGGTATACGTACCGGGATATAATAATGACAATACATTAAGTGACAGATGATTTGCTTACTGGTATACGTACCGGGATATAATAATGACAATACATTAAGTGACAGATGATTTACTTACTGGTATACGTACCGGGATATAATAATGACAATACATTATATGACAGATGATTTACTTACTGGTATACGTACCGGGATATACTGATGACAATACATTAAGTGACAGATGATTTACTTACTGGTATACGTACCGGGATATAATAATGACAATACATTAAGTGACAGATGATTTACTTACTGGTATACGTACCGGGATATAATAATGACAATACATTAAGTGACAGATGATTTACTTACTGGTATACGTACCGGGATATAATAATGACAATACATTAAGTGACAGATGATTTACTTACTGGTATACATACCGGGATATAATAATGACAATACATTAAGTGACAGATGATTTACTTACTGGTATACGTACCGGGATATACTGATGACAATACATTAAGTGACAGATGATTTACTTACTGGTATACATACCGGGATATACTGATGACAATACATTAAGTGACAGATGATTTACTTACTGGTATACATACCGGGATATACTGATGACAATACATTAAGTGACAGATGATTTACTTACTGGTATACGTACCGGGATATAATAATGACAATACATTAAGTGACAGATGATTTACTTACTGGTATACATACCGGGATATACTGATGACAATACATTAAGTGACAGATGATTTACTTACTAGTATACATACCGGTATATAATAATGACAATACATTAAGAGACATATGATATACTTACTGGTATACATACCGAGATATACTAATGACAATACATTAAGTTCACAATCATATGGTTTTGGAAAATATCAAAAGCTGCTTGTCCCGCAGCAAGGCGTCCAGAGAGACGATAAATAAGTCCATATGCGATGTTTGGGTGTAATAAATAAATCTATGATTGCAGTCAGCCCTAGGCATGAGTTATACATGAGCAATACAGAAAAAGTGGTTCGCGTCAACAAGGGCAGAATCAAAGTGATAGTGCGATTATGTGGTGTCTGCTAATTCAGTAATGTACAACTGTCTTCCGTTTCAGTATACCACTCTGAAAAGCAGTTGTTTGTGTTGAACTTCCGAGGGCTTTCATTTGAATTCCACATTGAATCGAAGTCAGAGGTGAGTTTCGCACTGAAAATTCAAGCATGAATGTATTTGCATGAAGATTGTCTTAGGTTTTACTTTGACATTTACTCGCAAGATGTGTATGGCAAAACTTCCTGTTTCGTTTGCTTAAATAGGTTCGTTGACCCAATTATCACCCATTTCTTTGTTAATTTACTTATTCCTGTTGGCTAGTCAGTGGCTAATACGGCTGTAAATATTCAGATTTATCAAGCGTTTAGGTATGGGTGATGAAGAACCCGTCTTCGTTGCAGCCTTGAGGGCCGCCCCGATAGCTCAGTGGGTTAGAGCGCTCGCCTTAAGTCACCTGATCTATGGTTCGAGCCCCGCTGTGGCCATGTCTGTGTGGTCACAGGATAAAGATCCCATGTCCTTCGCAAAGAATAGGGGGTTACCCCCGGGGGGCATGGCTCCACTCTCCCTTCCTTCTTCCATTGATTAACGCGATATGACCAGAATGGGTTAAAGCGTCCTGAATATACAACCAATCGATCGTTTCAGCCTCGATATGCACACGGCCTGGGCTCCATCCAGTTCCCCAACGGCGCGTCCCCTGTGGTGTCCCGGATGTACATCTTCACTGGAGCCAGCCTAGAGGACACAAGGTGGGTGGGGCGGGGCACCAGCGCTTTACTTCCTCATTCTTTATTAGTGACCGGGCGGTCATCTGCGCTAAGACATAGTCTATATATAGGTATAGCAATAATTGCTATATATAGACTATGAGAAGCGGGGCTTAGTGCAGATGACCGCTTACATTACAATGGGACTACCGTAGGCTGATATTACAATGGGACTATCGTAAGCTGATATTACAATGGGACTATCGTAGGCTAATATTACAATGAAACTATCGTTGGCTGATATTACAATGGGACTACCGTAGGCTGATATTACAATGGGACTACCATAGGCTGATGTTACAATGAGCTGATGTTTCGATGGAGCTGGTTGGAGAGAGCTGAACAATTATACATATACTACCTATTAGCTTCATCAGTTGACACTTTGCGCAGACAATTATTAATTTTAAAATGCTGATAAATATAGATTGGACCAAACGGCTTGAATTATGATCGATATATTTAGTGTTATGGTTAGAAAATATGTAAATGTTTTCGTAGTAACAACTTCTATTTATTGTTATTTTTTTTTATGATCAGGGCACCGCCGTTACCACTGAATTGTTTCCATGGCAACTGTTACCTGGAGAATCTTGAAGTAATACGAGAGAATAATATCACCAAAGCGTTGAAATTCACGTTACTAACTGAAGGTAAGTTAACCTCTTGTTGTAACAACAACAAATAGATAGATAATAATACAAATAATTAAGACTAAATGATGTTATTTCACATTAGCACTTTTCGTCTTTGCCAAGGTCACGGTTAAAATATGCGTAAAGTTGGCATGAAGTGTACATTTCCGACAAATGTTTGCTGACGAATCCGTTATACTTTGGCCCTGATTTAATGTGTGGTCCTGTTTGTTTGTGGACACTTTGCGACAGGTAACGGGCCGGCGAAGCTGTCTGAGCTGCGAAAGATATCCTGCGAGAGGGTTGTCAGATTCGGGGACTCTTGCGAGGTGAGCCAGGCTGTGTGGGGTCGACTGTCGAGACGCCTCCCCTGTTTCCCTGTAATGAGACATCTACGTTATCATACATACGTCCTCTAATTAAGCATCTACCAGGAGACAAATACGAGATTAATAGAAGAGAAAACGTGCACGTAAAATAACTATCACGAACTTTCTCGCGCCGGTTTTAACCGTGTGTACTTATGCGCCAAGGTGGCTTAACGCGGCAATCTGCTGTCTTTGCAGGACGTGGCGAGCGCGCTGGGCTGTCCCAGCAAGGTGTTCTACAAGGCGGAGGATAAGATGAAGATACACTCGCCAGACGCCCACAAGATGATCAAGTCCAGATGCTCCGACTACTTCTACAACTACGTCACCCTGGGAGTGGTAGGTTCTAATCTCCCGGTGGAGAGGGGGGGGGGGGGCGTAGCGTTGTGTATTGCGGTCCACTGCGAACTCTCTCGCCAACGATTGCGATACGGTAGGGGGGGGGGACCCTGGCTAATTGTGTCAAGGCTCCAAACTTTTGCTGACGGCAAGTGCCGTATTTTTTTGCCGTGAAACGCATGCTTTATATATCCACCGTAAGTAACTTAGTAAGTAAACAAGATATAAATACACACTATTCTTCAAATAAAATATTTATTAATTAATAATTGGTATTAATAATTTATTAATTATTTCTAAATATTAAAGTTACTATTTCAACAAATTTTGCGGCGGGGGTGTTCCGTCAGATCACGTGAGGCGCCGCGGCTGTTGGAACAGCTGTAAACACTGTATAACACTCTGCCTCAAGGAGGCGCTGCCAGTCGCGAATCCTGGCCAATAACGAAAGTTAGTCGTTGGCGCTCGCCCTGGCGGAGATTACTTCATGCGTGTTACGTCACCAGCACATCAACGTCACTGTACACACGTTTTTTCTCCGCCAGATTTGGATCACAATGAATGTTTACTTTTTGTTGTAATAGTAACTTTAAGTATTAAATTATTAGTTAATCAAGGATTTTACGAAAGGGAGTGTGTGTGGCGTTTCTTTGCGAAATCTACTTCATTGTTTTTAGCTTGATCTCTTTCATTTTATATTTATATTTTTTCTCAGGACATCTTGTTCGACGCCAAAACCCACTCTGTGAAGAAATTTATCCTGCATACCAACTATCCGGGACACTACAACTTTAACATGTAAGTGTGAGTTGACTGAGGGAGAATTAAAAGTGAAGTATTAGTAATAACCAGTGATTATTCTCATTGTTTGTCGATCAGCAGTCATATTGAACCTTGCGCCTCGCACGACATGTACAAGCAGGTAAAAGGCTCGTTTCTCTTGGCACGTTTTTGTTCTCTTTGCTTCATACAGGTGATGGGTATTCATGGGACATTGCATATGTTGTTTAGACTTTACTTTGATCAAGTTCTACATATTCTGTGGAAGTGCTAGCTTGCTTGATTAAGCACCTGAACTACTTTCCAGAGATAATGTTATGAGTGAAATAATTCCTTTAAATTATGCATTCTGGTGGAGCGGATAGCTTCATGTCATGGTTACTACATCTAGAAACAAGCAGTATCATTGATGATTGAAATGCTACCGATAATTATGTTCATTGCTTCAGCACTGCACATCTGAGATTTGTTTAAATACTCTGGGTGCAGGGTCAAACCCTGCCGTGTCTGGGCACGTTCTGTTATCTCATTGTCAAATATAGCGTATGTATGAACAAATCCATCTATCCATCCCTGATCACGTACCCCGATCTCTGTGCGTGTATTGCAGGTACTACAGGTGTGAGTTCAGACTGCCCATCGCTATCGATCGCCCAACTCTCGCTGAAGCCACGTGTTTCATCGAAGACCAACAACTCATCAACGTGCATTGCGGCACCAAGGTAACGCCCAACAACATACATTGTGATACCATGGTAACGCTCAACAACATACATTGTGATACCATGGTGATGCCCAACGACTTACACTGTGATACCATGGTAACGCCCAACAACATATACTGCGGCACCATGGTAACTCTGGACCACAATGGGGCACGCTGGACCACAATGGGGCACACTGGGCCACAATGGGCCATGTTCAATATTTAAAAAAGTATGATATATATTGACATTATTGGTTAGTCAAAGCCTCAATATAGCATGAAAGTTCGTGATTTAGTTAGTTTCATCCTCTTGTCTCTGTATCCCAGAGATTCCTTGTCCTCCGGTTTACCCCATGTGTGCACAAAGGTGGACTAACGCGCCAATCTCTCCTTCCACCTATCTTCCACAGTGGCACGCCGTGCAGGAACATTTGCTGAAACCCGACAAGAAGCCGGTCGTCCTCAACCGGGCCTCCTCCACCAACACCACCAACCCCTTCGGCTCAACCTTCTGCTACGGCGTCCAGGACATCATCTTCGAGGTGCGTAGCCATGGTGATGGCTTTCGTTGCTATGGAAGCCCTAAAAGAGGATTTTGATGATTATCCTCGGGTAACGATATTTGTAAATCCTTTTATTCGAAAAAGATAGATTTTTTAAATTACCGAAATTCCGTGTGTGACAATGGGTTTCCGTAGGAGGTTAGGATGGGACGCTTCAGGCTTGCATTACTAAAAGCAATCAGCCTGTAGACCGATTGATTATATGCTATTGTATTATACTCATAAGCATATACATATAGCTAAGTACTCCTGGCGAAAAACTACACTAAAAGTATGTTTGACAATTTGTTTTTCCATTTGAAAAAATGTGGTTCAATACTATGAAATCCCACAGGCAACCAGGTTAAATTTTGATTGGGGGGTGGGGGTGTTCCAACTTCATATGTCTATAAAACGAGCCGGCAGACAGGTTATATCTTTGTACAGATTTGACCAGCAAATAACAGGTTATGTTTGGTAAGCTAATCAGAGCTGATCTGGTATATGTTGCATGATAATATATATTTTGCATGATAACTTGATTCTGAAATGATGATGTATATAACATAAATGAGTATATGAATAGTACGGGCAATATGTGGCTGTTATTTATTTCATTGGGATGTCTTCCTGGGTCAGCGCACTCCACCAATGGCGAATTTCACGCCCGCAGTTTAGCCGACTACCGGGCTTAGTCGACTAAACTTACCATGTAAACGATGGGCGATTTTAGCCGTCTAAGCCCCGTAGTTGGCTAAACTATGTACGTGAAATAGGCCGCAAGTCTGACAACGTATAGGTATACATGTATGTCTCCTTGGATGTCTGCGTCAAGAGAGTAAATTGCGGCGAATCGTCTCCTTCTTCCAGATAATGCAAAACAGTCACATTGCCTCCGTCACGCTGTGTCAACCCAAGGGCAGCGTTAGTCACGCCAGCAGGGAAGCTAGCGGCTCATGACAACCGCTACCATGGCAACGACGGGGTACAGTGGTTGGGGCAAGCTGTACAGACGCAAGGATTGGGGGGTTCGGGATGACTGGGCTGACGATGGACAGACCGTAACGTCAGAATGCCCCTGGTTACCTGCTTCAGTCGCACGCCGATGAGGCCGATATCTGTCAGTGGGTGGTTCGCGCATGCCCTCTGGCTCCTAGCAACGCAGACGGCTGGTCGTCACCAGCGAGGAGGAAGAAATCAAGGATGAAAAACCATTAAAAAAAACTGTAGCAACCCGTTATCGTAGGGTTCGGAGGATATAATACGTGAAAGCCATATTGCGGGGAAACGGAAACGGTTACTAAGTACTTGTAAGTTGAACGTCTACGCGTATGTATAAGGTATTGTATGCAGTTCTACATTTATGGAAGTATTTGAATGCACGAAGTGTTTTTTTTTTGTTATTGCGTATAAGCGACTTTTCTGAATATGCCATTGTAATTGTACAGAAAAAGGATACTTTTCATTTATGTGCGTAATTTCGGCGTCTAGATGCTCAAAGTTAAGAGATTCTGATCTGTGGATGGCACTGTTACAGCTCACTGATGCTGTAGAAACCGTTTGAGCAGGTAACGTTTGATGTTAAAATCTAGTAAACGTACGCGTAGTAATATGACCATTGCATATGAGTGTGTTACGCTTCTGGTTGGTGTAGTAATGCGAGAGATATATAATCACTCGTGATGTCTGTAATTTAGTCAAGTACTTTGTACCTGTCCTCCTGTCTGGCCTTGAACAGCGGTCAGGGGCGGGGGGACCAACAGTTCTGACCAATGTGCCATTCGGCCTTTGTTTTGGGTCGTCAGCCCTGACAAGAAACGTAGCCGCCGAACTTTTTTGTGTGTCCCACCATTTAGTAAAAAAAAACGGAATTTATTATTGCTGAAGTTTTGGCCCCACTTGCATATTGTGCTTTGAAGTAGTAATACCACCATTGCCATCATTTCACCCAGTTGCGTTGCAAACTCCCTGTGTGCATCCCATGATGGCCTATAGGGAGACTCGCTAAATATATAACAAATCATAAACTTGCTTCTGTTCAGATAGCATCAAAAGTATTCCATCCATGACCCACCAAGTGGGCAAGGCCAGTTAATATTCACCCGTTATCGATATACGAGTGACTACTTTGTTTACAAAAACTGCTTAACGTGGCGGCCATGTTTGTTGTCTGGTCCAACGACCTCTAAAGCTGTCTGCGAGACCTGCGTAATGACTGATCTAGTTCATTTTTTTTTTGATCTCAGGTATATCGTGTCCTAAAACCTAGGAGTCAATGAAAAAACAGCCAGTTAGTTAACTAAACGTTGTTATAAGTTTCATCGTGTAGAGGCAAAGAATGCCTTTGTTGTTATGACGTCACACGTTATGACGTCACGAACCGATCACGTGATCAGTTCTCGTTTCTCCTGCTGTTGACAATTTTTCCTTGTTCAGACGGTCTGATTAATCTTCAACCATCTGGTTTGTGGGTCCCACTGGAAGGCATTCTCGTTAATTCGTTCCGTTATTTCGCTAACTTCATACGTAAGAGATCCGTGAATATCTGCTGCGAAGCCAGTGATTCCTCTCCATTCATGTTAGTGTTACGTGCTGCTGTCTGGTGGCTTCAGGTAGTCTAGATAGTTAACCCATCACGCCCAGATCATCAAGGTCATAAGGTCAAACTGGGGTTGGTGTAGATATTCATTATTATTGCATCATTCGGAAGATAGCTGTTTTACTGTACATTTTTTGGTCTTCTT
The DNA here is from genome assembly GCA_964019135.1 of Arenicola marina. NCBI lineage: Eukaryota > Metazoa > Annelida > Polychaeta > Arenicolidae > Arenicola > Arenicola marina. Next base: position 20,442,633 of record OZ025257.1, read on the forward strand.
ACTGTGTTTCTTTTAAAAGCTCCATCGTTTTTGTTGAGAAGTGCAAAAGAAATTACGTTAATTGTATAAAAACGATATTCTGCCTATATTAGGCGGGGTAAGTTTCCGACCTGAATTGACATTTGCCCTTAGCGTAGGATATTTGGTTTGCTTTTTTAAGCTGTTTTTAAAATGTTGAGGTGACTTATATTTGCAATTTCCATATGGAAAATTGAAAAAAGGAAAATCAGTATGCATGAAATTGTGAATCTGTCCTGATGAAACGACGGACGTTTTAATGGTTTTAAGGTGTCGGCCTCACAATCTGAAGTGAACGATTTGTAAGATTTTTGAGCCCTGGACATTTTTTGAGTTTAACTTACAAATCTGATGTTGTCCTCCCATCATTTTGGAAGGCCAACCAACCTCCACATACAACATTGCAACACCTGCATACCGACCGGAGGCCTCACTTCGGCGTTAATGGTCCCTCGCGGGATCATTAATATTGAATACCAAAAAACTGAAAAACCCAAAAAAGTGAGTTCTAGGTATCTGGAGATGGTTAATGGTCCCTCGCGGGATCATTAATATTGAATACCAAAAAACTGAAAAACCAAAAAAAGTGAGTTCTAGGTCTCTGGAGATGTTAGAAACAAAGTCCCGGGTTGCCTGTAAACGCCGGTTGAGTGAGGACAAGGGGGGGGGGGGGGCGGCTGGTGATGACGGGCAATTGTCACTGATCTTACTAACAACACTACTGGAATACCCAATATATATGGAATGTATCCACAGTATTCAATATTTACTATAATCAGATGAAGTAAAATATAATTATAAAAAAAAAAGGTAAAATTTAAAATTGAAGGTAAAACATAATTTTCAAGTTAAGGTAAACCATAATTTTCAAGTTAAAGATAAACTATAATTTTCAAGTTAAAGATAAACTATAATTTTCAAGTTAAAGGTAAAATTTAAATAGATTTTAATTCAAATAAATTAAAATTTAAAATAATTCTCAAAATAAAGTAATTTAAAACCAAAGGGAACCTACGACGTCCGCAAATGTAGTGGACAAAATGTTATCCTGTAATATACGGATGGATCCAGGTCACAGGGTGCCGGAAGCCTGTGCGTGTCCTGGGCATTACCATTCCAGTATGAACGAGTTAAGTACCCGGACAGATCCGTGACTCTTTCTGGGTATACATGTATACGGCTGTTGTAGTGTTAATATTGTCGCCTTACGTACGCGCAGAGTCCCAGCGTGGGTCTGTTACACTACGCCCAAGCCTCTTATAGTTTGTCAATATCTGCCCTGGGGTCCCGTACCCCCGGGGCATGGCTCCTCACGACGCCCTGAATAGCCATTGACATAGTTATGTGTATGCACTGATTGATCTGATCGAGTCACTGAGTGAATCCTACAAGCCCGTTAACGTGCCAAGGTTTATTTTCACGAGTGTCTAATTTATAGCATGCTGATGGGCTACTGTTTAAGTGACCCGTCATCCACTCAATGGCTAAAATCTGTTTCAATCTATCGCACTAACTACCTAAATAATTGGACCAACATCGGATCATCATATACTATTTCGCAATGTAATGGGTATTTTTAGTGACAATTATAACAAGCAGTGGCAGAGTTAAGCAGTGGATAAAAGTAAGATTCTTTATCTGTCAATGCGATGTTGTATTTTTTAATCGTTCTTATAATTCGCTGGTTTACTTCTTGCTCTCACTTTAACCGTTGCTCTGGATATTTTGGTTTTATTAACCCCTAAACGTGAATGCATCCATGCTTTGTCGTTGCCTTTAATCTATTAATAACTTGTATTATGCCGCTTAAAGGGCTTTTAATTATGGGGTATCGTTTCATTTATGCTGTATTAACCCTATACGACATAATTACAGCAGCTGTACTTAATTAAGTGTATTTAGTTTATCTATACGTTATATTTAACCCTTTAATTATCAACAGCGACATGGCCAACTGATGGGTGACCGGGAACCAGCGCTTTACGTAGCCTGTCTGGTTCCCTGTTACGGCTCTCTGTCTTTCCTTATTTTTGCCATAGACCTCAACCTGTTTAATTCCAGTGTCGTCGCTTCACGCCCCTGTAGAAATGAAAATGGATATTTCCATTGACAGGCACGTATTGGCCAGTAAACGAGTGTGTTGTATCATACTCCCCCCTTCTCACAAAGCGTCGCATTGCCTACCAGTCACGTGACTCGAATCCTCGCACATATATATAGCACCTCGCATTCTACGTTCTCTTTGCGCACGTGGCTTCCGATAGTGACTCCAATTGACTGTTCATCGTATGATATGTGTACTGTATCAACTGCGATTCACGAGACGATATTTTAATTGCGTTGACATTTTCTTTTTATCACGACACGAGGATGACAATGTCTGGATTAGCCCACCCCTAACTCCCTCCCCTGGCCCACCTTTCTCACTGCCCCCCTCCAATTTATTTCCTATCCCTACCCGTGGATGCACTAGCTTGCACGGCACTGAATATAGAGACATGGGGCCGCATTCATAAACCACACGTAAAGTGCATTTTCGTCGTAGCTTCACCAGCTTGTTGTGGTTTTACTCATTGTTAAGAAATCATATGCAATATCATTTTATCACATTCTTCATTGAGAAAATCCACCTTTGGTTGAAGACTTTTCTATCATAATAACCGGTAATCGGTCGACAAATGTTGCGCTTGGCACTAAGTCTATTGTCGCAGCCTAAGTGTGGTTTATGAATACCGCTCATGGTTCTCTAGTCGTCCACCCAATTGGGTTACTCCTGGGTGAGTTCTGATTAACGCCAGCGCAAATTAAGAGGTCAAAAGCCCGTGTGGTGTAGTCCGGAATATAAACACCAGTACCGTTAGTGAGCTCACTAGGGCCCTGTCGATTGATAGGGGACTGTGACGGTTGTATTTATACTATATGCATTGGTTGTGGTACGATGTTAATGGAAGGTTCATGCAAGGTATAGTGGTAACTATTATACATTCTGGTTCTCTATAATCTGTAGCCTATTGGTGTAGGGAGAACCGAACGAACATACCCCTATTATCGCCATGGCGACTGAAACGGTGTTCACTCCGTCTTGATTCATATTTTATGAAGGTACTTGCACAACGGAACCTGGTTTCTGGATGAGTTATTGAAACTACTTTTCTGTGGCTAAATCTCCTAAGCAAACCGGGTAATATAGTAGCTATATATAAGTGTCTGTTGGCCAAGAAAAAGAAACCGTGAAGTGTTTCAACGTTCTGTAGCTTTCCATTGACAAGAATTCGTGAACGAAACATTCAATTCTTGAATGGAAAATCAGTGTTAAATTCAATATGAAAAACGCCTAATTCTATTATCTTGTCCTAAAAAAAACTAAGAGATTATAGTTTGCATCGAACAATGACAGTCTTGATGTGTTTGTCGCCAACTTTTGGTTAAAGATCCATTTGTTTTGTTACCTAAAAGGGGGTTCTATTCGTATTTTGTTGTGAACGCCGTTTTTGATTTGTGAAACACTTTCATATTTTAATAAATGACTTGTCGGTACCCCAGTTTTACTTGTTAGTTGATGTTACAAGCGTTACGGCGGGTGTCGCGCCAGTCCAGAGTGGCGTACCGAGAGTCGGACCAGTCCAGAGTGGCGTACCGGGTCTCGCACCAGTCCAGAGTGGCGTACCGGGTGTCGCACCAGACTACATTGGCGTACCGGGTGTCGCACCAGACTACATTGGCGTACCGGGTGTCGCACCAGACTACATTGGTTCAAAGAGTGACGTACCGGGTGTCTCACCAGTCCAGAGTAGCCTACCGGATATCGCACCAGACCAGAGTGGCGTACCGGGTGTCGCCCAGTCCAGAGTAGCGTACCAGATATCGCACCAGTCCACAGTGGCGTACCGGGTGTCGCACCACTCAAGAGTAGCGTACCGGATATTGCACCAGTCTAGAATGGCGTACTGTATCTCGCACCAGTCCACAATGGCGTACTGGGTGCCGCACCAGTCCAGAGTGGCGTACCGGGTGTCGCACCAGTTCAGAGTATCGCACCGGGTGTCGCGTTTACTGTTGCTCGACCAGTTGGACGCCTAAACTAAACGCCGAGATGGGACCATCATGCGGTCGACCGCATCACAGGAAGATATGCGAGACATTCCAATGCGGGGGTCACAAGATATAATAGGCTGTCGCACAAAACAGGCGAAGCTGTGTTTCGTTCGTTAATTACTGAAAACTCGATTTTAATTTTAAAGTTCGATAGTAGATCCATAATGATCCATAATGGGCAGTTTACTTTACGGCCCCAGCACCTTATTAACGTGCCTCCTGTTTGAGCAGCAATGTGTGAACCTTGGGCTAAACTTAAAGATAAAAGCGGCTATTCACTTCCACCACTGATATTGATTTCATAGTCAAAAATGTGTCAGAATAGGCCCCTAAGATTGCATTTATGGAAACAAAATCACCATACCGTTGGTATTTAGAAAATAGAGAGTTATTGCACTACGTTTCCGCGTCACTGATACGCATCCCGATCCGTTAACGCCGATACGTTTACGTTTCGGTTTTTCACTATCGCGCGGCGCACAAATGAGTTATTGCAGTCGGTATTCTGTCGACAACCGTAAAGCGACGGCTGGCGTTCTTCACGATGTACGAAGGCAACCACAATAGAAGCAGAATCGAATACAAATAGAAAAAAGGTAGTACGATTTTGTTCAAAAGTGTTAACATCTGTTTTAGTGTTATGTCTATTTATATTACTTTTTTCGCTATCTTACCTCTAATCAAACAAAAACACAAACTGTAACAGAGCAGTTTCTTTAGAACTAATTCTGTGATGGATTTAGACGATGATGAAGTAGCCATTTCCAGAAAAACACCTTCTGAAAATGGTAATTTCCTTCATTTTTTCATTTAAATTTGTGAAGTTTTTTTGTCACAGGGAACAAGTTCCTCAACTAACAGATTTCAAGTTGAAACTTCTTATTGAAACCACACTTATATAATAAATGTGAAACCATCTAAACAGTTTGCATCTTCATTGAACAATCATTTTTCATGTAGGTTCTGACCACAAATCAGGATCTGGCCTGGCCAATATTATTTCTAAATGTAGCGGTGAATTACGGTTACACCTGAATAAATGAAAGTAATACATCAATGCTATTTATGTAGCGTTCTGTGTGCAAAGTTTCAAAAAGCTTCTGGTATTTATTTCGGATTTGGATGGCTCGGGGTATGTGTGTGGGGGAAGAGGGCTGGTCTAAAAGTCTTGCACATGCAGTTTCTATTGGGCCATCTTAAGAGGAGGTCTAAATAAAAAAATTGTATTGTTATGTTTAATCATTTTTTGCAAATGGTAATGCTTCTTTGTGAGGAAAATGTTTACATGAAACTTGAGTTGCTGAAATTATGTTAATGGTTTGTGCGGCATTGTGCACTGGGTGAACTGGCCACTGCGCTGGCCACGGCTACTGCAGACGAGCGAAAAATGTTCCACTTACATTCTACAAATTCTTTTGCTTTGCCTCGTCTAATGACATTCACTGCAATATATAAGCATCCGTAAAGTATCCTCTACCGATAACTGAGACATGCATTCGCAGAAAAATAAAAGATATGAAGGAAATTCCATTGGGCTGTGATACGTACGGGCAAAACCTTAGAAAGGCGATTTATACGTTGTCCCGCAAAAGGATCTATATAGGTCAGGAGTTTTGATGACGTAATTGATCATTGGGTTACGTTTTGGGATACGTTCAATCGAAAACGTAGTGCAATAACTCTCTAATATGGAAGATTTAGTTATGTAATGCTATTGAAATATAACAATTGTGAATATTGGTCATTTTGCTCATTAAAAGCACACTGAATAGAAATGAACACTGATCTTTTCATGCAATTCATTTGTTTTGTATTTCCTTGTACCTCTGGTACATCATGCAATAAAAAAAATGATATGTCACCAACCAACGTCACAACGAGTCATTCGCATTTGCACTGACAATAGCCGCTTTTATCTTTAAGCTAGACAAAACACAGACCTGGGAGCAAAGGGCGATTTTATTATCATAGACTCGTCCCACATACAGACTAACATTATAACGTCAAATTTTAAAACGAGGACATAACAGACCAGGGAATAAAGTACATGTCAAGATATCACTGTGAAGTCCATTGGACAGGGCACAATTAAGTACGTGATATGTTGCACGGTACGTGGAATTAATGTTTCACAAATCATGCAACTAAAATCTCATAGTGTACTCAATTAAAACTAGGAGAGAAGATCGATAGAATAATTTAGTTTAAAATCAAGTTACTTATAATGCCTTACTAAAATAGCCTACTACTTCGCCAACGAGGAGACACATCGAAACATGATCACGCGAAAATCTAACCGGCAATTCTGTACTAATTCGAGACCCGTAGAACTTTTATATCACGAGCCTGAAATGTCAGGTTTATCATTTTAAACACTTATCGCTAAAACAAATACATTCACTCACATGCAATGACCTAATTAATTAAATCTATAACTACATTTCACACGAAAGACAGTTCAATAAACCCCTTCACCCACCCTTGTGATATAGATTAAAAAAAAAATTCCACCCTGCAATCCCCTCCAACCCCACCCACTCCCCGCCTGTCCCAGCAGTAAAGATCCTTCACTCCCCACCTGAGGCCTCATAGTACGTTGTCCCTGGCGACGTGGTGCCACTCCTGTGTGGTCGCAGTACGTCCAGATACGTTGTGACCGGTTCGCGCTGGTTGAGACTGATCCATGCAGGTCGGTAGGTAGTCCGCCTCCGCTCAGATCTGCTGACAACGGAATAAATACTCCCTGTCTTGGTCCGTATAGCTGGGTTAGACGAATGCCTGGCCCAGTTTGTTCCAGTCTGGGCCAGTTCACGGATCAGTTCTCACCAGTTCTTCTGGCCCAGTATGCTCCAGTCTGAGCTATTTCTCACCAGTCCAGGCGAGTTCTCACCAATCCAGTTCACACCAGTCTGGTGTCAGGTTGCTCCAGTTTCGGCCAAGATTAGTTCACTCTGGGCTAGTTCTCACCGGTGCGGGCCGGTTCTCACCAGTCCGGGTCAGTTCACACCAGTCTCGACCAGTTCGCTCCAGTGTCGGCCAGTTCACACCGGTGAGAGCCAGTTCTCACCAGTTCACACTAGTCTGGACCAGGCTGTTCCAGTGTCGGCCAGTTTACACCGGTACGAGCCAGTTCACACTAGTCCAGGTCAGTTTACACCGAACTGTCATCGACTGGCCTTCAGCAGCTTGTTGAGTTTGTCCGTGACGGCGGCCATGTCTTTGTTCTTGTCCAGCTTGAGGAAGCGTCCGCGCTGGACACTGACCATGGTCAGCCATTCGGGAACCAGTTCACACAGCAGCTTGATGTGCAGCTCACACTCCACTGCAACAAACAACACAAGGCATCATCGTCTGTTATAAAGTGGTGATCCGCGTTATAAACCTCGTACACATTACAGCGGACTCAGACAACTCAATGGCCAAAAAAACAACAAATAATTCTCTCATGTCTGCCCTATGACTAAAAATCACTCCGCTGAGTGAAGTTCTTGACACCACTACAATACGGATTCAGGACACCCCTGTAATACGGAATCTTATGCAGAGACAGGTAGTTACGAGATACGTGACGTATCGCACTACGCCACCTATGCGCTCTATGCACAGACAAAATGAACTTAAACCGAGGCAATGACGTCAAAGGAAGTCACGATAACAGACACAGATGCGGGTCTGTAGTCGAAAATACTGCCCGACCACGGAGCCATGCTCCGCGGGGGTAACCCCCCTACTCTTTGTGAAGAAAGACATGGGATCTTTATCCGGCGACCACAGACATGGCCACAGCGGTTTAACCCCTGTTAGGCGCTCAGGTGGCCAGAACACTCAAGGCGCGCGCTCTAACCCACTGAGCTACCGGGCCGGCCCCTGGAGTTTTAGGCCATTTTCGTGCACAAAGTGGATCTGTGTGAGGCAAAGCACGTCGACTGACCTGGACCGAGGCTCGTCCGGTAGCTGTCAGAAAGCTTCTGGATAGCGTCTTCCACCCGGACCGCCGGCTTTTTCTGGGTCACACAGAAACTAGATTCTGGGTCAAGGGTGATTTATGTAATTCTTGGTCGGTTGTGTAATTGAAATATCATGAGAATGCCCTTAACGGTACCTTTTTTTTTACTTTCATTTCAGGTATGAAACTACGTTGAAAACCAGCAGTTACTACGTACGATGCAAGATGCAATAACAGCCTTAACCAGCCAATTAGCGAGTGGGTACCGTTTCACTAGACTTGTAACTCGTTGATATGGAAAGCTGTTTTGCAAATCTTAAGAAAGCACAAGAAGCATGCTATTTTGCTTTTTTATCATAAATAAAGGTTGAACCAATTTAAAGTTCTATTGATTAGGATGTGAATTATTTGGTTGGATCAGATTATATCCCTGTGGCTGGCGGGTAAAAGGATACGCTCGGAGGATCCGGACCACCTCGGGCAGTCTCCCCATCCGCTCCAGACGCTTCTCTTCTTCCGGGGTCCGGAGCATGGCAGCCTCCTGGAGGTGGGCCTCTTTGGCACGGATCTGAAGGAGGGCGAAGTGGAGGGATTAATTAGTCATTGCCGGCGACCGTTTGGAGCTACCAAGATCGACATATATGCAGAACATGCATTTTAATTGTGCTTATATAATGAAAAAAAGGAGGTCGCTAAAAAAAAAAACACAATCCTTTCGATGATAAAGTAAATTTCTTCAAACTGTGCAGAAGAAAGTAGTGATATATGCAGCTCTATAGAACATAACTTTTTTGAAAGCGTGTAGAAGGAGGAACGCCACGTTATGGCGAGAGCAAAAAGAATGCATCTATAAATGCAAAGTACGTGTTGCCTGCAGAATAAGGCGTGAAGTGAACGGGACATACTCTTTCCAAAAGAGACTGGGAGACCCCTTTGAGAGCCACGTTGCCTCCCGTGGCGGAGGAGGGGGCGCTGGTTGTCGGGCTGGCAGTGGGCAGGCTGTTCCTACGACCTGCGGCACTGGAACCTTTATCAGCGGGCGGGCTATTCATAATGGCAACCTTCTCCATGGCCGCCTGGATCTATAACAAACCCGAGAGGGGGAAACAATTTCTACTTTAGAACAGTAACAGATACGACAGGTTGATATACCTTGTGTTTTATTATTATCGGTCGATGAAAAATGTGTTCTTCAGCTCTACACCAAACTCGCCATATTGAAAGAATAAAACGGTGGCCACTTTGATAACTCTTTATAAAGTTTTTTTTAGCTTTTACAGGCAACTGCCCAGGTGCGACTCAAACACGCGCAAAAGGCTGACGAGACCACGTGATGGCCCCACGAGACGGCGCCGTCCTCACCTTGGGGTCGAATGTGGACTTGGCGGTGTTGAGAGCCTCGTTGGCCGTCATGATGATCTTGACGTCAGGTGGCTGGGGGATCGGGGCGGCCACCACGTCAGGAACCTCACTCAACTTGAACAGCGGGTGCCAGCGACTCATCTTGTGGTCTGGGATGGACAGAGGGCGCTGCAAACTGGCCAGGAATTCCTGCGCGGGGCAAAAACAGATGAAAGGACAAGTTCAGCAGACGCAAGGACTTCGTTTGAACTGATTTAAAGTTACTATTTCCACAAACTGTAAACAAGCGGACCGGCGCCGCTGCCTGCACTCATGTTGCAATTAGCCTTAGAATAACTGATTATGAGCAAGAGTGTTTACTCAAAAAGTGACTACCATAGGGATTGGTTGGTTGGTTAGTCAGGACGCTTTAACCACTTTTGGCACAATCGCGTCAATGGGAGAAGGAAGGGAGAGTGGAGATTGCCCGGGGGGTAACCCCCTACTCATTGTGACGAAGGACATTGGATCTTTATCCTGCGACCAAACAGACATGGACACGGCTGGGCTCGAACCATCGATCCACGTGCCGTTAGGCTTTCAGGTGACCAGAGCACTCAATGAGAGCGCTCTAGCCCACTGAGCTATCGCGCCGGCCCCGACTACCAGGAAAGACGTTTTCCATTATAAATACGGGTGGCTGCCGTAAGTAAATGAGAAAAAGATGCCCCGATCGCAAATTTAACACACAACCCTACGATCAGAATTTCGCCGTTCTCCCGACTGAGCTTCTAGGGATCACGCACTAAATCGTACGGCACCACTCGACCAATGCTCATTTAAATAGTAACTTTAAGGTCAGAAGTTAGAGATATATATTGATTCCCTATATGAAAACGGAGGAAAACTCATATAGTCATCTGGCTGTAAACCTTACAAAAATTGCCTACCTTATGGTGTTTCTTGACAATTTCCACCAGATTGCGGTGGAATATTAGTTTGCGCTCCAAAACCTTGGCAAAGGTAAAGACAGGCCTCGTTTTATCGACGGTGGCGCTCCCAGTGGAGCAAGTTTTAGCCTTCTCAATGTTCTGGTAATCTGGGGAATCTGCCTTCAGATCACTGGAGGGCGCTAAAAGAGAGGAAAAACCTCAATAAGTTGACGACAAACGTGACGTCATTTGGCATCGTATTGAGGTCTGCATATCATGATTTTGATAAAGTCGATGAATATAAAACAAACGCAGGTAAAATTCGCTGTCTGTAAAAATATAAATAAATATTTAGAAGTTCCACAAAAATAACGACACCATTTCCAGACCACCTACATCTCCTAGGTCACATCAGAAGAATGTATTTGTGTTTCAGGACACTTTCATTTATACATCGGTCAAACCACTTCAACAAAGTCCCACTCCATGCTAGTGGATGGAATCCTGCAACTTTCATTTATACATCGGTCAAACCACTTCAACAAAGTCCCACTCCATGCTAGTGGATGGAATCCTGCAACTGTGCTACAGGCCAATGTCCGTATATCTAGCCAATAAATCTCATCATGTCTTGCTCAATCACCGTAACTTCTGCTAAAGTCATTCACATAACAACGAGGACAATAGTAGTCAGCAACATGGTCACCTGATAGCACTGTCGCTGCGGCATTTAAATCTGCCTCAATCGTGAGTTGGTAGCCGTTGATCTTCTTGCCAAACGAAGGCAGACCCTTCTCCTGTCTCAGGATGTACGCTGTGGGGAACACAGCTGTTATCTGACCAAGATTTTGTTCCTCGAATGCCCTGTAACAAACAGTCCAAACACAGTTACTTTCAATATTGACTGAAAACTGAACTGAATGGGAAGGAAAAGTATGAAATGTTCATCGCCAAATAATAAACAAATTTAAGAGCCACTCATCGGGTTAACATATGCATAATTCCATGCACATGTGTAAGTATTTACTGTGTCAATGTACTGCATGCCGCTTCATGGCGCTTTGTGAATTGATCCAGGTACTATATATATATATATAAACATTACACAGATATGTAAAGCATCGCCCAGACAGACAGGTAGCCGTCCCCCAGAGACAAATAGGTCGCTATGACATTGAAACTTAACGCGCCGTCCAGACAGGCATGCAAGTAGAAGTTGAGGCAGTCTACCTGTGGATAATGGATTGCACAGCATCCTTCAGCTTGGAGAAGGTGCACATTTCGGAGCGCTTCTGTAGCATGCTGACCACCGTGTCCACGCTGTGGAACGTCTCCTGCAGCAGTCGGTAGCTGTCCGGCAGCGTGAGAGTGGCCGGCACCGGGGCGGCCAGACCACTGAAGCGCTCGTGGGCGGGGGCCACAGGCTCAGCAGGAGAGCTGCTGCAAGAACACACCATGACCATGCACAAGTTTATATTATAGGCAGTGATAAGAGTTAACGCTATTACAGTTGAGATAGATATTGACAAGCGGTAACACTTACATTTTAAATTGAAACTGATAAAGAGTTAACATTAACACTTACATTTGAGATTGGAACTGACAAAGAGTTAACATTAACACTTACATTTGAGATTGGTACTAACAAGAGTTAACACTGTTACATCTAAGATAAGCACTACTGGGAGTACACCTTCTTACCTAAAGGATTTCCTTGGTCAGTAGCAAGTAACATCAAAGTGGTTGAATAAATTTGGCAGATTCCACAAGACAGCATGTAACGCAATATATATGCACATACATAACTCGATTCCATGGAATTTTTTTACATTATAACTGTTTATGTTGCATCCAATGTAGAAGACTAACCTTGGTTTCTCATTCTTTCTTTGCTCAATTTCTTTCTCCAACTCTTTGGCCACATCGCTGAGGCGCTTTGGTTTCTTCTGCTTCTGGCTTTTTGTAGCAGCTTTCACCTTGTCTTCATTAAATTGTTTTAACTTCGCTTTTAATGCTTCCAGCTTGCCACATCTTGCAAGTTCTGCACGTACATCTTTTGGATTCTTCACTGATGTTGTCAACTGGAAAGATAATAATGAAAAAAAGAGATTTTTTATGGATGTAGATTGTTATTACTTTAGAAAACTATGACTTGTTTTCCTTTTATCCAAATAACGATCATATGTGAGTAAATATGAAGAATCATGACACAAATTATTCTTATGTGTAACTCTTCTGTAAGCTGATGTTATCTATTATCCATCTATTAGGAAATCAAAGTGACAAAAGATCTTGTCAAACTATACAATATTTTCATTAAGTTATTACCTTTTGAGCTGGTTCAGCATCAGCAGAATTTCTTGGAGCAATCTGTGCTCCCTTTTCCTCTTTTTCCAGTTTGGTACTTAAAGAGGCTGGTCCTGAACTAGATGATTCTTTATTTGGAAATATCAGCTTTTTTACGGATGGAACTTCAGACTGGCAGGAGAAAAATTAATATAGGAATATGTAATGATACATGCAAATATCGAAATAGCAGGTAAACTCATCAAGGTGCAGGATATAGTAATTGCACAATACTGCTGACATCTTTTGCAAATACGGTAATTTTCATGGTTATAAGTTGCACCCAAAAAAAAAAAAAAAAAAAAAAAAAAAAAAAGTTGCACCCACATTCAGTGTGATATTTACCCATGCATTGAAGCACTGTGTGGCTTTCTGGACTGATGTGTTTGAGCACAAGTTTTTAATGCCACTGGCCAGGATATTCATCAACATATTCAGTTAAACAAGAAAGTACAGTAGTACTTGCACAATTAATACCAATACTATAATCATACAATACCTATTGTTATACTTAAAATCTTTTATCTAAGATGGCCTAGCTATTACATATAAGATATTGGGTACTTAGTTTTTTCAAGCAATGCCATCCAACACAGATTACATTTGATAAAGCTTTTGGCTTGCATGCATAACTGGATGAAATGAAATCATTGACAATCAGTTATTATACCTTATTTACATTTTCTCCCTTAAATGTGTGTAAGACTTCTCGGGCTCCAGAGTCAACAGAATCTGTCTTCTTCAAAATCAGTTTTTTTCTCACTTTAGAACTGGTTTGCTGAAGTTGACTGAAATCAAAACCTTTCTCAGGAGTTTTTATTCCATCTTCCAGTAAATCCTTCGGCACAGATTTATCATTCCTAACTCGTTTCTGGGCAATAATTTCCTTTTCATCTGAACCCGCCTTAACAATTCTCTTAGTTGGAGTAGATGGTAGACTACTATTGTGATTATCTATTGCAGATGTTGGCACAGATGCTATTTCTACATTCACTGAATCAGTCGCCTGTTCTTTCTTTAAATCCAACTCCGCTTTCTTCAAAGAATCTGATGCCACAATTGCCTGTTCTTTCTTCAAATCCAACTTCACTTTCTCGAAAGCTGCTTGTATATTTAAAGAATCTGATGCCACAGTCTTGCTTTTAGATGGCTGTGTCCTTTTTTGTCTTGTCTTGCTGACAGTTTTGGCTTTGCCAGGGACAACAGTTTTCGCCTGGGACGCAGAGGATGTTGTGGATGGGGATGGGGTGGCGGTCTTGCTCAGCTGAACGGTTCCCTTTAAATCTTCCCGTCGAGATCTTGTGCGCTTAGACACGGGAGGAGTCACCGTCGCGCTAACGGGAGTCTCGGTCTTAACCACAACCTCCACATCAGGTTGGACTGCTATCTGAACTTTCCTCCGCTTTGAGGCATTGAAATCAACGGTAGATCTCTTGCGTGTATTGAAGAAATCTGTTACTTTCGCTTGCGCCATTTTTAGATTGTGGGTCCTCCTTGGAGTGGAGCGAAGAGTGGGTTTCGCGCGGTTTAGCGATCTATTTTGGTCACGTGATATCGTCTAACCCATGTAGAACTACAGATATTTTGCGGCCAAAATGTGTGCCGCGTAGATCAGTGAACTGTTACACCGCCAGACAAGTTCTCTGGTACAAGGCAAAGAAAGGAAGATTGCTGGTAACTTAAAAAAAGCTAAATCAAATGAAAGAAAGAGGCGGCTTCTTGTTTGAAATCCAGCTCGGCGGAAGTTTACACTTTTTAGACCAGAAACAAGAACAGCCTCAGTATATTTCCGGTTTCATATAACGTTACTCGTTTGGGTCTTATTTATTTTAAAATATTCATATTATATGTCATATTTTTCATATCTTACGAGTTATTACCCTGGCTTCTAGCTTTATTTCACACATTTGGGTTAATCAACTCTTGGTGTTTATATTGAAATGATGGGCGACTCTCTTCTCTCATTGGAAACACTGTCATTTTACTGAGGCCCCTGGAACTATATCCTCGAGGCTCCACAAAATGCTTGATTGGAGCCAGCCACTCGGTTGATCTATATTTAATCGATCGACACAATAAAAGATAAAACGATGGCATAGTGGCCAAAATCTATATGAAAATATATACGATTACTTAAGCCAAAAAAATCTATGGCTGCCACGCTATGATAATTAAATATATAATAATGGATAAATGTGAACTGTGATTATGCCGCGGTCTGGGCTTATCGCCGTTTCAGATTGATCTAGGCCTATATTACTAATATGGAAATTACTTAGTTTGTGGGATTTTTTTACGGTGAATACTGCTCCTACATTTTGTGAATGGTATGCGATACATTATATATAAAGTTATATGCAATTATATCCATGCATAAAACAAGAAAGAGCGTGGCACCTGCTTTTGAATTTCAGAGAAACATTAGAAGACATCGCGCCAAATTTGTGAATCTTTGGATATGTTTACATGTTTAGAATAGATGTAAGAGTTTCACTTTTTCTTTATAAGTTTGACTACAAAAATGGCATAAATGGCATTAAACTAACCCCGGATATTTAAAATAAGCTGTATGTTTCTATACAATCTTACAGGTAGAAACATTTGGGACACGTGACCGGCCAAAATGGCGGACTTCAATCCATTTCTGCAAGCAGATGATCTTATTGAGAACGAAATGGTTCCTCAACAGATAGCTACGATGATTGAGATTACGGAGGAAGCTCCCGATATATCGCCTGTGATAGAAACTAATGTTATCACATTAGATCATGTCGCTACAAAGCTTATTCAGAGTAACTTCACTTTGACAGCTCTTGAATTGCACACTGAGTTATTGGAATCTGGACGTGAACTCCCACGTCTGAGAGACTTCTTTTCAAATCCTGCTAATTTTGAGCGAACGAAGACAACACCATCGGAGTTATCGCCAACTGGTCTAGGTGAGTTTCCATTAGCTCATTACTGTGGTTTACATGGCAGTAATACAAATTGTTATGCAAGTATTCGTCATGGAAAACTCAATAAAGATTAACACTGTCACAGTGTCAGTGGGTGCATTTCCTTGGTAACCTGGGTGTATCCCCAAGTTGAACCGAATACGCACATTGCACATCAGTTTACAGCCCGACACTTCTTTCACCCAAGTCTGGTGTGCTCGCATCCATGCTGTATGCTGATATGCCCAGTTTCAAACAGGACAGAAGGTTTAGGAGCAGATAACGGCTTTTTGAAAAGTGACTTGTCTAGGCTGGTTCCATTACCCCTAGATATACCAGGAGGGGTCTGGGGAACTTAAAATAAATATTGCTAAAAAAGCTATTATGGCCCGCCACCAGTGCAGTATAATGTCATAACTGTTTGATACTGTTTTTCACTTATTTATGAGCTAGTGTAAAAAATATATCTTACATAATGTAAAATGATTTAGAAATGTGTTACTGTATTACACTTGCTACAACTCAGTATCATTTATGCATAACATCTCAATCCAGCAATGGGTGCTGCCATATTTTCCAGGTTCTGTGCAGAAGCACAAATTACAGGGATAGCCTAGGGAAATACAGCATCATCCAGTTTCTGTTCGGGCAAAAACCCAGTTAGACCATGTATACAGGTTAGCTAGACTGCATTAGATTTGAGCTGCAGGAAGTTTTGACTAGTTAATAGAGTGGGATAAAAACTGGAGCTATAGGGGTGGGGGATGGTAGGTGATGCAGATGTAGTAATCTATTGAGGAGAGGTTGGTACCAATGACTTAGGCAATGGAGTTATGTTCAGGTGATAGTTTGTGAGAGAAAGCTTTTGAAAGGGATTAACATAATGAAGATAAGATCTGGATATTAATCAATAAGCTATTAAGATGCTGTGTGGTTTAAAAAATGTTGTTCTATTTGTTAATGGAAATAATATCATATTCAAAGGTACAAATTGCTATCATTCCCAAATGGACACATTTTACAACCTGGAACAGGATAGATATGGCATGGAACTGCTAACAATATAGAGAGTTCATGCTAACACACTCACTATAAACATGATAAATGAATTGAAGAACTATAGTACCAGCTTAAGCTTACAAATGGGGCTAAGATCTATAGATACTTATTGCATAAGAATGGGATAGATTTCAAGATGTACCTGCATGTAAAATTACATATTTTGGCCTGTCTAATAGCCAATTAGTTCTCCCACATCACCTTTTGCTTTTATAATCCCTATCTGGTATCATATCAATGTAAAACAATTTGCTGCAAACATAACCATCTACAACAATTAGTTCCATCAACCTCTATACCTCTCCCTCCAACTTCTTGTCAAGTGTCAGGCTAATATAGTCATCTCTCATGTAACACTGAATCGCTGTCCCATCCTCTTTGGTAGGTTGTATTCAATTAGCCTGTTAGGTAGCAGAAAGATTAAATATTATACATTTATAAATAGCTTGTTGAACCTACATTAGCAGCCGTAACTGGAGTCTTGTAAATAGGTGTATATTTTGAGAGAACATCATTTATGTTTATTGTACTTGTCCCTTGATTAAATAAATAAATATTGAACTGAACATTCTGATATAAGCACAACATTCATGCCTGAAATAGATCAATGCATAAAGTGCTCAGATGAATAGCTGTAACTTTTGTGATGATGGCAGAGAACTCAGCACTAACCTTAGCAAGACCCTCATATATGATATATAGAGTATTGAATTTGCCAACAATATTTTGATGCCCTGTTTTCAGCTCGCACATCCAGTGTGCAGACATTTGATTCTTTGGATTTTGCAAGATATTCTGATGATGGGGAGCGTCAAGAGAGTGACAGAGTTGCAGGTCAGATATCAAATGGTGGAAATTAATTGTTTTGTGACTATAAAGTTTAGCATATTTATTTATTAGCATATTTATTAGCAGAAGTAAGCGTTAGCATATTTATTAGCAGAAGTAATCTCTTGCATATTTATTAGCAGAAGTAAGCTTTAGCATATTTATTAGCAGAAGTAATCTCTTGCATATTTAGTAGACGAAGAGATCTTTGGCATATTTATTAGCAGAAGTAAGCTTTAGCATATTTATTAGCAGAAGTAATCTCTTGCATATTTATTAGCAGAAGTAAGCTTTAGCATATTTATTAGCAGAAGTAATCTCTTCCATATTTAGTAGCCGAAGAGATCTTTAGCATATTTATTAGCAGAAGTAATCTCTAGCATATTTATTAGCAGAAATAATCTTTGTGGAATCAGATTGTAATCTCGACAGAGGAGCATATTTGTAGTAATCTGGTTATCACTAATGTCTGTCTTACGCGAGTTATACATATATGCTGATTAATCAATTTATTCATTTAAATTTCAGTTCTTGAGTTCGAGTTAAGGAAGGCTCAAGAAACCATCAGATCTTTGCGAGATGCATTGACCAAAAGCGCAGGTAAGTGCAGAAGAACACCTCCAGGGTACTCCGATACGACATAACCAATGAAGTGATAAATGATAAATAATAAATTACATTACACTGTCCATATACAAGCAGCACAGTTCTAGTAGTGGTTCCTCTCCCCTGACATAGTTACACTACTACATGTACTCATATTACTCTGTCAAGAAACATGTAATGAGGAACATTCATGTAAGATAGGAGTAGAATTTGTACATAATTGCCAAACCTTTTCAGTAAATTTGGTTTTTTTAACTTGTAATTCCGTCAAATTGTGAGATAAACGAAGCCTCACTGTCAGTGATCCAGTTACATTGTTAACCACTTGGTTGTAGAGACTGAGCTCTCCTCACCCGAAGCTCCCGAAGACCAAGCACAAAACTTGGAGGGAGACGAACCCATCAAAGCATATGAAAAGAGAGCCATCAACTACCTTGTCAATGAATATCTCATGATTAATGACTATAAGCTGACATCAGTAACATTCGCAGAGGAAAATGAAAATCAGGTTTGTGGCTTGTTCTTCAGTAATATCTACATGTTACTCTATGATGTTCATCAAAAACAGAATAATGCAAGATAACTTTAGGGCTTATGTATTACATAGCCTCTTGGAAATGTATTACA
Source organism: Arenicola marina (assembly GCA_964019135.1). NCBI lineage: Eukaryota > Metazoa > Annelida > Polychaeta > Arenicolidae > Arenicola > Arenicola marina. The sequence goes on from OZ025257.1 coordinate 20,461,367, forward strand.
TTGCCTCTTGGAAATGTATTACATAGCCTCTTGGAAATGTATTACATAGCCTCTTGGAAATGTATTACATTGCCTCTTGGAAATGTATTACATAGCCTCTTGGAAATGTATTACATAGCCTCTTGGAAATGTATTACATAGCCTCTTGGAAATGTATTACATAGCCTCTTGGAAATGTATTACATACTCTCATCAAATATGCCAGCTTCCTTTTTTGAAATTTATATTTGTATAACCGTTTCCGTTCTACTATAACCATACATTGCACATTGCTTACACATAAGTGGCAGCCTTATCCTCATGCCCTCACTACGCTCCTGGGCTTACCATGGGCATCATCTGGGTTAAGCTCATGCTCTGCAAGTGATCAACGCCAGCACTGTGGTGATCAGCATTGATGATATGTGTGCTGCAGGACTTTGAAGACTGGGATGACGTGGGTCTGAACATCCCCAAGCCGCCTGACTTCCTCCACCTCTACCGAGACTTCGGTCAGCGCACCTCGCCCTGTGTCGACAAGAAGGACTTCAGCTGCATGGCTCACCTCGACAGCGCCACCGACGAGGAGCAGCTGCAAGAAATCATACAGGAGAAGATAAAGATGGTATATTGATATAACCTGTTATTTAGATCCGTGCATCAGCAAAGACGTGACCTGGTTTTGTTGGTGGGGTCTGCTTAGTTACGGCGTGGACATGTTCTGTGGCGTAAAAGATCGCTTTACGTACTTCTTCAACGGTAATTGACGTGGTCAATGACGTGGACATAGGTCCTAGTTTCATGTATTTAGTTTCTTTGTGTTTTTTTATTGGTTTTGAAGTAGGACGCTTTAAGCTGTGTAGGTCATATCGCGACAATGAAAAGGGTCAAAGTAGAGAGGAGCCATCTCTCCGGGGTAACTCCCCTACTCTTTACGAAGAAAGGCAAGGGATCTTTTTCTTGCACGAACATATTTGCACAGTTGGGGTTGGAACCACGCACCGGGTGCTCGGATTGACCAAGCAGAGCACAGTCGATAATAGCCGAACGCCCTACCTACTAAGCCCCTGTTTCTTTGTTGGAACGGGTTAACAGTCAAAATGCGAATCATGCCTGTTTTTTGTTTTTTTCTTGACTTGGAAGGTTTTTACAAGGCGCCATCCAAATGGCTTGGTTGTGAGCGCGCTCGGCTTTGTCGAGTGAGCTCTGCCAGGCTATTGTAGGGGAGTTACCACCCCCCCTAAGGCACATGGCTCTGCTCTGCCCGTCATCCTCCCCACTGACTTAATGCATGAGTCAAAGAGACCTACATTAATCACCTCAGCTATAATCGTGTTTAAATGTACGCTTCTTATTCACCTTTCAGACCAGTCAAATAGCCAGAATGGATGAGCAGATTCACAATATTATGGCAGAGAATGATATCCTTAGTCACCAACTGAAAGAGATGGAAAGGTACGATAATGACCGGTATGCATTTCTACTGAACGTGATATAGACTCTCATATTAATTGGCTTAATGCACGGATAATTTTAATATCTTTTCTAAATTGGCACGCGTACAATCGAACTTTATTGCAGCAGTACGTATAGGATTAAAACACAAGCTGACTTTATGTAAATAATCTGTAAATACAAAAGATAAACGAGTGAATTAAGTTAAATTGCCTATGTATTGGACTGGTACGATAGCCTTTTTATTAAATGTCTAATAATGGGTGATCAAAGTAACTGTCAAATAACGCTTGTCACTTTTCCTTCGACCTGACAAGATATTGGATGGGTGAAATGAGAAGAGTCGTTGAGTAAGCTTTTCTCAATGAGAATCGATGACGTTTAAGTTGGTGTTAGTCAGTAGCATAATGTTTCTCTCTAATAAGTTTGATTCCTCATGGATTGCGACTGTGGCTATGATTTACCTGAATGAAAATTTCGGAAGTTTGACAGGTCGTAATGTGTTGTATTCAATTTAATCGATTCATTTTAATTAATTTTATCTGAAATTGTCAATAGCGGGTATGGTATTTTTGTATGTGAGGCAATTAATTTTTTTACAACGCATGATAATTAAGGTGCTTATGTGGTGTTACAGAATCCTGTTATTGCCCCTCATACAGGTGTCCAGTATTGGTTGCTGGGGGTATCGGTTGTAGTGGAATTTTATGCTCAGATTATAAAAACTTGTTATCTTTGAAATTCTCGTCAAGCTCAATCAAAGTAAAAACAAGTTTAACAAAAGGTGTTCTTTTCCATATATGCAAAACAGTACACAAATGAGCGTATTCGCTGGTATTAGATGCTAGGTACATGATTACTCCCCTCAACGACCGCTAGAAATGTCAATCATGTCACTCGTAAATCGCGTACGACATTGACAATTAATTATATATCACTGTATGTTGATGTACTTAATAATATCCGGTGTTGTATATTAATTTTTAGTAATCTTAGTAACAAATTTATGGTTAGTTTCGTACAACAGTTACAGTTTTGCCGAACTCTAGATCGGTCACCGTAATCGAAAGCGCAGCATTAAGTCTGCCGTAGAACTGTTTAAGTGAAGTTATTTCGTATTTAAGCAAATGCACATTATAGTAATGACACGGCGTATTAGGAAATGGAAGGCCACTGTAGGTCTCTAGCCAGCTCATATAGTCATTATGTCACTGGTAATTAAAGTAATTAAACAAAGCGTCACGCTATTACGTATATTACGATACTCACTGATTATGTACGTAAAGATCCGTTAAGGTGTACTGGAGATATTCATCAGGTACATCATTTACGTTCACGCGCGTCAATGGAAAGTGTGTAACTAACTGCCTGACATTACTAACGTGTACGGGTTCCGTACGTCTCGCGTGTCTTATACATGTACAATGTATTCCATCTTTGTATTTGTTGATTTCTCCAAATTGTTGTGACAGTTAATTAACATGATATCTAAATATTTATTCCTCACATTTTACATAAGTAATGCTTTCGCATTGTCTTGAACTTGCACCTTATCTGATATCTGAACAATACATTCTTATGATTTATCTTTCGTCTATTTCTCCGTCAGGGTAATATATAATACTGTCCCTAGTTTTACGTCTCTGTCCATGTATCTTATCTTCCGAACAGAAGAACACTATTTCTATTAATCCATTCTCTTGTTGGGTTTTTAATAATGCGTTTGTATTATAGGGACGCTGATACGTCGCGAGCTATACCTCTGAAGTCCTCCACCCCTGCTGTGAGCCCCATTAAACCCCCCACCTACTCCACCCCCGCTACGCACAAAGCTCCGACTCGGGCCCGAGAGCCGCCACCAGATGGCGACACTGCCGCGGACGTCGACGAGAGCGGCGTAGAACCCCTGAGAGACGCTACGACGTCATCTCTGGAGTCGTCCAATGGGACGGTGAACGGCCCGACGCAGGGAGCTGTCTTCGCTGAAAGTTTACCCCTGGGACTCGGGGAGAGCGCGGACCCCAATCACTTGAACAACTCTAGTCAAATCCCGAATCATACCATGAACTCGCTGAAGGTGGAGGTGGGGTCTACATTGTCCGACCCCAATCTCACCGTCACGGATTCCACTTTCGCGTCTTCCGAGCAAAGCCAAACGACTCCATTCACATGGCAACCGTCACGAAGGTAACACGCTTGTCTAATGATACACATAGCGTATGTAAGTGACCGTACAATGTGCGTGCAGATACCTCCAAAAGATACTAACATCTTCTGCACTCATTGAGCTAACATTGACATAATCTGATGTGTGCGTTAATATGAAGTTATTTATTACACTCCCAAGCCATATTGGTTCCAACACACTGTATATTCTTGATAACATATTAAAGTCCCATGTTGATGACACTTATATTCCAAGAGAGCATTGTGTGTTTAATACGGGGGCATGCATCCCTAATAGGTATGCATGCCCTTGTAATTTACTTTTACGTTGGTTGCAGAAATAGGTCTGAAGCCAACGTAAAGGTTACGTTTCATGTGGCACAATAGCAAGTGATAAATAATTAGCAAGTAACAGCTACCCTGGCCAAACGTTTTTTTCTCAGTGGAAGCGTGTGTGGTTTATGTATATTTGTGTTCCAGGAAGTTGTCGTCGGCATTCCAATCGGCGCTGATGAGTACTGCATTCCAAGTGTCGCACGACAACCGTATCATCCGAGAGGTGGGTGTCGTCACTGAAGCCTTACAATATATATATATATATATACCGTAGTTGCTCGATCAAAAGCCCGGGCGGTTATTTTCTGTCACGACATTTCCTGAGACGAGCCTGTCATTGTGGCCTAAGATAACGCCCCTAGCAAATGTGTGATATCTCTGGTTTCAGTCACGGTACAGCTATTTATACCTGTACATGTAGTCCACATGTGCCACAAACAGATTCACTTATATATGCATCAAAGGTATAACGATCTACTGGTATTAACTGACCTCCTCCGGTCATATTTGTGTTGTGCTTGCAGTGTTGGTGCCAAGTTATTGATTAGTTAAGTTTTGCCTATTAACATATATTAACAATATAACACATAATAATGTGTTTTTAATAACAGGTAACAGTCTCTATCCCATGAAGTCACTAAAAACGGATTATTCAAAGTCCGATCTGTTTCTTTTTTTCTTTTTTGGACCGATACTCCATGTAGACAGGCGCTATGCTATTTTGTCCATCTACTCCATGTAAACATTCGCTATGCTATGTTGTCCATGTACTCCATGTAAACATTCGCTATGCTATGTTGTCCATGTACTCCATGTAAACAGGCGCTATGCTATGTTGTCCATGTACTCCATGTAAACAGGCGCGATGCTATGTTCTCCATGTACTCCATGTAAACAGGCGCTATGCTACGTTGTCCATGTACTCCATGTAAACAGGCGCTATGCTATGTTGTCCATGCACTGCATGTAAACAGGCGCTATGCTATGGTGTCCATTTACTCCATGTAAACAGGCACTATGCCATGTTGTCCATGTACTCTATGTAACCAGGCGCTATGCTATGTTGTCCATGTACTCCATGTAACCAGGCGCTATGCTATGTTGTCCATGTACTCCATGTAAACAGGCGCTATGCTATGTTGTCCATGTACTCCATGTAAACAGGCGCTATGCTATGTTGTCCATGTACTCCATGTAAACAGGCGCTATGCTATGTTGTCCATCTGTCCAAATGTAAACAGGCGCTATGCGATGTTGTTCATGTAGGTGTCCAAGCTGACAGACTCCAGTGGAGAGAAGGTGGTGCTCATGCTGGGGCGGTGCCTGCCTCACATCGTACCCAACGTGCTGCTCGCCAAGAGAGAGGTAGGCTGAGTCCGCATTGTGCGCCATCAAAGGCTGCTCAATTATTGCTCGTGTTACGTCCTTACTCTTTGCGAAAGAGTTAAATATGGAGTCCATCATTGTAATGCATGCTGCCTCTTTGCGAAAGAGGTAAGTATGGCTCGGCATGATGATGTCTCGGCGGTAAATTTCCCCAAACTTTTTTCGAACGAAACAATCTGGAATTGATGTGATGGGGTGTGTCTCTTTGCGGAGCAAGAATAATTGGGCCTTGTCCTCTGGTAGTCGCCACGACTCTTTGCGACGGACATACTTGACCGCGCACCAAACCTGACCTGTCGTGACGTCACGTGACCTACACGTGGTGCATGCCCGGACTTTGTTTCCTTCAGGAGCTGATCCCGTTGATTTTGTGCACGGCCACCCTGCATCCAGACAACAAGGAGCGGGACCAACTCCTCAACATCCTCTTCAACCTCATCAAGCGGCCGGACATGGAACAAAGGTCCGTACAACAGCCTACAGCAACATGACATGTTTGTCTGGATATCTTAATATGCAATAGTTTATTTAATGCAGTCATTAAATTTAAAAAAAACATTTCAATTTATTTTTGTATTAATACAACATTTAGTCTTGTGCAACATAATAGATACCGATAATGAATTATAAAAATAACATCAGTCATTAGCAAGAATATAATAATCAAATATAAAAATTACATCAGTCATTAGCAAGAAATTATTAATGAAATGTTAACATAGCCTCAGTCATTAGCAAGAAATTACTAATTCGATATTTGAACAGTGCATCGTAGATTAATATTGTACATAGTTCAGGTTGAGATGCTATTCGTATGGCACAAGGGCGTTATTTCAACATCCTCACATATCCTAGGATAAAAAATGTGTTCTGTGATAAAACCCATCGCGCACGAGAAACTATGTCATTTGTATTTTCTCGCATGAACCTCAGTAAATTTCACCCTGATAGAAGGTTTATACATACAAATGCGCAGTCGCTGAGTGCGAGATGAGTTTATCCCGGACTTGGTGTCACAATAGGCCGCAGCTAACTGAGTGTGAAATCCATGGGATGTGAGTGAACCCTCGTTGCTTGTTTCTTGCAGACACATTATCCTGACTGGGTGCGTGGCCTTTGCTCAGCACGTGGGACCCGAGCGGGTGGAAACAGAACTACTGCCTCAGTGCTGGGAACAGGTTCGCAAGGCCCATGTTATTACTCTACATATAAATATACATGTTGTGAACGCCAATTATTAATACAAATATAATTACACACGTTTGTGCAAGTCAGTTATTACAATATGTATAAACATACAGGCAAAAAGATATTACTTTAACGTCAATTATTACTATACAAATAAATATACAGGTTCTGAATACCAATTATTACTATAATATAAATGTACAGGTTCTAATCTAACCTATACCCGTTGCTCGTAAAGTTAGGATCAGTCGTTACATCAGCCTGAACAGATTTCAGTGAAACGATCTCCAGATCTCCTGTACTGATGCGTGCTTGTGTGAGATGTGGAGCTACCCTCACCACGGACTGTTGTGTCAGTTGTGGCGATACGCTCTCCCAGGACTGAGGACTGAAAGGATTTCTGTTTGTAGATTACTCATAAGTACGCTGAGAGACGGCTGTTAGTGGCGGAGGCCTGTGGAGCCCTGTCGCCATACCTACCGGTGAGTGTACAGAGCATTTTAGTACCAATCTCCTTCTGTTATGTTGCGGATCAGTAACATTTCTTCTGACATGCTGCAAATCAGTGATACATGTCTTTTGATAAAAGTCAGTAAGATATTTCTTCTGATATGTTGCGAATCAGCAACACATTTTATGTGATCTGTTGCAAATCAGCAACACATTTCATGTGATATGTTGCGAACCAGCAACACATTTTATGTGATCTGTTGCAAATCAGCAACACATTTCATGTGATATGTTGCACATCAGTAACATTTCTTCTGATATGTTGCAACTCAGTCTTACATTTCTTTTGATACAAGTCAGTAATATATTTCTTCTGATATGTTGCAAATCGGGAACACATTTCATCTGATATTTTTTCATTCAGTAATACTTCTTTCTCACATATTACCGTAGTAGTATAATTATTTATTTAAGTGACACCTGGCATGAAAGACTACATAATATACAATCATTTAGTTGTGTGAAATACAACAGCAAGGTAACATCGGCCAACCAGCTTTACGAGTCACTATCACCTAAACATTATCAGTATAACAGCACACTATAGTATTATGCTTCGCAAATAATATACATGCAGTTAAGTCTCAAGATTTAATTATACAGTGACTGCTATAGGATGTTTCGTCGCTTAACATGCTTCGTCGTTTAACAGATGTTTCGTTGCTTAACAGATGTTTCGTCGCTGTTACATGGCTCCTGATGCATGGGGTATATTGAGTTGTCTGTGACGGCCGGTCTGTCTGTGTGTCTCTCTCGTCAGAACGAGATCCGCAGTTCGCTGGTGCTCTCCATGTTGAACCAGATGCTCCAGGATGACAAGACGGAGGAGGTCCGGGAGGCCGTCGTCCGGAGCCTCGGACTTATCATGGGATTCATCGACGATCCCGACAAGTTCTCCCAGGTAAGTCCGGGCGTCAGGAATTAACTTGTAATAATTGTATTAATAAAGAATAAACTCGTAATAATTGTATTAATAAGGAATAAACTCGTAATACTTGTGATAATAAGGAATAAACTCGTCAAAAGTTTATTAACAAAGAATAAACTCGTAATAATTGTATTAATAAGGAATAAACTCGTAATACTTGTATTAATAAGGAATAAACTCGTAAAAATTGTATTAATAAAGAATAAACTCGTAATAATTGTATTAATAAGGAATCAACTCCTAATAATTGTGTTAATAAGGAATTGTAATAATTGTAATAAAACTTAGTTGGTTGGTTGTATATTCAGGACGCTAAGCACTTTTGATCTTATCCCGCCGTCAATGGGAGAAGGAAGGGAGGCTCTCAGGTGGCCAGAGCGCTCAATGCGCTAACCCACTGGGCTATCAGGGCGGCCCTCTTGTGGAGCGGATACGACTCTCTAAATGTACCTCAGCAGGGCGCGGAGATGCAGTCCGGTTAAATTCCCCAATGCTCTATTGCGGTCCATGCACTCCGGTCTGTTTCTGTGGTTGTGCAGGGCGCCGAGATGCTGTACGTGACACTGTATTCCGGTCTGTTTCTGTCGTTGTGCAGGACGCCGAGATGCTGTACGTGGCACTGTACTCTGGTTTGTTTCTATCTTTGAGCAGGGCGCCGAGATGCTGTACGTGACACTGTACTTTGGTCTGTTTCTGTCGTTGAACAGGGCGCCGAGATGCTGTACGTGGCACTGTACTCTGGTCTGTTTCTATCTTTGAGCAGGGCGCCGAGATGCTGTACGTGACACTGTATTCCGGTCTGTTTCTGTCGTTGATCAGGGCGCCAAGATGCTGTACGTGACACTGTATTCCGGTCTGTTTCTGTGGTTGTGCAGGGCGCCGAGATGCTGTACGTGACACTGTATTCCGGTCTGTTTCTGTCGTTGTGCAGGGCGCCGAGATGCTGTACGTGGCACTGTACTCTGGTCTGTTTCTATCTTTGAGCAGGGCGCCGAGATGCTGTACGTGGCACTGTACTCTGGTCTGTTTCTATCTTTGAGCAGGGCGCCGAAATGCTGTACGTGACATTGTACTCCGGTCTGTTTCTGTCGTTGAGCAGGGCGCCGAAATGCTGTACGTGACATTGTACTCCGGTCTGTTTCTGTCGTTGAGCAGGGCGCCGAAATGCTGTACGTGACACTGTATTCCGGTCTGTTTCTGTGGTTGTGCAGGGCGCCGAGATGCTGTACGTGACACTGTATTCCGGTCTGTTTCTGTCGTTGTGCAGGGCGCCGAGATGCTGTACGTGACACTGTATTCCGGTCTGTTTATGTCGTTGAGCAGGGCGCCGAAATGCTGTACGTGACATTGTACTCCGGTCTGTTTCTATCTTTGAGCAGGGCGCCGAGATGCTGTACGTGGCACTGTACTCTGGTCTGTTTCTGTCGTTGAGCAGGGCGCCGAGATGCTGTACGTGGCACTGTACTCTGGTCTGTTTCTGTCGTTGAGCAGGGCGCCGAGATGCTGTACGTGGCACTGTACTCTGGTCTGTTTCTATCTTTGAGCAGGGCGCCGAGATGCTGTACGTGGCACTGTACTCTGGTCTGTTTCTGTCGTTGAGCAGGGCGCCGAGATGCTGTACGTGGCACTGTACTCTGGTCTGTTTCTGTCGTTGAGGAGGGCGCCGAGATACTGTACGTTACACTGTACTCTGGTCTGTTTCAGTCGTTGAGCAGGGCGCCGAGATGCTGTACGTGGCACTTTACTCTGGTCTGTTTCTATCTTTGAGCAGGGCGCCGAGATGCTGTACGTGGCACTGTACTCTGGTCTGTTTCTGTCGTTGAGCAGGGCGCCGAGATGCTGTACGTGGCACTGTACTCTGGTCTGTTTCTGTCGTTGAGCAGGGCGCCGAGATGCTGTACGTGGCACTGTACTCTGGTCTGTTTCTATCTTTGAGCAGGGCGCCGAGATGCTGTACGTGGCACTGTACTCTGGTCTGTTTCTGTCGTTGAGCAGGGCGCCGAGATGCTGTACGTGGCACTGTACTCTGGTCTGTCTCTGTCGTTGAGCAAGGCGCCGAGATGCTGTACGTGGCACTGTACTCTGGTCTGTTTCTATCTTTGAGCAGGACGCCGAGATGCTGTACGTGGCACTGTACTCTGGTCTGTTTCTGTCGTTGAGCAGGGCGCCGAGATGCTGTACGTGGCACTGTACTCTGGTCTGTTTCTGTCGTTGAGGAGGGCGCCGAGATACTGTACGTTACACTGTACTCTGGTCTGTTTCAGTCGTTGAGCAGGGCGCCGAGATGCTGTACGTGGCACTGTACTCTGGTCTGTTTCTATCTTTGAGCAGGGCGCCGAGATGCTGTACGTGGCACTGTACTCTGGTCTGTTTCTGTCGTTGAGCAGGGCGCCGAGATGCTGTACGTGGCACTGTACTCTGGTCTGTTTATGTCGTTGTGCAGGGCGCCGAGATGCTGTACGTGGCACTGTACTCTGGTCTGTTTCTGTCGTTGATCAGGGCGCCGAGATGCTGTACGTGGCGCTGGCGGACAGCTCTGAGCGGGTCCTGAGCTGCGTGCACCACGTCTTGCTGCCGTCGTACGGAATGTGGGCGCTGGAGCTGGGCCGCCTACAGACCGACCTGCTGCAGTTACTGGTCGACAAGATGGAGCGTCTCGTCCAGGTCAGCACCGCACCGCCCCCACCCCCCTCGACAGGGGGACGTCGCTCGCCATTAATACTAGCAGGGCTGTGATAGAACTTGATTAAAAAGAGAGTAACCTTCTTTAATTTCAATCTAATTTTTTAATTTAGATCTGATTTTAATTTAGATCTGATTTTTTATATTTAGATCTGATTTTTAATTTAGATCTGATTTTTAATTTAAATATGATTTTAATTTAAAAAGAATTTTAACAATTGAAATAGTTTTAGCAATTTCAATAGTTTTCTTGCATTTGAGTTCGTTTTAGCGATATAGCATTTTAACATGTTAATATTATCTTTCTAACATGTGAATCTTTAAGATGTTCTTTTTCTTAGTAGCTGTTATTAGACTGACAAACGATGCCTTGACATGGTAATTTGTGTTATGTGAATATAACGTTGCATTACTGATGAATTATTCAGACACACGTTGTAATGGATGGCCTTTCTCATATCTGACTGACTACAGACTTGCCCATCGGGGTCGCGGCCCAGTGGCGCCCCTAGCGGTCCCACTGGAGGCTCGGTGCCGTGGGACCGCAGCCAATTTTGTCAGCTCGCTCTGACCGTCCAACACCTCACGCCGCTGCTCTTCGCTGCGGTACTCATGTCCGCGCCGTTTGCTGCGCACACCGACGGGGCCGACCATACGGAGGACCTACCCACCTACTCCGGTGAGTCAAACGATTACAGTGGAGGCCGGTGGTTGTGAGTCGGTGTACCTTGCTTACAGTGGAGGCCGGTGGTTGTGAGTCGGTGTACTTTGCTTGCAGTGGAGGCCGGTGGCTGTGAGTCAGTGTACTTTGATTACAGTGGAGGCCGGTGGCTGTGAGTCGGTGTACTTTGATTACACTGGAGGCCGGCGGCTGTGAGTCAGTATACTTTGATTTCAGTGGAGGCCGGTGGCTGTGAGTCAGTATACTTTGATTACAGTGGAGGCCGGTGGCTGTGAGTCGGTGTGCTTTGATTACAGTGGAGGCCGGCGGCTGTGAGTCAGTGTACTTTGATTACAGTGGAGGCCGGCGGCTGTGAGTCAGTATACTTTGATTACAGTGGAGGCCGGCGGCTGTGAGTCAGTATACTTTGATTACAGTGGAGGCCGGCGGCTGTGAGTCAGTATACTTTGATTACAGTGGAGGCCGGTGGCTGTGAGTCAGTGTACTTTGATTACAGTGGAGGCCGGTGGCTGTGAGTCAGTGTACTTTGATTACAGTGGAGGCCGGTGGCTGTTAGTCGGTGTACTTTGATTACAGTGGAGGCCGGTGGCTGTGAGTCAGTGTACTTTAATTACAGTGGAGGCCGGTGGCTGTGAGTCGGTGTACTTTGATTACAGTGGAGACCGGCGGCTGTGAGTCAGTATACTTTGATTACAGTGGAGGCCGGTGGCTGTGAGTCAGTATACTTTGATTAAAGTGGAGACCGGTGGCTGTGAGTCGGTGTACTTGGATTACAGTGGAGGCCGGTGGTTATAAGTCAGTATACTTTGATTAAAGTGGAGGCCGGTGGCTGTGAGTCGGTGTACTTTGATTACAGTGGAGGCCGGCGGCTGTGAGTCAGTATACTTTGATTACAGTGGAGGCCGGCGGGTGTGAGTCAGTATACTTTGATTACAGTGGAGGCCGGCGACTGAGAGTCAGTATACTTTGATTACAGTGGAGGCCGGCGGCTGTGAGTCAGTATACTTTGATTACAGTAGAGGCCGGTGGCTGTGAGTCTGTATACTTTGATTAAAGTGGAGACCGGTGGTTGTGAGTCGGTGTACTTTGATTACAGTGGAGGCCGGTGACTGTGAGTCAGTATACTTTGATTACAGTGGAGGCCGGTGGTTGTGAGTCAGTATACTTTGATTACAGTGGAGGCCGGTGGTTGTGAGTCAGTATACTTTGATTACAGTGGAGGCCGGTGGTTGTGAGTCAGTATACTTTGATTACAGTGGAGACCGGTGGTTGTGAGTCAGTATACTTTGATTACAGTGGAGGCCGGTGGCTGTGAGTCAGTATACTTTGATTACAGTGGAGGCCGGTGGTTGTGAGTCAGTATACTTTGATTAAAGTGGAGGCCGGTGGCTGTGAGTCAGTGTACTTTGATTACAGTGGAGGCCGGTGGTTGTGAGTCAGTATACTTTGATTACAGTGGAGGCCGGTGGTTGTGAGTCGGTGTACTTTGTTTACAGTGGAGGCCGGTGGCTGTGAGTCAGTATACTTTGATTGCAGTGGAGGCCGGTGGCTGTGAGTCAGTGTACTTTGTTTACAGTGGAGGCCGGTGGTTGTGAGTCAGTATACTTTGATTAAAGTGGAGGCCGGTGGCTGTGAGTCAGTATACTTTAATTACAGTGGAGGCCGGTGGTTGTGAGTCAGTATACTTTGATTAAAGTGGAGGCCGGTGGCTGTGAGTCAGTGTACTTTGATTACAGTGGAGGCCGGTCGTTGTGAGTCAGTATACTTTGATTACAGTGGAGGCCGGTGGTTGTGAGTCAGTGTACTTTGTTTACAGTGGAGGCCGGTGGCTGTGAGTCAGTATACTTTGCTTGCAGTGGAGGCCGGTGGCTGTGAGTCAGTGTACTTTGCTTGCAGTGGAGGCCGGTGGCTGTGAGTCAGTATACTCTGATTGCAGTGGAGGCCGGTGGCTGTGAGTCAGTATACTTTGATTACAGTGGAGGCCGGTGGCTGTGAGTCAGTATACTTTGATAACAGTGGAGGCCGGTGGCTGTGAGACAGTGTACTTTGATTACAGTGGAGGCCGGTGGTTGTGAGTCAGTGTACTTTGCTTGCAGTGGAGGCCGGTGGCTGTGAGTCGGTGTACGTTGCTTGCAGTGGAGGCTGGTGGCTGTGAGTCAGTGTACTTTGCTTGCAGTGGAAGCCGGTGGCTATGAGTCGGTGTACTTGGATTACATTGGAGGCTGGTGGTTGTGAGTCAGTATACTTTGATTACAGTGGAGGCCGGTGGCTGTGAGTCAGTATACTTTGATTCCAGTGGAGGCCGGTGGCTGTGAGTCAGTATACTTTGATTACAGTGGAGGCCGGTGGTTGTGAGTCAGTATACTTTGCTTGCAGTGGAGGCCGGTGGCTGTGAGTCGGTGTACTTGGATTACAGTGGAGGCCGGTGGCTGTGAGTCAGTATACTTTGATTACAGTGGAGGCCGGTGGTTGTGAGTCAGTATACTTTGATTATAGTGGAGGCCGGTGGCTGTGAGTCAGTATACTTTGTTTACAGTGGAGGCCGGTAGTTGTGCGTCAGTATACTTTGATTATAGTGGAGGCCGGTGGCTGTGAGTCAGTAAACTTTGATTACAGTGGAGGCCGGTGGCTGTGAGTCAGTATACTTTGATTACAGTGGAGGCCGGTGGCTGTGAGACAGTGTACTTTGATTACAGTGGAGGCCGGTGGTTGTGAGTCAGTGTACTTTGCTTGCAGTGGAGGCCGGTGGCTGTGAGTCGGTGTACGTTGCTTGCAGTGGAGGCTGGTGGCTGTGAGTCAGTGTACTTTGCTTGCAGTGGAAGCCGGTGGCTATGAGTCGGTGTACGTTGATTACAGTGGAGGCCGGTGGCTGTGAGTCGGTGTACTTGGATTACATTGGAGGCTGGTGGTTGTGAGTCAGTATACTTTGATTACAGTGGAGGCCGGTGGCTGTGAGTCAGTATACTTTGATTCCAGTGGAGGCCGGTGGCTGTGAGTCAGTATACTTTGATTACAGTGGAGGCCGGTGGTTGTGAGTCAGTATACTTTGCTTGCAGTGGAGGCCGGTGGCTGTGAGTCGGTGTACTTGGATTACAGTGGAGGCCGGTGGCTGTGAGTCAGTATACTTTGATTACAGTGGAGGCCGGTGGTTGTGAGTCAGTATACTTTGCTTGCAGTGGAGGCCGGTGGCTGTGAGTCGGTGTACTTGGATTACAGTGGAGGCCGGTGGCTGTGAGTCAGTATACTTTGATTACAGTGGAGGCCGGTGGTTGTGAGTCAGTATACTTTGATTATAGTGGAGGCCGGTGGCTGTGAGTCAGTATACTTTGTTTACAGTGGAGGCCGGTAGTTGTGCGTCAGTATACTTTGATTATAGTGGAGGCCGGTGGCTGTGAGTCAGTAAACTTTGATTACAGTGGAGGCCGGTGGCTGTGAGTCAGTATACTTTGATTACAGTGGAGGCCGGTGGCTGTGAGACAGTGTACTTTGATTACAGTGGAGGCCGGTGGTTGTGAGTCAGTGTACTTTGCTTGCAGTGGAGGCCGGTGGCGGTGAGTCGGTGTACGTTGCTTGCAGTAGAGGCTGGTGGCTGTGAGTCAGTGTACTTTGCTTGCAGTGGAAGCCGGTGGCTATGAGTCGGTGTACGTTGATTACAGTGGAGGCCGGTGGCTGTGAGTCGGTGTACTTGGATTACATTGGAGGCTGGTGGTTGTGAGTCAGTATACTTTGATTACAGTGGAGGCCGGTGGCTGTGAGTCAGTATACTTTGATTCCAGTGGAGGCCGGTGGCTGTGAGTCAGTATACTTTGATTACAGTGGAGGCCGGTGGTTGTGAGTCAGTATACTTTGCTTGCAGTGGAGGCCGGTGGCTGTGAGTCGGTGTACTTGGATTACAGTGGAGGCCGGTGGCTGTGAGTCAGTATACTTTGATTACAGTGGAGGCCGGTGGTTGTGAGTCAGTATACTTTGCTTGCAGTGGAGGCCGGTGGCTGTGAGTCGGTGTACTTGGATTACAGTGGAGGCCGGTGGCTGTGAGTCAGTATACTTTGATTACAGTGGAGGCCGGTGGTTGTGAGTCAGTATACTTTGATTATAGTGGAGGCCGGTGGCTGTGAGTCAGTATACTTTGTTTACAGTGGAGGCCGGTAGTTGTGAGTCAGTATACTTTGATTATAGTGGAGGCCGGTGGCTGTGAGTCAGTATACTTTGATTACAGTGGAGGCCGGTGGCTGTGAGTCGGTATACTTGGATTACATTGGAGGCCGGTGGCTGTGAGTCAGTGTACTTTGATTACAGTGGAGGCCGGTGGCTGTGAGTCCGTATACTTTGATTACAGTGGAGGCCGGTGGCTGTGAGTCAGTATACTTTGTTTACAGTGGAGGCCGGTAGTTATGCGTCAGTATACTTTGATTATAGTGGAGGCCGGTGGCTGTGAGTCAGTATACTTTGATTACAGTGGTGGCCGGTGGCTGTGAGTCAGTATACTTTGATTACAGTGGAGGCCGGTGGCTGTGAGACAGTGTACTTTGATTACAGTGGAGGCCGGTGGTTGTGAGTCAGTGTACTTTGCTTGCAGTGGAGGCCGGTGGCTGTGAGTCGGTGTACGTTGCTTGCAATGGAGGCTGGTGGCTGTGAGTCAGTGTACTTTGCTTGCAGTGGAAGCCGGTGGCTATGAGTCGGTGTACGTTGATTACAGTGGAGGCCGGTGGCTGTGAGTCGGTGTACTTGGATTACATTGGAGGCTGGTGGTTGTGAGTCAGTATACTTTGATTACAGTGGAGGCCGGTGGCTGTGAGTCAGTATACTTTGATTCCAGTGGAGGCCGGTGGCTGTGAGTCAGTATACTTTGATTACAGTGGAGGCCGGTGGTTGTGAGTCAGTATACTTTGCTTGCAGTGGAGGCCGGTGGCTGTGAGTCGGTGTACTTGGATTACAGTGGAGGCCGGTGGCTGTGAGTCAGTATACTTTGATTACAGTGGAGGCCGGTGGTTGTGAGTCAGTATACTTTGATTATAGTGGAGGCCGGTGGCTGTGAGTCAGTATACTTTGTTTACAGTGGAGGCCGGTAGTTGTGAGTCAGTATACTTTGATTATAGTGGAGGCCGGTGGCTGTGAGTCAGTATACTTTGATTACAGTGGAGGCCGGTGGCTGTGAGTCGGTATACTTGGATTACATTGGAGGCCGGTGGCTGTGAGTCAGTGTACTTTGATTACAGTGGAGGCCGGTGGCTGTGAGTCAGTATACTTTGATTACAGTGGAGGCCGGTGGTTGTGAGTCAGTATACTTTGATTATAGTGGAGGCCGGTGGCTTTGAGTCAGTATACTTTGTTTACAGTGGAGGCCGGTGGCTATAAGTCAGTATACTTTGATTACAGTGGAGGCCGGTGGCTGTGAGTCCGTATACTTTGATTACAGTGGAGGCCGGTGGCTGTGAGTCAGTATACTTTGATTACAGTGGAGGCCGGTGGTTGTGAGTCAGTATACTTTGCTTGCAGTGGAGGCCGGTGGCTGTGAGTCGGTGTACTTTGATTACAGTGGAGGCCGGTGACTGTGAGTCGGTGTACTTTGATTACAGTGGAGGCCGGTGGCTGTGAGTCGGTGTACTTTGATTACAGTGGAGGCCGGTGGCTGTGAGTCAGTGTACTTTGATTACAGTGGAGGCCGGCGGCTGTGAGTCGGTGTACTTTGAATACAGTGGAGGCCGGTGGCTGTGAGTCAGTGTACTTTGATTACAGTGGAGGCCGGTGGCTGTTAGTCGGTGTACTTTGATTACAGTGGAGGCCGGTGGCTGTGAGTCAGTGTACTTTGATTACAGTGGAGGCCGGTGGCTGTGAGTCGGTGTACTTTGATTACAGTGGAGGCCGGCGGCTGTGAGTCAGTATACTTTGATTACAGTGGAGGCCGGTGGTTGTGAGACAGTGTACTTTGATTACAGTGGAGGCCGGTGGTTGTGAGTCAGTGTACTTTGCTTGCAGTGGAGGCCGGCGGCTGTGAGCTGACCCGTCTCTCTGTGATAGTGGGCACCCCGGAGCGGGCGGTCAGTCTGACCCAGGGCTACCAGAACCACATCTCTCAGGAGTGGTACGAGCCCTGGGAGGGCCTCAGCTGGGTCAGCGGACACCTGTAAGTACCTGTAACACAGGCCACGTGGTTATCTTTTGGTTATCATATGTATGTTTGCATGGCGTGCTCTCAGCCTGTGGTACACTTTGTGTCTTAGATCAATATAATAACAAGGAACAAATAAAGCAATAAACTCTATGACTAAATGTTCATGGTTCGTGACAGAGGTATCGTCGTCGAATGAATATGTTTACACCAACGTTTAAATTGATAACATGTCGTTCAGAATAACTCTCGACAAAGAAGTATTGTTGTGTTGCTGGTGTTAGTTCAAAGGGCATCTATGTCACAGTTACAAGCGTTTATCTCCTTAGCATCTCCCAGTTGCTGAGTACTTTACGTTTATCTCATCAGCATCCCTCAGTTGCTGCTGAGTGCTTTCCGTTTCTACCGTCAACATCTCCCAGTTGTTGCTGAGTGCTTTCCGTTTCTCTCCTGAGCATTTCCCAGTTGTTGCTGAGTGCTTTCCGTTTCTCTCCTCAGCATCTTCCCGTTGCTGAGTGCTTTCCGTTTCTCTCCTCAGCATCCCCCAGTTGTTGAGGGCATTTCGTTTCTCTCCTCAGCATCCCCCAGTTGCTGAGTGCTTTCCGTTTCTCTCCTCTGCATCACCCAGTTGTTGACTGCTTTCCGTTTCTCTCCTCAGCATCCCTCAGTTGCTGAATGCTTTCTGCTTCTCTCCGCAGCATTCCCCAGTTGTTGCTGAGTGCTTTCCGTTTCTCTCCTTAGCATTTCCCAGTTGTTGCTGAGTGCTTTCCGTTTCTCTCCTCAGCATCTTCCCGTCGCTGAGTGCTTTCCGTTTCTCTCCTCATCATCCCCCAGTTGTTGAGGGCATTTCGTTTCTCTCCTCAGCATCCCCCAGTTGCTGAGTGCTTTCCGTTTCTTTCCTGAGCATTTCCCAGTTGTTGCTGAGTGCTTTCCGTTTCTCTCCTCAGCATCCCCCAGTTGCTGAGTGCTTTCCGTTTCTCTCCTCTGCATCGCCAGTTGTTGCTGACTGCTTTCCGTTTCTCTCCTCAGCATCCCACAGTTGCTGAATGCTTTCTGCTTCACTCCTCAGCATTCCCCAGTTGTTGCTGAGTGCTTTCCGTTTCTCTCCTGAGCATTTCCCAGTTGTTGCTGAGTGCTTTCCGTTTCTCTCCTCAGCATCTCCCCGTTGCTGAGTGCTTTCCGTTTCTCTCCTGAGCATTTCCCAGTTGTTGCATACTGCTTTCCATTTCTCTCCTCAGCATCCCACAGTTGCTGAATGCTTTCTGCTTCTCTCCTCAGCATTCCCCAGTTGTTGCTGAGTGCTTTCCGTTTCTCTCCTTAGCATTTCCCAGTTGTTGCTGAGTGCTTTCCGTTTCTCTCCTCAGCATCCCCCAGTTGCTGAGTGCTTTCCGTTCCTCTCCTCTGCATCACCCAGTTGCTGAGTGCTTTCCGTTTCTCTCCTGAGCATTTCCCAGTTGTTGGGTGCTTTCCGTTTCTCTTCTCAGCGTCCCCCAGTTGCTGAGTGCTTTCGTCGTTTCTCTCCTCAGCATCCCCCAGTTGCTGAGTGCTTTCGTCGCTTTTCTCCTTAGCATCCCCAGTTGCTGAGTGCTTTCCGTTTCTCTCCTCGGCATCCCTCGGTTGCTGAGTGTTTTCCGTTTCTCTCCTCAACATCCCCCAGTTGTTGAGTGCTTTCTGTTTCTCTCCTCAGCATTCCCTAGTTGCTGAGTGCTTTCCGTTTCTCTCCTCAGCATCCCCCAGTTGTTGGGTGCTTTCCGTTTCTCTTCTCAGCATCCCCCAGTTGCTGAGTGCTTTCGTCGTTTCTCTCCTCAGCATCCCCCAGTTGCTGAGTGCTTTCCGTTTCTCTCCTCAGCATCCCCCAGTTGCTGAGTGCTTCCCGTTTCTCTCCTCGGCATCCCCCAGTTGCTGAGTGCTTTCTGTTTCTCTCCTTAGCATCCCCCAGTTGCTGAGTGCTTTCCGTTTCTCTCCTCAGCATTCCCCAGTTGCTGAGTGCTTCGTCGTTTCTCTCCTCAGCATCCCCCAGTTGCTGAGTGCTTTCGTCGTTTCTCTCCTCAGCATTCCCCAGTTGCTGAGTGCTTTCCGTTTCTCTCCTCAGCATCCCCCAGTTGCTGAGCGCTTTCTGTTTCTCTCCTCAGCATCCCCCAGTTGCTGAGCGCTTTCTGTTTCTCTCCTCAGCATCCCCCAGTTGCTGAGCGCTTTCTGTTTCTCTCCTCAGCATCCCCCAGTTGCTGAGTGCTTTCCGTTTCTCTCCTCAGCATCCCCCAGTTGCTGAGCGCTTTCTGTTTCTCTCCTCAGCATCCCCCATTTGCTGAGTGCTTTCTGTTTCTCTCCTCAGCATTCCCCAGTTGCTGAGCGCTTTCTGTTTCTCTCCTCAGCATCCCCCAGTTGCTGAGTGCTTTCCGTTTCTCTCCTTAGCATCCCCCAGTTGCTAAGTGCTTTCTGTTTCTCTCCTCAGCATCCCCCAGTTGCTGAGTGCTTTCCGTTTCTCTCCTCAGCATTCCCCAGTTGCTGAGTGCTTTCGTCGTTTCTCTCCTCAGCATCCCCCAGTTGCTGAGTGCTTTCGTCGTTTCTCTCCTCAGCATCCCCCAGTTGCTGAGCGCTTTCTGTTTCTCTCCTCAACATCCCCCAGTTGCTGAGCGCTTTCTGTTTCTCTCCTCAGCATCCCCCAGTTGCTGAGTGCTTTTTGTTTCTTTCCTCAGCATCCCCCAGTTGCTGAGTGTTTTCCGTTTCTCTCCTCAGCATCCCCCAGTTGCTGAGTGCTTTCGTCGTTTTTCTCCTCAGCATCCCCCAGTTGCTGAGTGCTTTCCGTTTCTCTCCTCGGCATCCCTCGGTTGCTGAGTGTTTTCCGTTTCTCTCCTCAACATCCCCCAGTTGTTGAGTGCTTTCTGTTTCTCTCCTCAGCATTCCCCAGTTGCTGAGTGCTTTCCGTTTCTCTCCTCAGCATTCCCCAGTGGTTGGGGGCTTTCCGTTTCTCTCCTCAGCATCCCCCAGTTGCTGAGTGCTTTCGTGGTTTCTCTCCTCAGCATTCCCCAGTTGCTGAGTGCTTTCCGTTTCTCTCCTCAGCATCCCCCAGTTGCTGAGTGCTTCCCGTTTCTCTCCTCAGCATCCCACAGTTGCTGAGTGCTTTCCGTTTCTCTCAGCATCCCCCAGTTGCTGAGTGCTTTCCGTTTCTCTCCTCAGCATCCCCTAGTTGTTGAGTGCTTTCTGTTTCTCTCCTCAGCATTCCCCAGTTGCTGAGCGCTTTCCGTTTCTCTCCTCAGAATCCTCCAGTTGCTGAGCGCTTTCTGTTTCTCTCCTCAGCATCCCCCAGTTGCTGAGCGCTTTCTGTTTCTCTCCTCAGCATCCCCCAGTTGCTGAGCGCTTTCTGCTTCTCTCCTCAGCATCCCCCAGTTGCTGAGTGCTTTCCGTTCCTCTCCTCAGCATCCCCCAGTTGCTGAGTGCTTTCCGTTTCTCTCCTCAGCATCCCCCAGTTGCTGAGTGCTTTCAGTTTCTCTCCTCAACATCCCCCAGTTGCTGAGCGCTGTCTTTTTCTCTCAGCATCCCCAAGTTGCTGAGTGCTTTCCGTTTCTCTCCTCAGCATCCCCCAGTTGCTGAGTGCTTTCCGTTTCTCTCCTCAGCATCCCCCAGTTGCTGAGTGCTTTCCGTTCCTCTCCTCAGCATCCCCCAGTTGCTGAGTGCTTTCAGTTTCTCTCCTCAGCATCCCCTAGTTGCTGAGCGCTTTCTTTTTCTCTCAGCATCCCCAAGTTGCTGAGTGCTTTCCGTTTCTCTCCTCAGCATCCCCCAGTTGCTGAGTGCTTTCCGTTTCTCTCCTCAGCATTCCCCAGTTGCTGAGCGCTTTCCGTTTCTCTCCTCAGCATCCCCCAGTTGCTGTGTGCTTTCCGTTTCTCTCAGCATCCCCCAGTTGCTGAGTGCTTTCCGTTTCTCTCCTCAGCATCCCCCAGTTGCTGACTCTGCTGAATCGCGTCGACCTCTCCCACCCCACGGTTGTCCACAGACTCGTCAAACTCGTCTTCACACTGTGTCGAACCTTCGGCAGGACTTTCACTTTATCCAAGGTACTGTACCATTGACAGTTCCCACGGTCATGGGAAATCCTTTAATATCCTTGAAAAGATGAATCTGGAAAGAAAAGTCTTGGAAAAAATCCATTTTTATTTTTCAAACTAATCTGGGAAAGTTGCAGTAGGGGTAAACAGTCCTGGACAAATTATGAAATTCTACCCTTACTTTCCCGATTTCACAACTCATTATTTGGGAGAGGGGGGAGGGGGTACATTGCGCACTGTGACCAATGGCATTACCAAGCTCATATTACACTATCATCCATATCATGTTTGCACCTTGACATAGGTACCAAATGATGTACTGAAATAGTCTTCGAGATACTCAATTATTTTAAACTGATGTAAATGACAATAGTTTTTCCTACGACGGGAAAATGCCAACCAGTATTCTATATATATTCATAAATCACATAGCGGTTGCAGTTTGTGTAC
The DNA here is from genome assembly GCA_964019135.1 of Arenicola marina. NCBI lineage: Eukaryota > Metazoa > Annelida > Polychaeta > Arenicolidae > Arenicola > Arenicola marina. The sequence goes on from OZ025257.1 coordinate 20,483,281, forward strand.
AGATAGTTGAGTCTGCTAATAATGCCGCGTTAATATTTTCAGGTCAAACAGCGCTTTCAGGTTGTGATGAACATTCCAGAAGATCAGATCGGTAAGGACGCTCAACCACGCGCACTCTCCGCCCGTGTGGCAACCTCGAGACTTGCGATTTAAAGACGCTCATCTGATTATATAATGCGTCTACCTCACTTAGCATTTAGTTAAAATACTAATTAATTACTCTTTATGGTGGATACCAAATATTATGTCAGTAAAAAAAGCCAGGTTTTCCGACAGCAGAACTGTTTAAAGGCAGTTTCAGTACGTGCATGAGGGATGTCTTGCGTGCATGTCTGTACGTGCATGTCTTTCTTAGTATTTTTGAATACAGTAATGCTTGGAGAAGTGCTAAAATCAAATTATTTATGTATTAGTGAAATTGTACTTTTTATTTTAATGCAGATACCCAGGTGTCCGCGGGACGCACGCCGCTGACCAAGTGCACAGTGCCGGTGTACGCTGCCGGCGTACTGAGTGCTTTCAGTCAGGTAGGGGTGCAGTGTCGGTGTACGCTGCCGGCGTACTGAGTGCTTTCAGTCAGGTAGGGGTGGAGTGCCGGTGTACGCTGCCGGCGTACTGAGTGCTTTTAGTCAGGTAGGGGTGGAGTGCCGGTGTACGCTGCCGGCGTACTGAGTGCTTTCAGTCAGGTAGGGGTGGAGTGCCGGTGTACCCTGCCGGCGTACTGAGTGCTTTCAGTCAGGTAGGTGTCTATTAGTACATAGCAATTATTCAGTATTATAACAAGTATAAACTAGGGGCCCTCCCTGGTGTAGTGGTTAGCGCACAAGACCGCAGATCTAAAAGGTATGGGTTCGACTCCGGACTCGGGCATCTAATGTGGGTTTCATCTATTCATCTTTTATCGCCCCGGAAGGTTCCTTCGCCTAATTTAGCAGCTTGGGCACAAAAGCGGCCTTCATCACCAATTGATTTTATTTCAATTATAAACCTATATGCCTTTCACACTGTCTTTATTATATTTAATGTCATGTTTCTTGCAGGAAGAAGACTTGAAACAACTGACTTCATTCCTCCAGGACCTGCTCTGCACTCTGTCCATCTGTCAGGCTCCACTAGATAGCGTCAAGGCAGCATTTGTTGAACTATGGTAAGAGTACCACGTGCTTTCCGGTCTCGTGGAGTCTCACAGTTTCTCGTAGCCACGCGGCAACTCCTATTACTCCTATTACTCCTTATTACTTTTCGGTGAACGATATTAAAAATTGTATCTTGCGGAATGCAAGTTGTATTAAGTTTTATTGTTATTGCCAGTTTCAATCTATTAATATGTGTATCTTTACATTAAGGAAACCGCAATATTTGGCACTTGCTGATGATGGATCCCTGTTAAATAAATATGTTATTACCCACATTTGCGTTAACTTCAATAGATTACATTGAAAGTACAACATTTATATCTCCTCTAACCGAAACACATATCATATTGGGTGCAAAAAGCGTTAAAAACTGTGATACACTCATAATTTTACTGACACTGTTTACGTCATTTGTGCGTCGTCACGGATATAAGAAGATAAACTACACGTATGTTTAACTCGGTGCCACAGCACAAAGCTCATGACATGTATGATGTCAATTCACTGTTGAGATTGCTCAAGGTATGCGTGATGCAGTGCAAGTAACATGGCAGCAATGCTGTAACGCTTCACTCCACCCTTCAGTTTAGATTCCAACTTCCACGACCTCCTGCTCACAGTATTATGGGATGGCGTTGTCCACACGTCAGCCAACGTGCGCAGCTCCGCGGCACGCATGTTTGAGGTTCGTACCAGCAGTGAGCAACGATGAAGACCTCTTTCTTTGGGGCCATGTTTTTGAGGAACATGAAATTTCTAGCGTGATGATGTCTGGTGATCAGTTGCGGATAAGGTTTTGTTTATACTACTGGGCAATACTAAGTCATCTAATTAAAGGAAAAACGATTTCCGGTGTTATCATTTTTCTTATGAATGTCCACTATCGCAGTGGCTCCGTGACTTAGGCTCACCACGGAATTATATTAATTGATAGCGATTTTGAAGTGACTTGATGATAGAAACGTTAACTTACCATTTTAAATTGTATGGTTTTGTAGTCTGAACTGCAAGCTCGGACGTTTGAAATTTATATATGGTAACAACACTGTATATTGTAAATTGGAGGGTTATGTAATTAAAATTAAAATTTTACGGATTTGAAAATTTAGCAAAACTGAAAATGTTTATTTAGCAAAACAAAAAAAGGGTTTACAAATGAAGGGTATACGATACTATACATACTGCGCAATGTCCTGAGCTATTATCATGAGGTCTTATTTACCCTTTTAGTCGCTGATCAAGTCTCTACACGAGGGGCTGGTGGCCGCCCGAGTCGTTCCGGCCCTGGTCACCCTGGCCTCCGACCCCGAGATGTGAGTAACCCCCCCCCCCCGCCCACACCCACCCCTCCCCCTCCCCATGACGATAACATCAGTTTTGTGAGCAGCACACTGGGCTTCAAACCCACAAACCGGGGTTCCATCATTCTCGGTGATTGATGGGGTTGGCGGGTGGGGGGGGGGGGGAGGAGGGGGGGGGGGGGGCACCCTGATGTAGTGTAGTTCGCAGACCAGTAAGTCCCGGGTTCGAATCCGGGCCCTAGCACCTAACCTGGGACATGTTTCATCCACTCAGCCTCCATCGTCCCGGGAGGTTCCTTGGCCTCAGTTTAGCCTTTTTGTGAACAAAAACCCGGCCTAAGACACCGATTAATTTAATTTCGATTGTTCTCGGCGTTTCGCATCTCGGACGTGTGTTCATACCGTTCATCTGATCGTCTCGGGAGCTTCCTTCATCGGTCCGGTCAACCCCGTAACTTATGTGCACAAAGGCGGTCGATAAGTTAAATGATAAAAATATCACTTGTGAAAATATTGCACGGACATTTACTTTTGTAAATTAGTTTTATTTATTGAAAATTATTTTAGAATTATTTCATAGCTTATTCTATTATATATATATATATATATATATATATACTACCTTATATCACAGGGTAGTTATGTCGAACGCTTGTCGTGATTTTATTGGTCCAGTGTGTCACGTAGATTAAGCTGATCACGTGATCGGCGAGCGTCGGTAACGTGTACAGAGTCTTGATCTCGATATGTCACGGTGGATCAACATATCTGTTTGGCGTGGTTTCTGGGCTGGATATAACGCTTGTACCTCTGTGTGGGAGAATCCTCGTACCCATGCATTACGTTTCTCTTCCAGTTCTGTGCGGATCTCCACCGTGCCCGCCTTCGGCACCATCATGGAGTCGGTGTCCGACAGAAGCGTGAGTGTACAGCCACTAAACTCTGCACATCTGGGGCCGAATTCATAATCGCCACCGAGGCGACGCCAATAGATTATAGACAATAGACTATAGACAATAGGACTATAGACAATAGACTATAGGCAATAGGCTATAGACAATAGACTAGCGAATATCGGGTTCAAAATTTCATAAATATTCGCCCCCAAGAGGTGGATTTTCCTAATTAAGAAAGTGCTAAAATTATATTGCCTGTCATTTCTTGACCATGAGCACAACCACAACCAGCTGGTGAGGCCAAGACGAAAACACACATCGAACGTATGCTACGTGTGGTTTATAAATACGGTCGCTGGTCCCATATTGAACATGTTTTTTGTTTAGATCCCATTTCAACGCATGATGCAAGTCATGGTTGGTGGGGGGGGGCCTCCCTGGTGTAGTGGTTAGCGCACTAGACCGCAGATCAATAGGTCCTGGGTTCGAATCCGGGCTCGGGCACCTAATCTGGGGCATGTTTCATTCCTTCATCCTTCATCGTCTCGGGAGGTTCCTTGGCCCAATTTAGCCTGTATGTGCACAAAAGTGGCCTAAAACACCAACATTCCATTCCTCATGGTTGGTGGGTTTAAATAGGACGCTTGAACCTCCCGTAGATCATATCGCGACAATAGGAAGGAAAGAGAGAGTGAGGCGCCATGTCTCCCGGGGTAACCCCTAAATCTTTGCGACAGAAAAAGGGAAGACATGGGATCTTTATCCTGTATAAACAGACATTTGCACAGATGAGACAAGAACCTCGCGCCGGTCGCTCTGTCCGGCTGGCCTCGCTGAGCACACAACCCACTGGGCCGCGGGGTGACCCCCCCCCCCCCACCCTGGATAATGAAGTCGCTGCCCTCATTATATGGCCACAGCTGGACGGCCCCGGGGCGCCCATTCCGTGCTCAGTCCTTTGTGGTACGTTTCATTTCCTCACCGCAATCAGTAAAATCCGAGACATAAACGTGGTCGTAAACCGCTTTCCAGCCATCCTTGGAAGACTCTGTCTCTCTCTTTACTCCTGATACCGTCAGCACTGGTGCATTTTATATTATCCCCCTTATGCAACCAGGATTTTACGACCGACGCTTCCCTATTTTATTGCCCTTCCGTTTCTTCTTCATATGTCGTGAATATATTTTTGAGCAATGATTTTTTTTTTTTTTTTTTTTTTTTTTATTGCATCACAGCGATCTCATATACATAATATACAGTATGAACTACAGAGGATTCACATCTAGCGACATACACAGCAACATTTAGAGAGGCGGAATATGAGGTGGCGTTTATAAGAAGGAGTTCCATTGGCGGAGGAAGTCTATCCTTCGATTATTCCTTGTGGCATTATGTTCCTCAAAGCGAAGTACACTCCTGAAGTGAAGTTTAAAACCATACGAGCTTGGAAACGTTCTTTGAGTTTTACAACTATAAATATATTCTCGAGGAATAAGGCATACAAAATCTAGGCTATATCCATATCCACCGAGAATTAAATTTGTTGGCTCATACGACACTTCTTGACCAGTTTTCTGACCATACCATAACAATAAACTCTTCCAAAACAATTTAATAATCTCACATTCCATAAAGGCGTGTTGGATAGTGTCAATGCCTTCATCACAGAAGTCACATATATCAGTATTCCTGATTTTGCAGATGCATAATTTCTCATTTGTGAACAGTATTCGATGTAGAAGCCGAAATTGAAAACACTGATACTTTACGCATTTTGTAATAGTATATAGTCTCTTAAAACTAGAAAAATATTCAGTTAGCGTGAGAGTCCCACCTAAATCACGTTTCCATTTCTCATAAGTAGATTCAGGTTCTGCGGTTACATTAGTAATTAATTTCTTATAGACGTGTTGACAGGTACGCGCGACTGTGGTATACATTTCGAAACGTGGCATAAATACCTCTACTCGTATATCAGTTTCTAACATTAATTTCCACGATTTCGGCAAACTTCTGATTATACCGTAGTACTGTAATATGTTGACATGAATATTATACTTCCTGCATAAATCATCATACGATAAGAAGGAATTATCTGTTCCAACAAGGTCTCTTACGGTCAATACACCTGCAGCATGCCATTTTGGAAAATAAATCATCCTACCCCCTACTTTAATCCACGAATTGAACCAGATGGTCTCATTGAGAACTTCAGTCTTTGAGTCTATTTCGTGAAAGTGAAAAAGACACCTTGCTTCAATCACGCAGTGTATAAAATTGCTTTGTACATATCTCAATGGGAGTTCCTTGACATCATTACTCTTAACATTACATTTCCACATAATGTCCTTCATTTGTCCGAGGTAATGTGAAACTAGGTAGGACAGCGTATTTGCTTTTTGCCACCTCTTAACCCATGAGGCTTTGACGGCCTTATCTCTTATCGATACATTTATGATGTTCATACCGCCGTGGTTTCTGTCGTTATACATCACGGTTCTCTTTATACCTTCTGGTTTACCATTCCATATAAATTTGAATATATCTTTTTGCAAAGCGTTATAATAGTTCTCGTCGACCGTCGGTAAGACTGACATGACATAGGTAAGCTTTGGCATAAATCATTATATCGTGGCTGTTTACTGCTAATTAGAAGGTAAATCGGTTTAAAATCTGATCCCGGGTTTATTTAATGGACAGAGGGCTGTGTTGACCCCCTCCCCCCTCCCCCCCGCCGCCCCCCCTGGGTGTTTCTGGTTTTCCGTTCTCGTTATCGCACGTGGTGCTTTGCGAACGGTTGCGTTATGACACACATTCCGTCCATACAGTAAATGTGGGGGAACCACCATCCGTCCCTGATATTGTGTGATTGCAAATTTTGTGTAGTAGTCTTTTACATGGGTTTTGTACATCACACATGTGGCAGGCAGGTGGCGTGTAACTACTTGTAATTCTGTATTACAGATGTTGGACAAGGTGTACATGCAGCTACAAACGTTTATGGACGATCCGCTTTACCAGGACCAACATTCCCTCCACCTAGAACTGATCAAGACCTTCGCCAGGGTCGGACCCAATACCGAACCCAAGTTCAGGGATGAATGTAAGTGTCATTTCAACTCTTCACCTCTCTCTGTCTGTCCGTGCCTCTATCTCTCTGTATCATTTATTCAACATTACAGACCACTGTGACCTTGTGGGCGATTGTTCTTTTGTGCAGCGTTGCCTTATTACGCAGCGTTGCCTCATTATGCAGCGTTTCCTCATTACGCAGCGTTGCGTCATTATGCAGCGTTGCCTTATTACGCAGCGTTGCCTCATTATGCAGCGTTTCCTCATTACGCAGCGTTGCGTCATTATGCAGCGTTGCCTCATTACGCAGCGTTGCCTCATTATGCAGCGTTGCCTCATTATGCAGCGTTGCCTCGTTATGCAGCGTTGCCTCATTACGCAGCGTTGTCTCATTATGCAGCGTTGCCTTCTTCAGCGTTGCCTCATTATGCAGCGTTTCCTCATTACGCAGCGTTGCGTCATTATGCAGCGTTGCGTCATTATGCAGCGTTGCCTCATTACGCAGCGTTGCCTCATTATGCAGCGTTGCCTCATTATGTAGCGTTTCCTCATTATGCAGCGTTGCGTCATTATCCAGCGTTGCGTCATTACGCAGCGTTGCCTCATTATGCAGCGTTTCCTCATTACTCAGCGTTGCGTCATTACGCAGCGTTGCCTCATTATGCAGCGTTGCCTCATTACGCAGCGTTGCCTCATTATGTAGCGTTGCCTTCCTCAGCGTTGCCTCATTATGCAGCGTTGCCTCATTATGCAGCGTTTCCTCATTACGCAGCGTTGCGTCATTATGCACCGTTGCCTCGTTATGCAGCGTTGCCTCATTACGCAGCGTTGCGTCATTATGCAGCGTTGCGTCATTATGCAGCGTTGCCTCATTATGCAGCGTTGCGTCATTATGCAGCGTTGCCTCATTACGCAGCGTTGCCTCATTATGCAGCGTTACCTCATTACGCAGCGTTGCCTCATTACGCAGCGTTGCCTCATTATGCAGCGTTGCCTCATTACGCAGCGTTGCCTCATTATGCAGCGTTGCGTCATTATGCAGCGTTGCGTCATTATGCAGCGTTGCCTCATTATGCAGCGTTGCGTCATTATGCAGCGTTGCCTCATTACGCAGCGTTGCCTCATTATGCAACGTTGCCTTCTTCAGCGTTGCCTCATTATGCAGCGTTTCCTCATTACGCAGCGTTGCGTCATTATGCAGCGTTGCCTCATTATGCAGCGTTGCCTCATTACGCAGCGTTGCCTCTTTATGCAGCGTTGCGTCATTATGCAGCGTTTCCTCATTACGCAGCGTTGCCTCATTATGCAACGTTTCCTCATTACGCAGCGTTGCCTCATTATGCAGCGTTGCCTTCTTCAGCGTTGCCTCATTATGCAGCGTTACCTCAATATGCAGCGTTTCCTCATTACGCAGCGTTGCCTCATTACGCAGCGTTGCCTCATTATGCAGCGTTGCCTCATTACGCAGCGTTGCCTCATTATGCAGCGTTGCGTCATTATGCAGCGTTGCCTCATTACGCAGCGTTGCTTCATTATGCAGCGTTGCGTCATTATGCAGCGTTGCCTCATTATGCAACTTTGCGTCATTATGCAGCGTTGCCTCATTATGCAGCGTTGCCTCATTACGCAGCGTTGCCTCTTTATGCAGCGTTGCGTCATTATGCAGCGTTTCCTCATTACGCAGCGTTGCCTCATTATGCAACGTTTCCTCATAACGCAGCGTTGCCTCATTATGCAGCGTTGCCTTCTTCAGCGTTGCCTCATTATGCAGCGTTACCTCAATATGCAGCGTTGCCTCAATATGCAGCGTTGCCTCATTATGTAGCGTTGCCCCATTATGCGGTGTTATCTTCTTATGCAACGTTGCCTCATTATGCAGCGTTGCCTCATTATACGTAGTTGCCTCATTTGTGGCGTTGCATTGTAAACGATAGAAATTGCTTCCACTAGTTTTGGGTGCGATTTTAACGATAGCAGGGCGACATTAGCGCGTTATCGCGGTAAAAAGAGATCGCTATTGTGTTGTAGTACATAACTTGAATGCAGGGAATTGCCTTGTGGAGTTTTTGCCGTGTGGGGACTTGATGTAAAGCGATGGTGACAAAGGATGACCAGTCTACCGGAAGGCGGACAAAAATGTGCAATTAAGGCGTGTCTGTGAAAAACTACCGGTGATTCGTTCCTCATAACCTTTCGAGGCGAAATTAACTTCTAATGAGGAAAAAACCGTCTTTGGTAATTCTATGATCGAAATAGCTTGGTAAATATCCTCGTTCATTCGTTTCGTTCATTATTTTTGTGGTTTGCCCTTTTCGTAGTTATTATTATGATATCACGATGTTTATAACATGAATAATATATTGGATTTATGCATGATACCGTCGGAGAAAACCATGTGGCGCCTTGCATAAAAGATGGATCTCGGCTGAGAATATGGATAGACGTCGTCTGTCGCTTCATGGGTCGTGTTGTATGGCACGTTATATAGCCTTCCACTATGCATGAACCTTAAATCCCTATCAAATTACGCAGCTATGGAAGTCCAATGTCTATCTATGACCATTGTGGTTAGGCCGAGTTGCCTACGTGGCCAGGAGAGCCCCGGGGAGAGCTGCGACGATTTCCCTTGAATCTCGTTACTTGCTTCGTGTCCACCGCTCCCCAGAGACCCTCCTCGGGTTGGTGGTGGTTACACACAACCAGTGAATCTCCCTCTGAGCCTGATATGATTTCCTGAACCAGGCCGTATGTTCTGCTTACTACTCGGAAGTGGTACTACCGTCTACGAGTCTCGAGTTACGAAGTACGGTGACACGCGTTGCAACGCTAGTCGTCGGCAGTGTTTTGTTGACACGTCAACATGTTCTCTGTTCCCCAATTTTATTGTTCGGTAAATCGTTCATCAAATCAGCTCGTATGCAAATAAAATTGGTTGTTACTACAGTTATTGGTCTGGATGAATGGAATTCCAAATGAATGGAATACGGCAAAAGTACAGGAGGATGCGCATTTTAGTGATGGTTGCACGTAGAGTAGTCGCCGTGTGGTCACTCTGAGGCTGACCGGGGTGTTCCTATGCCTATTTTAGCCCTTGCGGCCTAAAGCACCAATTTAGTTCACATACCTTGATTAAATTTTAATTTTCATTTTAATATTTTGGAGTAGATGGACGAAGACATTCGAGGGCCCGAGACTCTGGCTGTCCGCGATGCATGAGAGAGTTGGACATTTGTGATGAAAAAGATACCCCTATGGGTTGGACATTTGTGATGAAAAAGATACCCATATAGAGCGGACAAAAAAAAATTGCATTTATATTTTAAGACTTGCGATGGGGGGTGAAAATATACGTCAATGGGGCGGGTTTTCCGGGAAAAAAGAATTTACCACGGAACCCTCACAAACTCAATTACCCCCCCCCCCCCCCCCCTCCGGAGGCCCGAGACCATGAATATACATATACGGGACCCTACAAACCAAACCCGGAGTAACACCGAAATCCTCCGAATGTCAGATCTTTTTTGCCGAGTCTCTAGTCACTGCCATAAAAGGGCGGTGTTACAGTCGTTAATCATTGTGAGCAGGTCTATTTCATCTCTTATCGACATGTTGAATGCCACGCGCGCTAATGTGCCGTCCATCGATTTCACCAATGTGGTCTTAAACGGTACTAGAACGCCAGCTATCACACGGGGGTCACCCCAGCACACACGAAATGTATCACATAGGATCATAAAGGCTGTATACACATGGATCATTTAATTTTATTCCACCATCTTGGCTATCGTAATAAAAGTATAGTAGTATAGTGGTAGGTTGCTGTTACCTTTGCCAGTGCGAAGTGTATAGTGTGTACGTACATATCAATATGTTTTTACATATCTCCTTCTATCGCGACGCCTTATTATATATATATATATATATATATAAATATATATCACTCGATGTAGCCTAATGCACAAGTGGAGATATTTACACGAGTCATAGCAACCAACTGTGTGCGTGACGTCATCCTTTTGTTACTTTGCGTCACGCAATGGTAACCGTAGCAACATGGCACCAAGCACCACTCAACTCAACTCATCAGTACTAACTGCGACGTCATACGTCACAGTACTGATTGTCGCTAGCCACATGACGTCATACATCATAGGACGGCGTAGCACTGTTTCTATGGTGACGTTTCACGTCTTTCTACTTAGGTTCGTCTGTCGCGAGTGTTGATGTCACCATGACCGCTCAGCACTGTTTCTATGGTTACGTTCATCTAGTTTTAATAACTTTCTTTGTTGAGGTTTTTTATTGTCTTCCCCGATAGGCACACATTATGTTAAATAACATTTCATCCTCATTTCCCTAAGGGACGGTGTCTCGTTAAATGTAATCCTCCATAAGACTTGACCTGTTAGCATAACTGGCCGCCGTGATACTCGGGCTATATAGAAATGTGGCTCCCTCTGGACACATCCGCGGTCTCTATATACTCCATAGCCGGTCGCCAACAACGGTTGATTGGTGATCAGGTCCTGTCTGGTGCTGGAGCGAAGAAGTCGCAAAAATTCTTCGCGAGAGACGGTCTTCACCTTGCGTCTGACTTTGATTAACATTCCCCGAGCTGTAACGGCCGACTGCTGCGGCGGCCTCAGCCCTTATTCGTCTGCTGCTGGTGTGTCGGTGGCCGTGGCAGAAGAAAAATAAAGTGTCCCCTTGTCTCGGTGTCAGTTCTCGTGTGATAGCCGTGCTAGGGTGGGAAGTCAGTGTAATTGCGTTCCCCATTCTGGTTAGTGTCTGGTTGTCAGGTGCAGTATTAAAGGTGCGCCGGTCGATTAAGCCGTAGTGCCATCGGCGGGAAACTCACTGCCCTGGGATTGGCGAAGAAGGCGTAAAGCCTGGTGGTTCTGTAGTGTGTAGCACTGAGTGTGTTTGTGTATGTTGGTGGCTGTGCGTCAGTGGAGGGGTCATCTGGTGATAGGCGTATGCGTACGGACTAGACAAGTAGCACATTGCTTCGTGTTCCCGTCGACGAACGGTCAAGTCAAACTAATGTGTATGTACAGTCTAGTGACATACATTGGGGCGTACATTCTGGGGGTACCCAGATAGCGTACATGTGGATGTACACTGGGTGTACGCAGATAGCGTACATGTTTATGTACACTCTAGAGGTACACAGATAGCGTACATGTAGATGTACACTTTAGTGCTACCCAGATAGCGTACACGTAGCTGTACACTCTAGGGGTACACATATTGCGTACATGTAGATGTACAGTCTAGAGCTACCCAGATAGCGTACATGTAGACGTACAGTCTAGTGACACACATTTGGCGTACAGCTTAGGGATACCCAGATAGCGTACATGTAGATGTACAGTCTAGGGCTACCCAGATAGCGTACATGTAGATGTACAGTCTAGTGACACACGTTGTGGCGTGCAGTCTAGGGATACCCAGATAGCGTACAGTTAGATGTACAGTCTATAGCTACCCAGATAGCGTACATGTAGATGTACAGTCTAGTGACACACATTGTGGCGTACAGTCTAGGGATACCCAGATACCGAAATACCGTACAAATGTGCGAACGTTATCGTTCGATTATAAACTATATATTTTTTTATCTTGTCAAAGTTTCATCTTTCTTTCTCCCTGACTGCCTCACTACGGCTTGGCACTGACTACAGTGATTCAATTGCACAGTCTTGTGGCGTGCGGTGTTATTGTTAAGTGACACTGCTGGTAAACAAGTACGATCGGGGACAAAACACGCGTTTTCTCGCGGCGCGTACGAGACGGGCTACTGGGTTACGTACATATGTATATACATAGCACATTCCTGCTACAATGGGACATCCTCGATCCTGGATCCGGGATCCATCGGCTCAGAATCGGCGGTTGTTGGTCAGACCCAGTTTTGCCGGCGAGGACTTATCTGGCAGGAGAGTGTTGCGGGGGGTGTCCTGGGAGGAGCCGCTGGCATCCCCGGCCATCAATGGGCGTCCGGATAGGGACTCCTGCGTCCGGATATTATCCCGGGGACGCCAGCAACGGCACTTGACCAGCTTCTTGAGCTCGAAGCGGAACTTCTTCGAGGTGGCGACGTAGACGAGGAACTTGAGGGCGAAGTAGCAGAACTCGAGCATGGAGCAGACGTTGCTCACCAGCATGATGACCGTCTGGTTGGGGCTCGTCTCGGACGTCTCGAAGATGTAGTGGGCGATATTGAAGAAGAACTTGGGCAAGACGGCCGGCAGGTAGCACACGCAGAGCACGAGGAGGGTCAGCTTGAGCTGGTCGGCGGCCATCGGGTCCATCTCGTAGCGGCGGCGCCACGCGCGGTGGCCCTCGTCGCCGCGGTAACTGCCGCGCGAGATGTGGATGGCCATGACGATGACGGCGGCGGTGACGACGACCCCGGGGATGACCTCGGCCACCAGGGTGTCGATGATTGGCCAGATGATGACGGAGAAGAGCTCGCTGTGGTGGTGGCCGTGGCGCACGAAGGTGCACACTTTGCCGGTCAGGCCCTGGGAGAGCAACTCCTGCGGGTTCTTCACCAGCTGGAAGGACCAGAAGTAGTGGATGTTGAGGCACACGAGGAGGACGGTGAGCAGGAGGACGACCGCCTGGGCCGTGGACCGGGTCAGTAGCCGCAGGGCGCGCTGCGGCCAGCGGGTGGCGATGGCGCCCTCGATGGCGGCGCTGGCCAGCAGCCAGCGGGACATGTGGAACAGGAAGCTGAAGACGAACGGGTAGACCTTGCAGACGCTGCCCGAGCTGACCAGCATGGCGTTGGAGAGGTCGATCTGGGCGAGGCTCATGAGCCACTCGTTGCCACAGCGGGTGTACAGCACCAGTAGGTCGGTGATGGCCAGCAGGGCCAGGTAGAGGCAGGTGGAGGCCACCTCCCGGCTGAGGCGGTACAGGACGACCACGGACAGCAGGTTGCCGACCGTGCCCATCAGGAGCAGGATCGGGGACAGGATGAGCACCAGGTACTGGGAGCTGGTGTGGATCCGCTCGTCGTAGTCGTTGTAGAAGTAGGCCTCGTAGTCGTACGCGTAGTCACTCATGTTGGCGGCTCCACCTGTCAAACAATGAAACAATGATATTTTAACAAGGAAACTACGCTTAAAAGTAACGGAACGAATTAACATAAATCAGTCGTAAGGGTAAGACAATAATATGACGTCATCGGTTGTAAGGTCAAGATAATAATAATATGACGTCATTAGTCGTAAGCTCAAGACAATAATAATATGACGTCATTAGTCGTAAGCTCAAGACAATAATAATATGACGTCATCATTCGTAAGGGCAAGACAATAATAATATGACGTCATTAGTCGTAAGCTCAAGACAATAATAATATGACGTCATTAGTCGTAAGCTCAAGACAATAATAATATGACGTCATCATTCGTAAGGGCAAGACGATATGATTCTGACACGCTGGGGTAGAAGATATGAATATAAAATAATAAACGTGTTACTTCACGTGGCATTTGATCGTATCCGGGTTCTATAGATATTCGTACGTGACGTCATGACTTTGCACCGTGTCGAATGAGGGCATGGTTGAATGACTTGGTGTTTTAAGCCATCTTTCTCCGCCCATTTGTGCTAATTAATGCGTGCCAAGCGATCTCGGGGAGACTCGGAGAGACTCGGAGAGACTCGGGGACATGTGTATGACGCAATCCCCAGACTCAATCGGCGAGGCTTGGGGATCGAGTTCCGTAGTCTGGTGTTCATTGTGATAACCAGCTGAGGTATCAGAGCTTCTCTACACCGCAGAGGAGTGAAAGGTCACTTTAGTCCACATTGAGGCTAGACTGGACAAATTAAAGGGGTTGGATGAAATGTGTGAAATATGTGGAAATGAAGTAGGTGTGAGGGGCGCGACTCCCGGGGTTTGAACCCACGACCTGTTGAGCTGTAACTCAACAGCCAACTGAGCTGGGGAGCTCCCTCCCTTTATTGTATGAATAACATGAGAAGGTGATATATGACCCACGTGGTGAACAAGCAAGGCTTGGCGTCATATTTATGTGGGTTCCTCAGGCAACTTACCACCCAGCACACACGGATAATGTGAGACTTAAAGTGGAGTACAGCTTGAAAAAAAGGCAGGCATGAACGAAGGAAAGGGAAGGGGTGGAGGGCCAAGGTTCCAGACCCCGTTGACACCCCCCCCCCCCTCCCCTTGTATCCACCAATGTCAACGTCTCGATATGAGAAATTGTAACGACTTTTTTACTGCATACATGCGGTCCTAGTCTTTTATGAGCGCTGCCAAATCCAATTTACCCGACGTGGCAAATAAAATGGGACCTTTGCGACAAAAAATAATCCCATACATTCTCAAACCGAAACGTGCTTCATTCACAATTGTTTAAGGATTTCAATGAAATTTGTATGAAACCAGAGGCTGTGACCTTATTGGGGAGGGAGAGAGAAGGAGAAAGAGAGGGAGACGGCAGCTGTATAAATATTCGGTCCGATCTCGCGGTCCCAAGTGTCTCGGTCTGGTCTATGTATGCCGGGCGTTCACCCCCACGATGTCCACAGAAATATCCCGAACCGCCCATTAATCCTGGCTTTAATTGTCAGTGTCGCCGTGAGCATTCCAATCCAATTCTCTCCCTGCTGGAGACGTTCCCTGCACGATGATTTTTCAAGGGACCTTGTGTAACGAGCTATGACCCCGCCGCGCTTGCCACCGAGCCTGCTGTGTAATTGTCCCGCAGCCCCTTGCATTGTACTTGCAAGGCTGCTGCGTGTCTCTGCAGGTCTCTCTCTGACAGTGGCCATGATGAAACAGGAAGACACACCTCCCCCCCGCCCCCCACTTGAAGCACATTCTCGTATTGTGGGTCACCAACCCGGAGTTGCGAGACCCTCACATCTATTGTGCCATTGGTTCAACCAGCGACCCCTGGTGGTGGAGATTACGATTCCAGGATGCAGTGGATGGAAGCCGCCGACTGCATCAGGACTGATGTTACAACGCGATGCAAATCCCCCCTGCAACGGTGGTAGTTGTAAGCTCTGGCTATATATATATATATATATATATATATATATATATTGTTAGTGAATGTGTCTTCATACATAATAATACTGTACCTGGCTTGCGACCCTTTCTCTTAACTCCCCACCCACCCACCCCGCCAACTTCCCTCCCACACTCCCCCCTCCCCTCCCCCCCCCCCCCTGTCCCCTAGTGGGTCCCCGGGGAGTTGTCTTGACACAGTTGACGGTTAGCTAGGTAATTCCACGTGTCGGCTTGACCTTGTATGTCCTTGAGAATGGCGCGTTGCTGCACTCCGGCGTCTTCGGTCTTGGTATGATGTCGACGTGTGCGGCGCTCCCTATTAGCCCTGCCGAACAGCTATAATGGACTAGGCGCACTCTCTCACTCTCACTCTCTCATCCCCCCCCCCTCTCTCTCTCTCTCTCTCTCTCTCTGCGCGCTGCCGACGGCTTCCGCTAGATGGCGCCACTGCTCGTTACTCTGCCCTTATCTCTTGAGGCGAGCACCGAACATCATCTGCAGACATTGTGCGCCTTTCCTCGCCATACGATCTGCGACGGCCACGGAATTAAGTGGCTGACAACGTCTCCTTCTGGCGACCTCATCATAATTATTTTGCTCCCATTAATCCGCTAGACACCTATAAAGCAGGACACACCGAACACGATTGCAGCAATACGTGTGTTTGAACTCAAATCGTCATAGTGACGAAACCGTCATACCGCACAAGCCCTGCGCCATCTGGGAGCAAATGTACAGTTTTACATTGTGCCTCAATCACCGTGTCAATTGAGGGAGCTATGAATATACGAGGCAGTAACTCTTCAGTTTCAGATATAGATATAAGTGCTTTCATAAATCATGGAATATATGGGGAATGCCACCCCTCCTCCCTTCCCGGGTCTATCCCTTGGAACCTTCTACTCCCAGAAACTTTAGATTTCCTTTTTTTCCTGCACCGTATTCGCGCATTTCGGCCTACAAAAGGTCATTAATTGTCAATCGATCACTTCTATGTCCCCAAGTGGCCCCGCTCCGTCTCCTTCAGACACGTTACGAAGAGTTTTGTGGGCGAAGTCAAACGTAAAACTATGTATTTCATTCTACCAAGGTATGACGTTTTCGTCACTATGACTTTTTGGGTTCAAACGTACGTGGCTCATCTTTTAATGGTCAGTGTATCCACCCGTGGCTTATGGTGGCGTATGTCTTATCGTGACACACATGGTAGTATACGGCTCAATATGGCAATGTGACCTTTAATGATAACGTGTCTCCGTCTGTTTGTTGTAGTCATATATGGCAGCTTGCCGTGGCAATTTATGATGCCACGAAGCTGGTTCGGACAGTATGCGGGCATGTCTATAGAAAAAGCGCAATCCCGCCCCCCCCCCCACCCCCCAACCGCCCTCATATGACATTTTGCGTAAAAAATGCATGACGCATGCATTACTATCTGCTGGCAATAAATTACACAACCAGATGATGGTTCGCAGTTAATTTTTTGGTTTGTATAATTGCCTTCTGCTGTGTGACATTTAACTCCCGACATCGCAGGAATGTAATAACTGGAAGTTACATACTTTCCCGTGGCGCCAATAGCGTGTTTTTTTGCCAAAAGTCGGCGGGTTTTATGTTTTGTGGAGGGGAAAACAGAAAAAGTGCTCTGGAGGCGAGGAGAGGGCATGGCAGGGGAGGGGGGATGGGGAGGGGAGGGGAGGGGAGAGAAGGGGAGAAGGAATGGGGAGGGGAGGAGAGGGAGAGGGAGGGGGAGGGTAGGAAAAGGGAGAAGAGGGGGCGAATTTTGGAGGGAAGGGAAGGGGAGGATGGAAAAAAGGGGGAGGAGAGGGAAGGGGAGGGTAGGGTGTACGGGCTGGGGGCTGGGATGGGATGGGATGGCAAGGGAAGTGGTCGGAGCGAGAGTTATTGGAAACTGCTGCTGACAGATGAGCACATGGACAGAAAAGCATGTAGGAGTGTGGGTACCCGTGGCTGCGGGCAGGGGCCGAGACACATCACCTCATCATCTCTCGGCGACCTGGCTTCCGGTTCCTCTGTGAGCCTTGAGGGGCCGAGGCCAGTAATCCGTGTGTAATGTCTGCAAGCGTCCTCGGGGCTGGGGAAAGCTGGCTCTACCACCAATGCCTACCAAGCATGCCGTCCAGGCGCCCGCCCACGCCCATACCACACCCCCCTCCCCGTCTCCCTGCCCCTCTCCCTGCCATCCCCCCCCTCTCCCTGCCCTTCCCCCTCTCCCTCCCCTCCCCCTTTCCTCCCCCTCCCCTTCCCCTCCCCCTGCCCCTCCCCCCCTCTCCCTGCCCTTCCCCCTCCCCCTCTCCCTCCCCCTCTCCCTCTCCCTCCCCCTCCCCCACCCTCCATGGGATGCCGTGATGAACCGTTGGGTCTTGGCCTTTGCCCGCCTTTGGTTACGGTGAGAGGCGACCTCCAGGCCAACTCTCTCCCTGCATCCTCTCTTGTATCAGTTCCAAAGGATGCTTTTGGCGAATCCGTTGCTCGGTCATCTTACATGTTTTCCCTTTTATGCAAATTACGTGCCCGATGTTTACAGCGTACTGTTGTTGATGCGTGACATCGGATAGGGTGGCCGGGTGGGGATGTAGCTGGGAGAGTGGGTGGATATGTGGGTGGGGTGGGGATATGGGTAGGGATGTAGCTGGAGGCCTGAGTGGGGATGTAGCTGGAGGCCTGGGTGGGGATGTGGGTGGGGATGTAGCTGGGGGAGTGGGTGGCGATGTGGGTTGTCTTGTGGGGATGAGAAGGCACCGGAAATAGGAGGGAACGGCCAGGAATTGGGACTGTGTAAAGAGGTAATGATGACTGCCGTCGTGTGGCTGCCGAAGGTCAGCGGTTTTAACATCTCAACTTTGAATTGGAGCTCCAGACGACCAAGCTGTTTGTGTGCTGCCTTCTATTCTATCCCCAGGATCAGTCCAACACGGTTTTCTTATCTCTTCGGTCCAATAATTGCAGGTTCGGTCTGTCGTCCACAAGAAAATCAAGGAAAAAGAAACCATGCGAAGCTGAAGCTCCATTGTTCAGCATCTTGTGTTGACTTGGACATGTACACTGCCTGTCGCTTTGGGTGGTCGCTATTTAAAATGCTCTCTTTGCAGAGTATTTCCTGGGAGTTTATAGTGTTGTAGTGTTGGCGAGTAGACTGGTAAACGGCTCCTTCAGTGCCTCCTTATGTGTTCTTGCGCACCGTGAATTTGCATTTATGCAATAAGGACATAAGCTTACAATTTCGATCTCCATGCATTTCATATGGCACTAGCCATGTGAACAGGTTTACGTTGGACTAAGTTCCCTATCCAACTTAACTAAGTTCCTTTGTTCCCTATCTCTCTGAGGAGTGAATTTCTTGTGGGACCAGGAATATGGGACCAGTAATCTGGGACCAGGAATATGGGACTAGGAATGTGGGACTAGGATTGTGGGACCAGGAATGTGGGACCAGAAAGGTGGGACCAGGAATGTGGGACCATAAATGTGGGACCAGGATTGTGGGACCAGGATTGTGGGACCAGTAATTTGGGACCAGGAATATGGGACTAGGAATGTGGGACTAGGATTGTGGGACCAAGAAAGTGGTACCAGGAATGTGGGACTAGGAGTGTGGGACTAGGAGTGTGGGACCAGGAATGTGGGACCAGGAATGTGGGACCAGGAATGTGGGACCAGAAATGTGGGACCAGAAATGTGGGACCAGGAATGTGGGACCAGGAATGTGGGACCAGGGATGTGGGACCAGTATATGGGACCAGGAATGTGGGACCAGGAATGTGAGACCAAGAATGTGGGACCAGGAATGTGGGACCAGGAGTGTGGGACTAGGATTGTGGGACCAGGAATGTGGGACCAGGAATGTGGGACCAGGAATGTGGAACCAGGTATATGGGACCAGGAATGTGGGACTAGGATTGTGGGACCAGGAATGTGGGACCAGGAATGTGGGACCAGGAATGTGGGACCAGGAATGTGGGACCAAGGATGTGAGACCAGGAATGTGGGACTACGAATGTGAGACCGATAATATGGAGCTTAATCCGGTACCCACCACGGATCTTTGAGATAAGTCCAGCCAGGTCATGAGTACAATTAGGCAGGGGTAGCACCACATCCCGTCCCCTCACCGGTTGTGCGTCTAATTACAGTAGTGAGGGTTTACGAACCCTCCTCACGGTCCAGGGGACTTCCTCATGCCATGGGTCCCACGGGTCGATGGGGGCCCCTGGGGCTGGCGGACCTCTGGGGGGGGGGGGGGTGACGGACCCCTGGGGGTGACTGACCTCTGGGGGTGGCAGACCTCTGTATAGTGCGGGCCTCTAGGAACGGCTGGGGATTCTCTGGGGGGGAGAACCCATACAGTTTTCTGGGGGCGTTTCTAGTGACGTGACAACCTACAGTGTGCTATGGGCCTTTAAAGCCCTGTGTCAACCTATACAGAGTCTATTATGGGCCTTCAAAGCACTGTGTCAACCTATAGAGAGTCTATTATGGGCCTTCAAAGCACTGTGTCAACATATACAGTCTATTATGGGCCTTCAAAGCACTGTGTCAACATATACAGAGTCTATTATGGGCCTTCAAAGCACTGTGTCAACCTATACAGAGTCTATTATGGGCCTTCAAAGCACTGTCAACCTATACAGTCTATTATGGGCCTTCAAAGCACTGTCAACCTATACAGTCTATTATGGGCCTTCAAAGCACTGTGTCAACATATACAGTTTATTATGAGCCTTCAAAGCACTGTGTCAACCTATACAGTCTATTATGGGCCTTCAAAGCACTGTCAACCTATACAGGGTCTATTATGGGCCTTCAAAGCACTGTGTCAACCTATACAGAGTCTATTATACGCCTTCAAAGCGATGTGACAACCCATGGATGGCCCACTGGACAATCTCTCTAATCGTCTGTGTTATAGTTACGACGACTGCCCCAGGGGAGTCTTCGCGGAGCCCTTACAATACTAGACCCCCCTCATCCCCCGCCCCCCTCTTCCCCCCGAACCGCTCGGAACAGATCAGAGCATTTGCATAACCCACACGGGACATTGAACCAGAACGCAACCTTCTGAAAGAACTTCGGGACAGACTCTGGGCGATAAATGGCATTGTTGGTTATAATGCGGTGGATTTAAAAACGATGGGGGTATGGCTGAGCACACCATGATAGGCGAGTCCGTGTGATAGTGACATTGGCAAAACGTCGACCAAAGATAGGCAGATTTCGAGGAAATCGCTTATTTTCTCGTGCCCCCCCCCCCCCCTCCCCCCCCCCCGAAAAAAAAAAATTACTTGCGCACGAAATCTAAAATAAATAAATAGTTGTTTGTACTCTCGCACGCTCGTATTGGTAGTGTCAGTAATCCGTATGAAATTTTCATGTTCATAATTGTGAAAATCCCTTTTGCTGAGTGATCTTTCGCTGCTTTTCTTTTGCTGGCAAAACCAGTATTTCCATATATGCCACTTAGCGTGAAGATGGTTTCCATAGCACTAAAGTGGGGATTATGTACACTGGTTCTGCCATTAGCGCCTGTGTCTGGTCACGTGGGGGACAGCTGCGTTGGGTTCGTACGTAGACGTAACGCGAGAAACTCACGGAAACTGGAGGAACAGGGAGTGGTAAACCCGGGAAGAAATATGGCGTCATGGGTGAACTGGTGTCTCATGTGAGACTTCATAATGCATACCGTAATCCATACCCTAGTCCATGTCCTAGTCCATACCCTAGTCCATAGCCTAGTCTGTATACCCTAGTCCATACCCTAATTCATACCCTAGTTCATAGCCTAGTCCTTACCCTAGTCCATACCCTAGTCCATAGCCTAGTCTGTATACCCTAGTCCATACCCTAGTTCATACCCTAGTTCATAGCCTAGTCCACACCCCAGTCCATACCCCAGTCCATACCCTATTCCATACCCTAGTCCATACCCTAGTCTATACCCTAGTCCATACCCTAGTCCATAACCTAGTCCATAATCTAGTCCATACCCTAGTCCATGCCCTAGTCTGTATACCCTAGTCCATACCCTAGTCCATACCCTAGTCCGTACCCTAGTCCATGCCCTAGTCCATAGCCTAGTCCATACCCTAGTTTGTATACCTAGTCCATACCCTAGTCCATACCCTAGTTCATAGCCTAGTCTGTATACCCTAGTCCATACCCTAGTCCGTACCCTAGTTCATGCCCTAGTCCATGCCCTAGTCTGTATACCCTAGTCCATACCCTAGTCCATACCCTAGTCCGTACCCTAGTCCATGCCCTAGTCCATAGCCTAGTCCATACCCTAGTTTGTATACCTAGTCCATACCCTAGTCCATACCCTAGTGTGGATACCCTAGTCCATACCCTAATCCATGTCCTAGTCCATACCCTAGTCCATGCCCTAGTCCATACGCTAGTCTGTATACCCTAGTCCATACCCTAGTCCATACCCTAGTCCATACCCTAATCATGTCCTAGTCCATACCCTAGTCCATGCCCTAGTCCATACCCTAGTCTGTATACCCTAGTCCATACCCTAGTCCATACCCTAGTCCATGCCCTAGTCTGTATAACCTAGTCCATACCCTAGTCCATACCCTAATCCATACGGTAAACCATACCCTGACCACAGGGTCAGGCCACAACACGTGTTGCCGAGAGCTGCTGCGGGTGCCCCCTCACCACGTGGCGGCCATGTACGTCGCCATGACAGTAATATCAAAGTCTGGAGGTGGTTTAGGGCACTTGTCGGGACACCGTGATAGCCATGGCGGACGCCCGCGGAACAGGGGTTGTACGCCGGGAGGGGACATTTTATTCTGGTCACAGGACCTGGAGTGGTATTCCCTGTTTGGCTGGGGGTCCGGTATTAATATTCAAAGGACGCCTTGCATGGTGGCACGGGAGGCGGGGTGGGGGGGGGGGGGGGGAGGAAGGGTGTTCAGGAGTGTTATTAGACTCAAGCCAAGGAGGGTCTTTGGAGCCCCTTGTCTCCTCTCATTCTGGCTTGGGTTTTTTGTTCACATGTTTACCATATTCTGCTGGCGGGAGTCGACCCAGTGCTGACCTGTCCCGTTCCCTTACTGCCACGGCAGAGTCGGGCATTGTTTTTCGATGCTCAGCCCTGAAAGGTTCCCACCCTTCCTGCTGCAAGTACTCAGTCTCGGCGTTCCACCCTGTCTTGTTCCACTTCTGAACTGTTCCAGTCTTGTTCCACCCCTGTCTTGTTCCACTCCTGAACTGTTCCAGTCTTGTTCCACCCCTGTCCCTGTTCCAGTCTTGTTCCACCCCTGTCCAGTTCCAGTCTTGTTCCACCCCTGTCCTGTTCCAGTCTTGTTCCACCCCTGTCTTGATCCACCCCTGTCTTGTTCCACCCCTATCCTGTTCCACCCCTGTCCTGTTCCACCCCTGTCCTGGCTCAGTCTTGTTGCACCCTTATCCTGTTGCACCCCTTTCCTGTTGTTCCAGTCCGGATCTTTTCCAAGTTTTGTCTTGTTACAGATTTATCTTGTTTCAGTCCTAACCTGTTGCCGTCTTGACTTGTTTCAGTCCTGTTTCAGTCACGTCTTTTCCAGATCCCCTACACACACCTACCCGCCCCCTGCCCGCCCCCCCCCCTCTCCACTCCTACCCGCGCCCCTCCCCTCCCCGCCTGCCTGCACCCCTGACCTCCCCCGTCTCGCCTCAACCTGCTACCTTTCAGACTTTTTTCACCTTTGAGAGCCACAAAATACAGTTTATCCGGAGTTATCTGGGGAAGGCGGAGGCGGAGTAATCCCCCTGGGGAGTGCTTCCCTGGCTCTGTCTACGGTCGCCGAGTAACCGTCACCGTCCATCGTGATACCGCGCCACGGCACCACCCCACACCGCGCCACGGCACCACCCCACACCACGCCACGGCACCACCCCACACCACGCCACGGCACCACCCCACACCGCGCCACGGCACCACCCCACACCGCGCCACCGGCACCACCCTACACCGCGCCACGGCACCACCCCACACCGCGCCACCGGCACCACCCCACACCGCGCCACCGGCACCACCCCACACCGCGCCACCAGCACCACTCCACACCGCGCCACGGCACCACCCCACACAGCGCCACGGCACCACCCCACATCACGCCACGCACCACCTTACACCGCGCCACGGCACCACCCCACACGCGCCCACGGCACCACCCACACCACGCCACGGCACCAAGCCACACCGCGCCACCGGCACCACTCCACACCACGCCACGGCACCACCCCATACCACGCCACGGCACCACCCCACATCGCGCACGGCACACCACCCCACACCGCGCCACCGGCACCACCCCACACCGCGCCACCGGCACCACCCCACACCGCGCCACCGGCACCACCCCACACCGCGCCACCGGCACCACTCCACTCCACAGGCACAACACACACACGGCGCCACTCCACTCCACAGGCACACACACACACGGCGCCACTCCACTCACACGGCACCACCCCCACTCTGCCCTACACCGCACCACCCCACATCCGCTCCCGGAACTTACTGCCCCCACCCTCCCCTCCCCTCTGTCTCTCTTGTAGACAGCATGAGGTCGGACCCGGTCAGGAACTCAAGGAGAGAACGCCCGACGCATGTTAAGTAACTACCTGTCAGTGCCTATCAATGTTAACACTGGCCCGGACAGCTTATATATATATATATATATATATATATATATGTTTCTGGGTGTGGTCCTCTTTGACAATGCCCTGAAATATGTCACGCGATAATAAAACTATTCATGTTACATTCCATCGCGTGCAAATACGACACAATTGCTCTGTTTCAGGAACACTATAGGCCCTACACTGGCTCCACTGCAAAAAAAACTTTTACATGGGTTGTCACTTTGGAAATTCAGTGAATTCATTTCTCTTCCAGGTAAACAATTCTTCATTTTTGAGCAATACGGTATCCTATATTTACCCCATATAGTATTGATTGCTTTTGTTGAATGCGTGATTATTATTTTAACCGTGTCACTAACATCTTTTGCGTGATACGTGTCCGTATTTTAAGGGGCGGGTCAGTGGGCCAGAACGCTCGCATTGAGTGCTATGGTCGCCTGAAAGCCTAACGGCACGTGGTTCGGTGGTTCGCGCCTCGCTGTGGTCTTGTTTGTGTGGTCGCAGGATAAAGATCCCATGTCCTTCTTAGTAAAGAGTAGGGAGTTACCCCGGGGACATGGCTCCCCCTCTCCCCTCCTTGTCCCATTGACGCGATATGACCGACAATGGTTAAAGCGTCTTGAATATACAACCAACCGTATTTATGGATTGAGGACTCGACGATATCTGCGGGTGAGACGCAACGTGCTAGATGTGGGGTATTAGATATCCTTTTTTCGCGGCGACTTGTCACATTGGTGACTTTAGATATGAGGGGGGCAGTACATGTGACTTTAGGTAGAGGGGGGCAGTACATGTGACTTTAGGTATGAGGGGGGCAGTACATGTGACTTTAGGTATGAGGGGGGCAGTACATGTGACTTTAGATATGAGGGGGGCAGTGCATGTGACTTTAGATATGAGGGGGGCAGTACATGTGACTTTAGATATGAGGGGGGCAGTACATGTGACTTTAGATATGAGGGGGGCAGTACATGTGACTTTAGGTATGAGGGGGGCAGTACATGTGATCTTAGATATGAGGGGGGCAGTACATGGGACTTTAGGTATGTTTCCACAGTTAGTGGATATGATGTATTTTATTTTAGGCGCATGTTCACACAGTTAGTGAATGTTTGTTGGCGAATCGCTCCCCGGTTTCATGAAACACGAACTAAACACCAAAGATGTCTCCCCGAAGTGGGCGATAATTGGTAGCCCCCGGGTGTACTGAATATCGGTACTATTACCACAAGGTGGGACTCCTAATGCCAACCTGGAGCGAGATGGCTGAGAGTGAACAGGGAAAATGTGCCGATCACTGCCCTCTTACACCCCCCCCCCCTCCCGCCACCCTCCTCCCTCGCAGCCTCCCGCCCCCCCCCCCCCCCCGCCCCCTCCCCTCCTCTCCGACCTTTCAGATAATCCGACCCACCCTGGTTCCCAGCGACCTCTCGCTGTGCCCCAACTGTCAGTGCTACTAAGCCCGTACCCGTAAACCCTGTAGTTGTTATAAGGGAACGATAACGTCTCTACGATAAAGCATGCACTATTTGGTGTCGGATTTCGGTGAAACATAAAGTGTGGAGTACCGGTGTGTTTATGGGCCGGGAAGTGACGTTTTCTACTGAGCATTAGTGCTTCTTCCACCGGAGGGATATCGCTTATATTCTGTGTCCCGATATCGTGAGCTGGCCACGCCTTGCAGGTTTCCGATATCGTGGGCTGGCCACGCCTTGCATGTCCTGATATCGTGGGCTGACACGCCTTGTAGTTCCTGATATCGTGGGCTGGCCACGCTATGCAGATCCTGATATCGTGGGCTGGCCACGCCTGGTAGGTCCTGATATCGTGGGCTGACCACGCCTGGTAGGTCCTGATATCGTGGGCTGGCCACGCCTGGTAGGTCTTGATAGCGAGGGCAGGCCACACCTTGTATGTCCCGATATCGTAAGCTGACCACGCCTTGCAGGTCCTGATATCGTGAGCTGACCACGCCTTGCAGGTCTGACATCGTGAGCTGGCCACGCCTTGTATGATCTGATATCGTGGGCTGGCCACGCCTGGTAGGTCCCGATTATCGTAGGCTGGCCACGCCTTGCAGGTCCTGATATCGTAGGCTGGCGACGCTTGCAGGTCCTGATATCGTGAGCTGGCCACCCCTTGTATGATCTGATATCGTGGGCTGGCCACGCCTGGTAGGTCCTGATATCGTAGGCTGGCCACGCCTTGCAGGTCCTGATATCGTGAACTGGCCACGCATGGTAGGTCCAGATATTTGAGCTGGCAACGCCTGGTAGGTCCTGATATCGTGGGCTGGCCGCGCCGTATAGGTTCTGATATGCAGACTGGTTCCTTGCAATGTCATCAACCGGGATCCATTGCTCTCCTCAGACCCCAAGCTGTTCTTCGCCACTCTCCCGGAGATACAACGTTTATATGATGTCTCCGGTCACCCATCGGTCAGGCCGAAACGTTGCCCCTAAGCCCCCTTCATGGCGGGGTCCAGGGCTGGAGTTGAAGGGGGGGGGGCGATTTCGATCCCTGAGAACGCCGTGCCCTCCACAACCCCAGGTGGAAGCATGACTTAACGACCTCGAACCCGAATGTCCGGCGATCCGTGCTTTACGTCGCATCTTGTTTGTCGGCCGCAGTAGCCCGGATGTTATTTACGCGCCAGCGACTTCCTGTCGATGACGGCGACGCGACTTTACGACAATTGCGTCGCTCAACGAGAGCCCAATTACGCAGGCCCGTTGTAATGACCATGTCCACCGTTTGGTGGCGCGCTCTCAAGTAAATCGGAAAGACATATTTCTTGCGGAGCTAGCTGTGACGATGTGAGTGGTTTGGTCCCCGCGGGTATATACTGGGGTGGATGGTGGTGTGGGGTGGGGTGGTGGGAGGCGGGACCCACTGGCTCAGCCTGGCTCTCTTGCCGTCAGCGGATTGCAATAAGCTCTCACATTTTGGAAACGAGTTAACGGCCAAACC
>OZ025257.1:20510574-20625384 GCA_964019135.1 Arenicola marina
ATTGCAACCAATCAGAGACGCCGTCTCTTCACTGGTTGCTGAAGCATTGCAACCAATCAGAGACGCCGTCTCTTCACGGTTGCTGAAGCATTGCAATCAATCAGAGGCGCCGTCTCTTCACGTTGCTGAAGCATTGCAACCAATCAGAGGCTCCGTCTCTTCACGGTTGCTGAAGCATTGCAACCAATCAGAGACGCCGTCTCTTCACGGTTGCTGAAGCATTGCAACCAATCAGAGGCGCCGTCTCTTCACGGTTGCTGAAGCATTGCAACCAAACAGTGACTCCGTCTCTTCACGGTTGCTGAAGCATTGCAACCAATCAGAGGCGCCGTCTCTTCACGGTTGCTGAAGCATTGCAACCAATCAGTGGCGCCGTTTCTCCACGGTTGCTGAAGCATTGCATCCAATCAGAGGTGTCGTTGTTAAATGATTGAATACGCCATTTACTTCGCTTGCTAAAAGAACAACCGTGTTTTCTAGTTTCTTGTTGATCAGTGTTAAATTGTACTGCTCGGCATACCTGACCGGATAGATGAAAAGGCAGGAGACTTGAAGAGAATAGATTACCGAAGTCCTGGCTAGAGAAGGGTTCACATGGGTTTGCTGGGGCGGATCCAGAGGAAGGAAGGGGTCCAGGAATCCGGACCCCCCCCCCCTTTTTTTTTTGAAGGAATGCCGTTTTTCAATGCAAAATTTAGGTCATCTTAGGAAGAACGCTATCTGAGGCGGCGTCGCGCATGTTTTCACCCCTGGAACCCCCCCCCCCCCCCCCCGGTCGTCAAAAAATTGGTGGATCCCCGGTCGCAATTTTGTTCATAGGCCCCTCCCCCCCACCGGTCGCAAGTTTGGTCTCGTCAACCAAAACGCTTCTTAAGGGAAATAGGTTTATATATGTTTGTGGCTACAATCAGTCGTTCTAAGACAATACGCCACAAGGTGCACAATGCCGCAGTCAAATGTCATTGTCGTGTTAATAGCCCTGGAAACATCTTTACTTGATGTCGAGTCTTCATCTACTGGATCTGATTGACCCACTTGGACAATCTATCTGCTGAGTGGGACTCTTAAAGTTTTTCTGTTATTAGATATAAATGAAATGCAAACAATATTATCAAGCACATACTAACCAACACAAAGGAATACGAAATTAACATGCGGAGCGGTTGTAAGTTGTGCCTTTCATAACGTACCTGCTGCCATGGCGATACGCACCCCACCAGGGGATATCCTCTCCAGGGGTGCCCGTATTGGCCGAGAGAGGTCCAGTGCTGTAAGTAATATAGGAGACCGGCAGGCAGACAGACGGGACGCACCCACCGCTGGGCTGGCCAAGTGTCCCGGGAAACCGATGTTATACCGTCGGAAGGGCTGGGTGGGCTGGGACCACGGGCAGGGCTGGGTAGGCCTGGGACAGGGCAGGGCAGGGCAGGGCAGGGCAGGGCAGGGCTGGGCTGGGCTGGGCTGGGCTGGGGCGGCGGGGAGTGCTGGGGCTGGGACCCATGGCAGGGCCGGGCAGTGCTGGGCAGGGAGAGATGTGCCGACTGATTGGACAGAGCAGGCTCGGTCGGTACCTCCCGGCCGGCTTCCCTCTATCTGTCCCCCTACCCCCACCTCTGCCTCCCCCCGCTCCCTACACCTCCCCCGCCCCCGTCGCTCTATCCGCTGCCCTCACCTCCCTCACCCCGTCCGCCGATCAGTCTGTAATTGCCTCGCCGTGCCTCGCTTCGGCCTCGCCTTTGCTGAAAGGTTTGGCGAGCCTCGCAAAGGACACACCCTCGGTAACCACTTGCCGACCACCGCTCCTTTCCCTTCCCTTGCCTTCCCGATCCCCTTCGTCCACTTTCCTTTCCTCTTCTCCTTAATTCCGTGCCTTGCCCGCCACCCCCCCCCCCCCCACCACTCACCACTCACATTATCACTAAGCCTCATCCTCTGCCTCCGTATCCGTTCAGCTAATCCCCACAGCTTAAGCCCCCGACGAGTGGTCGACTACCGTTTTGTCAATAACGTCGACAGAGACTTCCGACAGCCTCAGGATCTTTTCACTGAAAGCTCATAACCGTAACCGTATTGTTTATATGCTAATTTAATTCCAGATCGTAAGTTTGCGAGCAACGAAAATGAGCATTATTCTGCGATTATTGGGGTGCAGCCATCTTCGGGCAATTTATTTTACACCAATATTATTCAAAAGATATTTGCCATGTATTTATAAAAAAAATGTACCGTTTGAATTTTTCTTCGGGCTGGCAATTTTAATTTCTTTTTACGAGCAAAAGTTACGCAATGAACCCCTGGTCGACAAGCAGTGGTAACGGGTGTAGCCAGGGTGTAGCCAGGGTGTAGCCAGGGTGTAGCCATGGTGTAGCCAGGGTATAGCCAGGGTGTAGCCAAGGTGTAACCAGGTTATAACCAGGCTGTAAGCAGGTTGTAACCAGGTTGTAACGAGATTATAACCAGGCTGTAAGCAGGTTGTAACCAGATTGTTGCCAGGTTGTAGCCAGGTAATAACGATATTATAACCAGGTTGTAACGAGATTATAACCAGATTGTAACCCGATTATAACCAGATTGTAACCAGATTATAACTAGGTTGTAACCAGACTGTAGCCTGGTTGTGACTGGTTTATCAAGACCGCACCTCTTATATGCATGGAGCGGGGCCGCCTCGATAGCTCAGTGGGTTAGAGTGCTCGCTCAGGCCACGTGAGACCCTAACGGCACGTGGATCCGTGGTTCGAGCCCCGCTGGGGCCATGTCTGTGTGGTCGCTTAAAGATCCCATGTCCTTCTTCGCAAAGAGTAGGGGGTTACCCCCGGGGACATGGCTATCCCTTCCTTCTCCCATTGAAGCGTCCTGAATAAAGAACCAATCAACCTTTCTATGAATGGGGCTATGTGCCACAAAGCATGCGGTTAGGGGGGGGGGGGGGGGCGGGGAGGGGGGGGGGGTTGTTACACCGGTTTGCCCGGCATTTGCTCAGCTCTGTGAGGTTCTCACCGTACATTATTTCGATGCAGAACAAAACCGCCATCACCTTGTTAACGCGTGATCTCGCGAGGCGTCACGTGGGTGAGCTAACGCCGGTCGGAGTCGGAGAGGACAGTCCGCGGCGATAATAGGGGTTTATGGCGTAGTTTTGCATACGCAGCCTTTCCCCGCCAGATCACGTGTGTCTCGTCTTGTCAGTGCATGTAATCGCACCACTTTCTCTTTTTTTTTGGCACAGCGCAAATTTGTCAGCTAAAACTCGTTATTGCAGTCGGTAAACTCGTTACGATGGAAACTTTATCGCGGTCTCCACTTACAGAACGTGTCTATTATGTTACAAAGGAGCCATTTCCTATATAAGGGAATAGCACAACTGCACGTTGCCGACGGCGTAACGAAACCATTTACGGCGCGGTTTCTTGTACCATTGAGCCGCTATAGGGGCCGTGAGATTGGATTAAAACCCCGTCTCGCGCCCGTGGACGGGACTGTGCGAAGGGCTTCGCGTCCCGCCTACAGCCCATGAATATAAAAGGGAGTCTAGAGCTTGGTTAATCCAGGTGTTATTAATTGTCTTGCACGGTGATGATCGCTCGATGAGATCCCTCCGTCGCACGGCCACCACGAGCTGCAATCAATCGTTCTAAGACAATACGTCACATGGTGCACAATGCCGCCGTCAAATCGTCAAATATCATTGTCGAGCGAGTTAGCCATGGAAACATTTTTACTTTACGAGGCACCCTGGAGGGGGTGGGGGAGGGGGGGGGGGCTAGCAGAGGGTGGAGGGGGGCGGGGGGGGGGGGGGCCTGGGGGCAAATGGTGTGGGATCCCCAAAGGCGTAGCCACATGCACACGTATTAACCCCCAGAAGAAACTCTATTTTCAACTCATTATGGATGATGACTTAAAAAACAGCGGTTTTATTTGCATCCTTTGTAAATGACCTGTAACTCAGACCTTTATAGTGGAGACAGGGACATGTAACTCCGACCTTATAGTGGAGGCAGGGGCCTGTAACTCCGACCTATATAGTGGAGACAGAGACCTGTAACTCCGACTTTTATAGTGAAGACAGGGACCTGTAACTCCGACCTTTATAGTGGAGACAGGGACCTGTAACTCCGATCTTTATAGTGGAGACAGGGACATGTAACTCCGACCTTTATAGTGGCGACAGGGACCTGTAACTCTGACCTTTATAGTGGAGAGAGAAACCTGTAACTCCGACCTTTATAGTGAAGACAGGGACCTGTAACTCCGATCTTTATAGTGGAGACAGGGACATGTAACTCCGACCTTTATAGTGGCGACAGGGACCTGTAACTCTGACCTTTATAGTGGAGACAGATATCTGTAACTCAGACCT
Organism: Arenicola marina; assembly: GCA_964019135.1. Lineage (NCBI taxonomy): Eukaryota > Metazoa > Annelida > Polychaeta > Arenicolidae > Arenicola > Arenicola marina. The sequence goes on from OZ025257.1 coordinate 20,514,935, forward strand.
TTATAGTGGAGACACGGACCTGTAACTCCGACCTTTATAGTGGAGAGAGAAACCTGTAACTCCGACCTTTATAGTGGAGACAGGGACCTGTAACTCCGACCTTTATAGTGGAGACAGGGACATGTAACTCCGACCTTTATAGTGGAGAGGAGACAGGGACCTGTAACTCCGACCTTTATAGTGGAGACAGGGACCTGTAACTCCGACCTTTATAGTGGAGACAGGGACCTGTAACTCCGATCTTTATAGTGGAGACAGGGACATGTAACTCCGACCTTTATAGTGGCGACAGGGACCTGTAACTCTGACCTTTATAGTGGAGACAGATATCTGTAACTCAGACCTTTATAGTGGAGACACGGACCTGTAACTCCGACCTTTATAGTGGAGAGAGAAACCTGTAACTCCGACCTTTATAGTGGAGACAGGGACCTGTAACTCCGACCTTTATAGTGGAGACAGGGACATGTAACTCCGACCTTTATAGTGGAGAGGAGACAGGGACCTGTAACTCCGACCTTTATAGTGGAGACAGGGACCTGTAACTCCGACCTTATAGTGGAGACAGGGACCTGTAACTCCGACCTTTATAGTGGAGACAGGGACCTGTAACTCCGACCTTTATAGTGGAGACAGAGATCTGTAACTCCGACCTTTATAGTGGAGACAGGGACCTGTAACTCCGACCTTTATAGTGGAGACAGGGACCTGTAACTCTGACCTTTATAGTGGAGACAGGGACCTGTAACTCCGACCTTTATAGTGGAGACAGGACCTGTAACTCCGACCTTTATAGTGGAGACAGGGACCTGTAACTCCGACCTTTATAGTGGAGACAGGGACCTGTAACTCCGACCTTTATAGTGGAGACAGGGACCTGTAACTCCGACCTATTATAGTGGAGACAGGGACCTGTAACTCCGACCTTTATAGTGGAGACAGAGATCTGTAACTCCGACCTTTATAGTGGAGACAGGGACCTGTAACTCCGACCTTTATAGTGGAGACAGGGACCTGTAACTCTGACCTTTATAGTGGAGACAGGGACCTGTAACTCCGACCTTTATAGTGGAGACAGGGACCTGTAACTCCGACCTTTATAGTGGAGACAGGGACCTGTAACTCCGACCTTTATAGTGGAGACAGGGACCTGTAACTCCGACCTTTATAGTGGAGACAGGGACCTGTAACTCCGACCTTTATAGTGGAGACAGGGACCTGTAACTCCGACCTTTATAGTGGAGACAGGGACCTGTAACTCCGACCTTTATAGTGGCGACAGGGACCTGTAACTCCGACCTTTATAGTGGAGACAGGGACCTGTAACTCCGACCTTTATAGTGGAGACAGGGACCTGTAACTCCGACCTTTATAGTGGAGACAGGGACCTGTAACTCCGACCTTTATAGTGGAGACAGAGATCTGTAACTCCGACCTTTATGGCGCAGGCAGGAACCGGTGACCCGAGAAGCCTCGAGGCTTACCCTTGCCATCTTTGCGGGACGTACCGATCGACCCATCTGCCGGTGGCTCTAATGATCTTAACCGTTACTATAAAGTAAAAACACCTTCTTCATTATACGCTCATAAAGATACGGTAAACCCCTCTTTGGAGTCACCCAGTTAAACGCGAGTATCCTCGCGTGGATCTCATCAGGCTCATGAATACGCCTTTTTCTTGCGATATATACGGCGCCTTTGGTTGCCATGGTAATGTGGCACTTGCTCGTAAATCGCCGCTGGCCCGTTATCACGAAGCGACATTCACACCGGGGCCCCCCCCCCCCCACTCCCCTACCCCCTCCCCCACCGACCCAGCTTCATCGTAACGGTGTAAAAAAAAACATCGTCATTACGTCGTAACTACACGCATTGGCGTGACTGTGGGAGGCTTGATGGGGGGGGGGGGGCGGGGTGGATAACGAGGGGGGAAGGGTGGGGGTGGATGAGGGTGGAGAGGGAGCGGGGAGAAGAGGAAAGGACCGGGGTGAGGGGTGGGGGGGGGGGGAAGGCAGGGAGTTTAGGGGATGAAATGAGAGAGAGGCGGTCGGGTTAACTCGTCAGGTCGGGGCGAGAGAGGGGCGGGGGCTGTGTGGAGGACGGCGACGAGTAATAGTGGTCGGGAGTAGCGGGGAAGGGGTGGAGAATAAGGAGTAGGGAGGGGATATGGGTAGGACCGTTCATATTTTTGGGTTAATATTCCGTCGGATGTTACACCGAATCCCCCTGGTAGCCATCTTTTCATGTTTTGTGGGGTTTTGGGTTGTTGTTTTTTGAGAGAGAGGGGGGGGGGGGGGCATTCGGAACCCTAATCAATTTTAAACTTCCGCTTCCATTGTGGCTGCGGCCTGTATATAGTTGCCATATTCCCGTTTCGTTGTGGAAGGAAGTTTGTCTGCCACCCTCGCCATACCCCCCCCCCCCCCCGCCTACCCACACGCGCTGCTGTCTGAACCCTATGCACCCTGTTCATGCACTGTTGTATGTAATAAACCGTCCAGCCTGTGGTGTCAGCCAACAATAGCGTCCTACCAGGGGCCGTATTCATAAACCACACGTATCTTTAGCACGAAAAGTCCATTTCCGTCGCAGTCTCATCAGCTCGTTGTGGTTGTGCTTATGGTTAAGAAATCATATGCAATATAATTTAAACCCTTTCCGTACTTCAGAAAATCTACCAATAACCCACACTTAGGCTACTCTAATAGACTGAACATTCATAAACCACGGTTAGGCAACGCCAATAGACTAAGTGGAAGATTTGTGGAGGGACTGTCGGCTTACACATAGAGTAGCCACCCAAGAGGAGGCTTTTCTGAAAGTCAGCAAGTGGTTAAAGTATACAATGTCGTAAAGTACGCACCGATAACCCATTTCCGTCCTAGCTTCTGAAGCTCGTGGCTGTGGTACTCACTGATCACAACGCGTTGACTTAAATGTTGACACTTTTCTAATATTGAGAAAACATTTCCTCGTTGGACATGTTTGATCTTTCGCCGAGGAATCCGTATCCAAATGCTCTACTTAGCGTTCAGCGCTAAGTAGCGTTTATAAATACCGGTCTTTTTATGCTATTTAGATTTTAGAAAGATCGCGCCTCATATTAATGCTTAGAATCATAAGCAGTGTGGGGAGGTGGGGGAGGAAAGACCATAGAGATAAACACCTGAAGCATCTGGTCTAGAGCATTCATGCCCTTATATTCGTATGGTGAGCTGGGTTGGGTTGGCTAATGAAAAAAAAATCCAATTCCACTGATTTCCAATTGAAATTACCAGGCGCAATTCTAATTTCAATTCTGAAATCGAAATTGCAGAGATACAAATTGATGGCTGATAGCAGCAGCTGTTTATGCATATATAAAGGGAGTAATGTATATCATTAAAGATGGGTTGGTTGGCATCCGTCTCTCTGCATAAGGCGATGGACTGATTGGCGGCTAAATCTGTTGGTGTTTAATAAACCTTTCCATTGATTCTACGAGACAAGCCACTTTGGAACTGAGGGCACAGTTTGCCAGTCCTCACTCGCATCGAGATTCTGTCGTTTGGTCCTAGCAGGTCTGATATTTATTGATATGTATAATGTGCAAGAACCACACCTCGTGATAGTGAACCATTCTATCACAGACCAAGTGTTTCCACCACCACCACTTATACATGGGTCCCTCGAAGCCTCCCAGCAATTTGTATCAGTGCTAAAAATCTTCATGTCACGTTTGCATTTGGCCGTACCTTTGGTAGCACATTTGGCCGCACAGTTGGCCGCACATTTGGCCGCGCATGTGGCCGCACATTTGGCCGCACATTTGGCCGCACATTTGGCCGCACATTAGGCCTTGGGCCGGCCGCACGCTCGCCATGGGCCGTATTCTTTGGGATGCGTCCGTCCTGCATAGAATACATTTCATAGAAAGACGATCAAAAAAGATTTAGGTCGAAATCAGCGAGGATCTACTTCTTTGGTAAATGCTAAAATGCCTGCTGATTGCCTGTTCGCATTGTATGTATGGATTGTGCTGCTTTCTATGTCATTAAAGAGTACATATGAGATCATATGTTCACATTCTATGTGGGTGTTCACTCGATGGCTAAATATCTGCCCTTCGTACCATCCACATTAAGCGGGCTAAGGTCATATGCCGAAAAGCTGCATTTGATTGTTTTTCATTGTGTCTTTCTTTACTTACAGTTATCCTTCCGAGACTTGCTGTGCTAGCTGCCGCCAACAATCACCTGACCAACGAGACCAAGAAACGGGATTTGGCGCTGCAGCTGTTTGAGGCCTACAGCGCCCTGTCTTGTTGCTGTATCCTTTACCGACTAGAGCCATCCATCAGCCATCGCTCAGCCATCGCTCAGCAATCGCTCAGCCATCTCTCATCCATCTCTCATCCATCTCTCAGCCATCTCACAACCATATCTCAGCCATATCTCAGCCATATCTCAGCCATCTCTCAACCATCTCTCAGCCATATCTCAGCCATATCTCAACCATCTCGCAGCCATCTGAGCCATCTCTCTCCATCTCTCAGTCCCACTGTCTTGTCGACTACCCTCCGTACGCTCCAGTCTGTGGCCTGAGACCCTAAACCTGCTGATACAGCAATAATGTAAAACGCCCATCATGAACGCGACTTATTGCACAGTGACGTATTATTAGTCATAGTCAAAGTGTGCAATAAATAGATAATACATTTTGGATTTAAAATGTCATATGTGGATAATTACTGTATGAGCCTATTAAGTATATGATTCCCGTCGTATATTATACCACATACTGCGACAGTCTGGGAGCCTTTCGGTAACTGAAATGATTATAATGCTATTTTTTCCATATCTGTATCATTGTGACCTTGACCTTGAAATCCCAGTCATCAGCGACCAGTTGATCCAGGAGGCGTTATTGCCGGGACTACAGTGCCTCCAGGCGGACCTCCAGGCAGTCGCCCCCGATCACGTGACTATAGTGGCGTCCATGGCTAAGGAGATGCAGGACAAACTCGACTCGAATCGTCTCGGAGACAAGTAAGTCGGGTGGTGAGAGGGCAGGGTGAAGGGGGTGGGGGTGTCGGGTATACTTAGGTCGGCATCGTGCGGTATGTTGATACCCTTGATACCGGAAGTGATGTCACCGCTGACTTCACGTAGGTCACAAATAAATGACATATACCTTTTTATTGTGTGAAAGATTGCTCAATATATATGACATCTTAACTTTGCCGTAATGTACCTTAATTTATCTGTCAGGTCTACCTTACTTTAACTGTGACATCTACCTTACTTTAACTGTGACATCTACCTTACTTTAACTGTGACATCTACCTTACTTTAACTGTGACATCTACCTTACTTTATCTGTGACCTCTACCTTACTTTATCTGTGACATCTACCTTACTTTAACTGTGACATCTACCTTACTTTATCTGTGACCTCTACCTTACTTTAACTGTGACATCTACCTTACTTTATCTGTCACATCTACCTTACTTTATCTGTGACCTCTACCTTACTTTATCTGTCACGTCTACCTTACTTTATTTGTCACGTCTACCTTACTTTATCTGTGACATCTACCTTACTTTATCTGTGACCTCTACCTTACTTTATCTGTGACATCTACCTTACTTTATCTGTGACATCTACCTTACTTTAACTGTGACATCTACCTTACTTTATCTGTGACCTCTACCTTACTTTAACTGTGACATCTACCTTACTTTATCTGTCACATCTACCTTACTTTATCTGTGACCTCTACCTTACTTTATCTGTGACCTGTACCTTACTTTATCTGTCACGTCTACCTTACTTTATCTGTGACCTCTACCTTACTTTATCTGTCACGTCTACCTTACTTTATCTGTGACATCTACCTTACTTTATCTGTCATGTCTACCTTACTTTATCTGTGACATCTACCTTACTTTAACTGTGACATCTACCTTACTTTATCTGTGACCTCTACCTTACTTTATCTGTGACCTCTACCTTACTTTATCTGTGACTTCTACCTTACTTTATCTGTCACGCCTACCTTACTTTATCTGTGACCTCTACCTTACTTTAACTGTGACATCTACCTTATTTTATCTGTGACATCTACCTTATTTTATCTGTGACATCTACCTTACTTTATCTGTGACTTCTACCTTACTTTATCTGTGACCTCTACCTTACTTTATCTGTCACGTCTACCTTACTTTATCTGTGACATCTACCTTACTTTAACTGTGACATCTACCTTACTTTAACTGTGACATCTACCTTACTTTAACTGTGACCTCTACCTTACTTTATCTGTGACCTCTACCTTACTTTATCTGTGACATCTACCTTACTTTAACTGTGACATCTACCTTACTTTATCTGTGACCTCTACCTTACTTTAACTGTGACATCTACCTTACTTTATCTGTCACATCTACCTTACTTTATCTGTGACCTCTACCTTACTTTATCTGTCACGTCTACCTTACTTTATTTGTCACGTCTACCTTACTTTATCTGTGACATCTACCTTACTTTATCTGTGACCTCTACCTTACTTTAACTGTGACATCTACCTTACTTTATCTGTGACCTCTACCTTACTTTAACTGTGATATCTACCTTACTTTATCTGTGACCTCTACCTTACTTTAACTGTGATATCTACCTTACTTTATCTGTCACATCTACCTTACTTTATCTGTGACCTCTACCTTACTTTATCTGTGACCTGTACCTTACTTTATCTGTCACGTCTACCTTACTTTATCTGTGACCTCTACCTTACTTTATCTGTCACGTCTACCTTACTTTATCTGTGACATCTACCTTACTTTATCTGTCATGTCTACCTTACTTTATCTGTGACATCTACCTTACTTTAACTGTGACATCTACCTTACTTTATCTGTGACCTCTACCTTACTTTATCTGTGACCTCTACCTTACTTTATCTGTGACTTCTACCTTACTTTATCTGTCACGCCTACCTTACTTTATCTGTGACCTCTACCTTACTTTAACTGTGACATCTACCTTATTTTATCTGTGACATCTACCTTATTTTATCTGTGACATCTACCTTACTTTATCTGTGACTTCTACCTTACTTTATCTGTGACCTCTACCTTACTTTATCTGTCACGTCTACCTTACTTTATCTGTGACATCTACCTTACTTTAACTGTGACATCTACCTTACTTTAACTGTGACATCTACCTTACTTTAACTGTGACCTCTACCTTACTTTATCTGTGACCTCTACCTTACTTTATCTGTGACCTCTACCTTACTTTATCTGTCACGTCTACCTTACCTTATCTGTGACCTCTACCTTACTTTATCTGTGACATCTACCTTACTTTATCTGTGACCTCTACCTTACTTTATCTGTGACCTCTACCTTACTTTATCTGTCACGTCTACCTTACCTAATCTGTGACCTCTACCTTACTTTATCTGTGACATCTACCTTACTTTATCTGTGACCTCTACCTTACTTTATTTGTGACCTCTACCTTACTTTAACTGTGACATCTACCTTACTTTATCTGTGACCTCTACCTTACTTTATCTGTGACCTCTACCTTACTTTATCTGTGACCTCTACCTTACTTTATCTGTCACGTCTACCTTACTTTATCTGTGACATCTACCTTACTTTAACTGTGACCTCTACCTTACTTTATCTGTGACCTCTACCTTACTTTATCTGTGACATCTACCTTACTTTATCTGTGATCTCTACCTTACTTTATCTGTGACCTCTACCTTACTTTATCTGTCACGTCTACCTTACTTTATCTGTGACCTCTACCTTACTTTATCTGTGACATCTACCTTACTTTATCTGTGACCTCTACCTTACTTTATCTGTGACCTCTACCTTACTTTAACTGTGACATCTACCTTACTTTAACTGTGACATCTACCTTACTTTAACTGTGACCTCTACCTTACTTTATCTGTGACCTCTACCTTACTTTATCTGTGACCTCTACCTTACTTTATCTGTGACCTCTACCTTACTTTAACTGTGACATCTACCTTACTTTAACTGTGACCTCTACCTTACTTTATCTGTGACCTGTACCTTACTTTATCTGTGACCTCTACCTTACTTTATCTGTCACGTCTACCTTACTTTATCTGTGACATCTACCTTACTTTAACTGTGACGTCTACCTTACTTTAACTGTGACCTCTACCTTACTTTAACTGTGACATCTACCTTACTTTAACTGTGACATCTACCTTACTTTATCTGTGGCATCTGCCTTGATGTATCTGACATCTGCCTTAAAGGGAGCCGCCAGCCTGGCCTCTAACGCTGCCATATGGATTCATATAATACCCAAGTGTCTATCCTCCAAATTACGGAATTTTCCGTCCTGTCTGTAGCTCACAATAACATTGAGAGTTCCCGCCAGCCACGATTAACCAGGCGACAGCCGTTATTGGATGTGTGTTCGCGATTGACCAAGCAAGATGCGATACTCTAATTACATTCAAACCGGAAGTGACGCCTACAGCGACAGCAAATCATCGCAAATATAAATAGCTGCGATTCGAATTCTAATGATGGTTTTTTTTAACGGAGACAATCGTTGCAAGACACATATCAATTTGTTTGGATGCTATTTGTCCATGAAACACTTAAGATCTTGATCTACTGCGCGGCTTGGAACTGCCGTAATTCATCCCCAAATCGCGACCCTGATCTCTCGTTTCCCTGAAGAGTTTCTTCCGCGAGATAACTTGCATTTATAACGCAAGGCGACGCCACATGAAGGGTCACAATATACGTCACTTGCTCCGGCAAAATGGCGCTGCTCGACCTTGATCTGTAACGAAGCGTTAACACTTGCCAATTTTAGGATGTAAACTTGCGGAGCACATCGCGGTTAGATTACTGTTTACATCTACCTTACTTTATCTGTGACATCAACCTTACTTTACCTGTGGCATATACCTTACTTTATCTGTGGCATCTACCTTAATTTATCTGTGACATCTACCTTAATTTATCCGTGACATCTACCTTAATTTATCTGTGGCATCTACCTCACTTTATCTGTGGCATCTACCTTAATTTATCTGTGACATCTACCTTAATTTATCTGTGGCATCTACCTCACTTTATCTGTGACTTCTCTTATGATTTATCTGACATCTGCTTCAATTTATCTGTGACATCTACCTTAATTCATCTGTGACATCTACCTTACTTTATCTGTGACATCTACCTTACTTTATCTGTGACATCTACCTTACTTTATCTGTGACATCTACCTTAATTTATCTGACATCTACCTTACTTTATCTGTGGCATATACCTTACTTTATCTGTGGCATCTACCTCACTTTATCTGTGACATCTCTCTTGATTTATCTGACATCTGCTATAATTTATCTGACATCTGCTTTAATTTATTTGTGACATCTACCTTAATTTATCTGTGACATCTACCTTAATTTGTCTGTGACATTTATTTAGATTTATCTGTGACTTCGACCTTAAATTATCTGTGACATCTACCTTACTTTATCTGTGACATCTACCTTACTTTATCTGTGGCATCTACCTTACTTTATCTGTGGCATCTCTCTTGATTTATCTGACATCTGCTTTAATTTATCTGTGACATCTACCTTACTTTATCTGTGACATCTACCTTTATCCTCCGGATATCTACCTCCATCTATCTGACGTTTTCCTTGATCTATCTGACGGTTTGTCTCACGTTTTTCTTGAACTATCACGTGTTCCTTGATCTATCTGACGGTTTGTCTCACGTTTTTCTTGAACTATCTCACGTTTTCTTCACCGATCTCACGTTATCTTGATCTATGACGTTTTTCTTGATTTATCTGACGTTTTTCTTGATTTATCTGATGTTTTTCTTGATCTATCTGACGTTTTTCTTGATTTATCTGATGTTTTTCTTGATTTATCTGATGTTTTTCTTGATCTATCTGACGTTTTTCTTGATTTATCTGATGTTTTTCTTGATCTATCTCGTGTCTACCGTTGTTTGTCTGCGATATCATTGTGTGTATTACTCTCTGTGAATGTGATTTGTTCACCTCTATATATTCCCTATTATTTAGTTATTGACAATATATGCTACTTCTTCGCTGTATACAGAGTGACAATCAATTGTCTCTTTCGAAGAATCCGCCCCAACGTGATATTTATTCATTTATTCTTACCCCCGGAGCGATCTGGTCTCGCAGAGATGCCACAAGATATGTTTTGATCTCCAGCAAACCCCCAAGAGCCTCCCATGCTCACCCATCTACCCACTGACCTCAGTCCCAACCCTATCTTCTTCGGTCGGGTGAAGGTTGATGGGATAGCTAATTTGAAAGACGTTTCAATCTACGGAGAACCGCAAAGACATTACGAGTTTTCGTCTGACTTGAATTGTCGCGTTCACGTCCCTTGCCTGGGTGTCCCAAACGACGGACCCCCACACTCGCCCCCCGCCCCCCTCCCCCTCACACCTCCACCAGTGCTCTCCCATGTTTATTATCGAAGGCATTGAAGACCGAATGGGTTCTTCGTGGGCTGTCTGTATAGGTATTGTATGGAGCTGGGCGGGCGTCAGTGTGGGGATGTCATAAATGTGATTACAAATGGCTTTCCATACTTTTCGGCGCTGCGCGGGCCGGTCTCCCTGTATCCACCTCAGACGTGCCGAGGGTGCCAAGTGATGACCCGGGGGAAACTAAACCGGACAAACATAACGGGGTGTGTAATATATCGCCCGTCGTGGCAGTAGGCTGAGATTGTGTTGACATAGGACGCCGTTTCATAGGACCCGAGACACACAGGCTGACACCCCAAGGAGTCGTTTCACTCTCGCAGAGGAGGCACGCACTGCATGGTCTGTCTGTATGTAGCTCGTGGATATGAAGATTTTATTTTTCACTTTTAATCTCCATAATGCGATGGATGGGTGTTTGTAGTTATAAAAACTTTGGTTGTATTGCTCATTGTTGTCCGTCACTGCGTGCGCGCAGTCTCTGTCGGCCATTTGGAGCCATGATTGTTCTCTCCTCTTCTGTAACTACAATCGCATACATTGTAAAATAGCGTAGGCGGCGAGAGCAATATGTGAGCGACCCGGCCAGCGCTTTGAGATGTCTGTCTGTACTAAGCACTGTGGCTGTCCGGAATGAAGCTAGATCATGGCCCTGACCAAGGGTGGTCGGCGCTCCCAATTATCTGCCGCCCCCCCCCCCTCCCCGGCTTACTACCCTATCCTATCTCACCCTTTCCTCCATTTAAATATCACTCGCCTCTTACGCCCAGCTGGGCCCATTCAGCGAATAAATATTCTCCCCCAGCAACGCCAGTTTTTAGAAAATAAAGAACGAGGATAAATACAAATGGCTGGTCGTAACCAAGGTAATCACAAAGAGATGAAACAAGTCGACACGCACTGGTCCATTTGTGGTATGAATATTGTTTCCGGGACGAGAAATGGTCAGTTTATCTCCGCTAGCTGTAGGTCCGGGTGAATGGAATTGTGTCCTGTAGAGATGGAAGTACCGTTGTCTATTTGATTTGGGTTTATGTTCTGTCACAAATGTTCTTCTGTGGCCCGTTCTCTGGCAACGTTTTTGTAGTCATTTCTCATGGTGCCATGTTCTTCCACAGTCACCCCTCATGGTGCCATGTTTTTCTACAGTCATCCCTCATGTTGCCATGTTCTTCTACAGTCATCCCTCATGTTGCCATGTTCTTCCACAGTCATCCTTCATGGTGCCATGTTCTGCCACAGTCATCCCTCATGTTGCCATGTTCTGCCACAGTCATCCATCATGGTGCCATGTTCTTCTACAGTCATCCCTCATGTTGCCATGTTCTTCTACAGTCATCCCTCATGGTGCCATGTTCTTCCACAGTCACCCCTCATGGTGCCATGTTCTTCTACAGTCATCCCTCATGTTGCCATGTTCTTCCACAGTCATCCCTCATGGTGCCATGTTCTGCCACAGTCATCCCTCATGTTGCCATGTTCTTCTACAGTCATCCCTCATGTTGCCATGTTCTTCCACAGTCATCCCTCATGTTGCCATGTTCTTCCACAGTCATCCCTCATGTTGCCATGTTCTTCCACAGCCATCCCTCATGTTGCCATGTTCTTCCATAGTCATCCCTCATGTTGCCATGTTCTTCTACAGTGATCCCCCATGTTGCCATGTTCTTCCACAGTCATCCATCATGGTGCCATGTTCTTCCACAGTCATCCCTCATGTTGCCATGTCCTTCCACAGTCATCCCTCATGGTGCCATGTTCTTCTACAGTCATCCCTCATGTTGCCATGTTCTTCCACAGTCATCCCTCATGTTGCCATGTTCTTCCACAGTCATCCCTCATGTTGCCATGTTCTTCCACAGTCATCCCTCATGTTGCCATGTTCTTCCACAGTCATCCCTCATGTTGCCATGTTCTTCCACAGTCATCCCTCATGTTGCCATGTCCTTCCACAGTCATCCCTCATGTTGCCATGTTCTTCCACAGTCACCCTTCATGTTGCCATGTTCTTCCACAGTCACCCCTCATGTTCCGTTCATCCCTCCTGGTGCCGTGCTTCCCAGCCACCCATACTGTTAACTGTTAACTGGCATACATCCCCACCCTGTTGTCGCGGTGTCCAGTTTACCAGCGGGAGGCGTTCACATCGGAAGGCTCCCCGCAGTCCCGTTGAAAGGTTTCCCAGCGGCCTGATTTCTGCCACAAATAACCCAGTCAGCGATTCAGATATTGCAACAAAATGAATTTATAAAATTTTATAATTTTCAGGTCGCTAGGTGGAGCCACGCCCACGTCTGCCGGGCTGCCCTCTGGTGAGGACATGAAGAACAAGATGTTGAGCCGCTTCCGTGACGTGGCGTCTCACTCCAAATCCAAGATATTCGGCGTCAAAAAATAACCTCAAACTATCTACCGGATGCTCTGTTCTGACGTCATCAGTTTATGGGTGTCACGTGACATTTGGGCCGGCGTAACGGTGGGATGAGGTTCTCAGCGTGGCCTGGGTGGAGCTGGGGCTTGTGGGGGTATTCTGGTAACCAGACGTCCAAGACTGCGTAGATGACTTCGCAAATATCCGCCATCTTTGAAACAGCATGAGTGGCACAAAGATTTCTGGGAAATCTGTTGGCGTTATCTTAAGATTGGTTTGCAGTGGAAATACAATTTTACAGGGGAATCGAATACAATATATAAAATCTTAATGATCTTGGCTAAGTAACACACAAAAATAGTTTATTTGGGTAAGTAATTATCATTTGATGACGCCATCCTGACAATGCGTAAAAATCAAAATATTACCCGGCATGCATAGCATATGAAGTGGCGCCTAGAATATCCCGAACCGAAATTTGCGAAGTCCCCTGTTATCTGCCAATAGTTACGCTCAAACTACTGTGATGCAAAATCAACTCCCCTGTTTTCTTATATTACAGTCAAGATCTATACTTACTTCGCCATCATCTCTGTATATGTAAGTAATGAACAATATTAGTGTGTCACTATGACGGTGTGGTCACGATATGGTGCTGACTGGAACCAAAGCCGCCAAGCATCCATGTATATAGTATACAAGTGTCACAAACTACCGTCTCAGTGGGGATACAAACTCTGATGTAAGGAACAACAAGTTGGAGTGTCTTGTTGTCAATGCCAGTGTGCAGTCACTTTGATCCATCCACCGTTATGAAACAAAAGCTTAAGTAAATAGAGAGACAAAACTCACTGTAAGTTAATAATCAAATTGCCGCGTGAAATGATATTTAACGTATTGAAGACAAATATATACTATATATAAAGATCATGTGCGGTTATAGAAGAAAGAAAGATGTTAAGTTTTAGTTTGTTTGGAGCTTGGCACTTTGGTGATACGCATGTGAGGTGTGGATCTGGAAGTGCACGGTTGGGATATAATTTAGTCATAACGCACCCAGCATTCCTCTTCTACGAGTGCGTTATGCAAATTCTGTGCGTTTGAAAATGTGTTATCGGGGAGGATGAGGATTTTGATTTCGTAGCGGAATGCCGTATAACGGACATTAAACAGTCGTAAATGCGTAATTAATACAGGTCTGCGTAATTAAGTCTGGCCTCTAGTATGTGGGACTTTGAATGACATTGCCAATAGAGGCACGGAATTCGGCAACGAAATGCAAAGAGAAGCGAACATCTCCCATTCCGTTCATCTCATTAGCGGGCCAGAAAACGTAGATAGTCTGAAGTCTTTGTAAGAACCACCTGTATTTGGCCTCCGAAGCGCCCAAAACACATTATTTTTTTAGATTCATATACAGATATTTCCCGTCAACTAAAACACATTTATACTGAACTAAAATGTTAGCATTCCCGTTTAAAAGAACTAACATCTGCGCCATAATGTAACGGTCAATCTGGCAGAAAAGGTATTTTCTTCAGATAGACAGCTGACCGTACGTTGGAAGCTACGTGCATTAAGCCACAGGTGTGTGTGTATGTACCCAGGGACAAGAAGAGATAATTCTTTCACTAATCAGGCCATAAAATGTAATAATTATAGATCCCGACAGGCTCTTGACGAGAAACAACTGTTTGAGTAGCTTCACACGAGGTCAATGCGCGATGTAGTTTTCTCGATACTTAAAATTATCAATAAATGAAGAGGTATATTATTTGTGCGCTTTTTTGCTTTCACGAAAACGCTGTTGATCGGTAACAGATAACGTAATTGTAGGCGAGAAGAGGTTCTGTGTGAATGCTTTTTACTGGTTCAGACAGTTGTTCTGTATTGTTGTCGCTGTGATTGGTGTTTTGTACATTCCAGACGTTTTCAGATGTTAATATCATTGGGAGTGATGCTTGTTTAGAAGTCTGACCGCATATATCAGGTACAATAGAGAACATGTATGTGTAAATTGTTTATCATTTAAGCGATAAATAAATACGTTGTACATTGATTAATGATTCCAGCTAATCGGGGTGTTGTTCTTGAACTCCATCATAATAACCGCGCCTATTTCTCATATTTATAAATGATAATGATAAACGGCAATACAACAAACGGTAAAAACAAAAAACGTAAAACGGCCGGCGACACAACCGTATCGTAAAATACCTCCATCACCGTGACACAAGCAGCATCAAGGAGAAGTTCCAATCTCGTCTAGCTGCACGTTCTCTGCTCCCACAAGCAAACAAGGAAACCAGTTCAGCTTACATTCATATATTTCAAAACATGTGCGAAACGAAAACATGGTTGAACTGAAAGTTTTGCAGAAATACAGTCCACTTCACTCTGACGGAACGCATTTCAATTAAGACTTTACACACAGTCACCACTCCACGCAGGCAACGACACAGTTCAGGAGACCATTACAACAGGCTGTTTGACATAGATTCAAGACCGTGACACACACACACACACTAACTCACAATAGGACAAGGCACAATTAAAAATACTACTTAACAAGCTATATCAATTTTCATTCTCCGACCAAAATGAAACTGAAAAAAGGTAATTTTCCCTGGCCACTAGCTCTATTTGACACATGTGTAATTCACATGCTACCGCCCCGGAGTATTTTATCACCGGGGTCAAGATGACAGACTTCTCCCTTCCGTGACGAGTCATGGCAGGCGTTACACGTTTAGCGCACGATTCTCACTACAATTGAGATCTATAGGGACATGCGTTATTTAACCCAACGTCACCTATATTATTTAATAAATGCAATTACACACAAGTAAAAAATATATCATTACATTATTTGGGCAAACATAATCCGCAGATATTTTATATGCTAATACAACCGAGGACAGTTTTCATGATGTGATCAGGTGAGATGCGAATGTTTTACAGTTTTGTTTTTAAACAAGACGTTTGAGAGAAGACCATCGCCTAGCCAGACGCCTTTAGATATTATTATATATCACATATAATCAGAATGCTGGCCCTATGGTATGTACTGAATCAAAGAAAGACTGAAGCCACGCTGGCTGGCGTAGGTCCTTACTATAGGGACGGCTACGCCCGGAGGCTGACAGACAGACAGTCCGGCAAATTGAGAACAAAGAGAGCTAACCACCCACCCCTACTGCCTCCCCACCACACCCTCCCCACACCCATAGTGTCGAGGTACGGGATGTCGCCATTATCTGGGTCCCCCGCCCCTCCCCCCACACCCACTCTGCTAGAGGACGTGTGTATCCATCAAGGGTTGCACCGCGCACGGCCCCAACACCACCACCTCCTCATCTTCATCCCCAGAGCTGGTCTCTCCCCCCTGCCCCCCGGCTCCGCCCCCGCCCCCGTCGCCACCCCCGCCGGCGGCGCCGCCGCTGCCGCCCGCCTCCTGACCCGGCGGCTGCAGGTGGCGCACGAAGATGTTGAGGATGCAGCACTTCTTGCGCTGGTAGGTGATAAGGTAGGGCGAGTCCGGCTCGAACATGTGGCTGTCGAGGCGGACGCTGAACTTGACCGGAGTGCCGCCGCCGTGGGAGGGCGCGGGGGCGTGTCGCACCGGCCTCTTCTCGATGGTCTGGCGGTGGTGCAGCAGCTGCTCCATCAGCCGGTCGCTCGACACCTGCTTGTGGATGAGGACGGTGATGTCGACCAGGCAGCTGATGGACAGCTTCTCGCCCATCAGCCACATCTCCAGCTCGGCGCCGGCCGCGTGCTGCCGCACCTGGCCGCCCCACATCTTCACGTTGCCCTGGTCGGCCGTCGACAGCGAGACCGGGATCTTGCCCGAGAACGTCTCGCCCAAGATCTCGCCGCTGAGCGGCAGCAGCATGCAGAGGCACGAATTTTGGGAGGTGGCGTCGGTGTAGAGCCGGGGCACGTCCAGATGGCCCATGGCCACCTTGGGCCGGCGCCGGAATGGGATGGCGTGGTATTTGTAAGCGTCCAGCAAGGGGGCGGCGAACAGCTGGTCGAACTTGTCGCGGTCAGGCCAGTGCTTGCGGAGGCGCTTCTCCACGGCCGACAAGTGCTCGTAGTTCATCATGCACAGCTTGATGTGGGGTAAGAGGCGTACCAGGTATTCCTCCATGCGGGCCGGGTCCCCGCCGCCGCCGCCGCCGCCGCTGCGGTGCTCCAGCCACTTCCACACCTTGAGGAAGAGACCCACCTCGGCGTTGACGACCATCTCGGACTCGCGCAGAAAGCCGATCAGCTGCTCGATGGTGAGCTCGAGGAAGACGGACGCCTTGAAGACCTTGCTGATGTTGAGCAGGAGGTATGTGTGGCACTTGGCCCACAGGCGCCGCAGGTTGGTCCGCTCGGCCATGAGGTACCACTCGAGCACCTGGGCCACCTCGACGCCGTTGTAGACGAGCTCGGAGCCGAACTCTTGGCAGGCCTCCTCCAGGTCGGGCAGGTCGTATTTGTTGGCCAGCACGAGCAGCGGGATGAAGTTGCCCTCCTTGAGGAACACTTGGCCCGTGTAGAAGTAGCGGAAGAAGTCCTCCATGTGGGCCAGGCACAGGGCGTCCTCGTTGAGCTCCAGCTCCCGCTTGGAGGCGTCCTCCCAGCTGGGGTTGCCCAGCATGACCCGGAAGACGCCGCTCCGGAGGAGGAGCAGCTTGTGGAGGTGGAAGCGCTGGGCCCCGACCACCACCACCAGGTCAGCCGTCGCCTCGTTGTCGAACATCGTGGCGATCGAACCCAACATCTCCTTACTACGCTCCACCATCACCCCGGGCCTGGCCTTGGCCATGATTTCAGCGCTCCTACAATACAAACAACACAACTTTGAAGGATCTGCCATGGTGTCGTTAATCCTACAATGCAAACATCACACCTTGAAGCATCCGCCAAGTTTCCATTAATCCTACAATGCAAACATCACACATATTGAGAAAAATACAAACTACATTGTTTGAGGCTTCTCTCAAGGTTTTCTCTCCTAAAATGGAAACAACGGAACTTGAATCATTCACCACAGTTCCTTCAATGCTATCCTTTAATACAAACAACAATAAAATTGCATTTGATCAAACAGAGACAATCAGGTGCACTCGACTGGTTGCTAGTTTTCAACTTTCCCCATCTTAAGTTGTCTGAACTATAAAATGCATGGCCTCAAGGACTTGAAATAGTAAAACTTTTAACTCAAAAAGAGGAAGCAAATATGATGCTACATAAGCAAATTGCCAACCAAAATAGCACTTTTAGGATTCACATACCTCAGAAGTGATCACTCTGCTTTGGTTCAACTGTGGAAGTTCAGTGTAAGTGGATGTTAGCCAGGAAGATGTTTAACACTGCTGGCTGTTATGAGTAGAGAGCATAACTGCCTGTAAAAAAAATGAATCATGTACCAAAGTCATATCAAATGAATATAATTTATAATAATAACAAATAACTATTTCTGTATGTTTTTGAACAATTCTTAAAGGTATATACTATTATTATTACTATACTGTAAGTCATATAAAGCAACGTGGGCTAATCTCGACCCCTTAACACAAAAAAACTTTTATTTTCTTTAATAATGTGAAATGAACTTTTTTTTTTTTTCAAACAGTAAACCATTGTATTCAAATAATATGATTTTATAAACAAAACGAAAACCTAGGCAGATTGTGGGGAGTGCTCATTTTCTGAAAGGCAGTGGGGGCCATGGTCGAACCTCGACCCCTGTGGTCTAACCTCGACCCCCTGGGATAGGTGGGTGATTTAATCCGCATATCGTGATTCTTAGTGTGCGAAAGCAACAATATTAATTCACATAACTGTGCCTCTTATGCCCAACGATAGATAAAGCAATCCCTTGAAACTATATTTATTAGTCATATTACACGGGTAGTCATAACGCCAAGTTAGAATACTTCATGGGCCATCACACCAAGGAAATGCCATTTGGAACAGCTGCATTACGAAGCCAAAATAACTCATTTATGCTACAACCCATTTAAATATTATTCACCGTCAGAATAAGCGGAAGCAGGGCGGGACAGTTATTGTTGCATGTAATTCTGACCATCCACTGCTAAAACATGATATATTTTTATAACATATTGTTAGAAAATGACGTTATATTAAAGAGGGGATCGAGGTTAGACCATGGTCGTGAAAAAGGTAGGGTAACCTCGATCTTTCCCAAGGTCAAGGTCGATCTGGGGAAGAACTGTCATGATGTCACACATATTGCAAACATCGTCTGCTGCCACTCTTTTTTATTTAATAAATTTGTAACTCATGTATCTTAATGTTTGTGATAAGCTGCAAAAGCATGTGTTAATGTAGGGTTGCATGACTTATTTAATTCAAATTGAATAAAAAAATAAATATCTATAATCCAGCTTCTCTGTGTCTAGTTACCAGGGGCATCTCTAAGATTGTTATTAAAAAATCAAATCGGCGAAAAAATATGGATTGGTAACATCATCAATAAAAATAGCACATGGGGGTCAAGGTTACCCAAGGATCGAGATTAGCCCACTTTGCCTTACATGTTGTACATACAAAGTTATACATAAGTTTACACATAACCCTGGTATTACAAAATCTTGCTCTTTACAATATACTGATACATACTATAACTTCCTGTCAAGTGAGATACCATCAAATTTAAAATTGCGGGAAAACATTACTGCAAGGAAAAGAGCCTTCCTGTTCAAGGAATAATGACATCGCTGAAAGTGATGATGAAAACAAGTCACCAATTCATGTCAAAACCTTCTCAAAAAGGTGCATGGATGATTTTGCAGAGTGTAGGCCTAATGCAAACTTGTGTACCAAATAGGGTGAAGCATGTGACAGATTTGCTAAAAGACTTACAGAAATGTAAGTTTTACAGTTTTACAGTGACCTTTTTCTGGTCATGCGCATCAAACCATTCCGTCATCCGACATTTGTTTTGAATCAGCCAGGCAGGTTGAAGGTGTTTTGGTGGCAAGAATATAGACTAAACCGGTACATATGCAAGCAAGAATTAGATAAGTTGTTTAATTAAAGATAACTTTATCAAGATATGCAGTTAAAAAGGTGAGACACTGTGAAATGAATGAGCGCTTTGCCCCAAACTGCTGAACTTGGCATTTTCTAATGGCGTGTATATGGTTGCATCTAGCCGTGGTACATGCCTCTCTGACCATGCCCGTAAATGGAGAAAGGGTAAGAGCCATGCCGCTCACCAGGCTTAAAATTAGAAATCACGGACTGGTGGCTCAAGTTGAAGCTTAACAAAATAAATATACAGTGCCTACCCATCAATTCGTTCCATTAGGTTGCTGAAGCTTTTATGATTTTCATCAGACAGTCATTTCTTTGGTCGTTAGTGTATTTTCTTGTAATCCGGGTGATTTGTGTTCTCTCTCACTTCGTTTTGAATGCTCTGCCGCTCGCCGAAAGTAAACAAACTTAGCGTGAGTACTCGCTGCCAGATGGCGTTTGTTGACATCTGGCGAATGGCAGAGAATTGAAAACGAAGCGAGAGGTGAAATAAATTGTCTGGATTACAAGAAAATACATTACCAAGCAAAGAAATGAAAGTCTGACGAAAGTCAAAAAAGCTTTAGGGACGTTGTGGCACACATTGGCAGGTAGGCACTGTATATTTATTCTGTTATGAACTTCAATGTGAGCCACCGGTCCGCGATTTCTTTTTTTCGGTCTGGTGAGTGGCATGGCTCTCACCCTTGCTCCGTTTACGGGCGTGGTCAGAGAGGCATGTACCAGGGCTAGGTTGTCTACCATCTACCACCCAGAGGCAGAGGGGAGTCTGCGGCTAGTGTTGGGCCAGCTGCAGCATTTTCAAGCTGGCATGACCTCCCCAGTTCACCGCTATGAACTGATAAAGGCGACACTACCTAGTCATCCACAACAAATTAAGCACTTAAATGGTCCATATGAGACACGTTCACCTCAAACCAAGGTAACTTACACAATACAACACATCTTTTGATACGCATCCTGTGCCAGAGTAGGAACAGCCAGGTAGCAGGGTTGGATCGGAGAGTCCAGTTCCGGTTCGCAATCGCAGGCACGAATGCACTATAGATGGCGCCCCGAAGTAAAGTAGCAAGCGTTGTGGTCTGCATGGTTACGTTATGATGCTGCACGATTTAAAAACGTCCGATGCTGAACATTGATGTGTCGAGGCGCTTATTTAGCAAGGGAGATGCCAAGGTGGTTATGTATGGGTGACATGGTGATATCAAGGTGGTTATGTAATGGACGACATGTTCATGTCAAGGTGGTTATGTAATGGACGACATGGTGATGTCAAGGTGGTTATGTATGGGTGACATAGTGATGGCAAGGTGGTTATGTAACTGCATGGTGACATCGTGATGTCAAGGTGGTTATGCAATGGACGACATGGTGATGTCAAGGTGGTTACGTAATGGGTAACATGCTGATGTCTAGGTGGTTATGTAATGGACGACATGGTGATGTCAAGGTGGTTATGTAATGGGTGACATGGTGATGTCAAGGTGGTTGTGTAATGGACGACATGGTGATGTCTAGGTGGTTATGTAATTATGAGGCGCCGTTAGGGTCAAAAGTCGACGTTTGAACGCGTTCAATATGGGACGTGAAGGGAGACTTACGCGTTCAATATGGGACGTGAAAGCTGACTTACGCGTTCAATATCGAACGCGGAAATCTTCTTACACTCGTAATCTGGCCTTCATTTTCGCCGTTAAATACATTTCGGCCCATTTCGTTCGTGACGTTAAGTCAGAATTTGATAGCTGCTGCCTGTGCGATGTTTTGTATTGTTCAGACATCAGCGAAGCAACGATGTCGGCTGTTATTTCCAGGTTCGTACCGTCATCAAGTGAAGAAACTTCCAATAAGCTTATAAATATGCAACAGTCCCACAGACAGTGTCAGTGGGTGTACTAGCGTGTGGACATTTCAGCCAAGGGGCAGGTAGCTTCTTACTATATAGACCCTACATGTGATAGGTAAATCCAAATGAGCGAACAAGTGATTGAAAAAACTATTTATTGAATAATATTACATATTGTAAATTCGCTGCATCAAAGAAGATTTGTATGGCTTAAACCATAAAATGTATGACAAACAAAGAAATTTGTGGTGAAAAAAAGTTGTTTTTTTTCATCAGGGGGGTCAACGTGTTAGAAGATGTTATAGACCCTTCTTAATATATCTCATGAATAATCCAGAACGAGGCTACCATGGCAGCGGTCTTACTGCATGCGGCGCTATAACATGGCGACTGGCACTAACCTCTCGGGTGTTTCGCATAATCCGTCGGTTAAACAGAGCGATCGTGACTTTTTATCGTTCTTGGCTATATATTTACATTTGTTGAAGAATATGTCACAAAGTGTAGTAAATCGTCAGGACATAACCACACCTGCAAAGGCTAGTTCAACGTTTAAAGTTCAAAGTTTATATCCATAACATGAGAGGCAAGTTTGAAACTGTCATGAAAGCAAGTCCTGGCGTATTCCCAAACGTCCCAAGATACCCTTCAGTACACGAACCTGGCATTTGAAAAAGTACACTGAGGCTGATGACAACAGCATGATCCAGAAGCTTGTAATGGAACATCTAAAATCTGGGGGTCACTCCACGGATCGTCTAGCTATGGCTAATAAATAAATCGGGTTGAGACGATAAAGTGCAATTGATCAATTAATATTCGAATTAAAAATATTACTATTGCAATAATAATAATGCTTCGTGTTACATTATAATTGCATTAATTATTATCGTTCAAGCAGTAGATGCCGGTTGTAGGCATACATTGCAGGAGTCTTTGCAACCTGAAGATGCTGGGCTGACGGTTCGAGTCACATGGCAATTAGAAAAGCCTTTTACAAACGATTATCATACCATTGTAAAAGTCCAAAACACCCAATGACGATTTATTTTCTCATCAAGTTTGACTGAGGTTCTTGTATTTTTTTCCGGGGATTTGCTTTTCATTTGCACCTGTGTCAGAATTTGTCTATCACTTGAGGCTTCTCTTGGACAGCTTCAGTACGTGGTATATGTGTCAGATGTGTATGTATGTGGGTCTTACAATGTCATGAGAAACACACCTAATCATGTTGATATGTTTTGTTTACAGCACGATGTCTTTTTCTAGCTCCCATATGTTATATAGTGGGTAAGAATATATGCGGACGATATAAACCCCAGTAATGTTCACTCTATTATGCACCCAAACTTCACGTGAGTCTGGAGGGAACGGCACAAGGTCTTTCTCCAATTAAAATCGTCTTTGGTAAATTGCTCCCAGCACATCAGTGCTAGTTTTAATCTGTCAGAAAGAGGAATAGTAAATACATGCAGAATTACATGTATTAACATATCCCCACCAAAGTACTCCATGGGGTAACCCCCCAAGAAAGAGATGGCCCCAGAGAGGTGACTGTATGGAGGTGGAGACTGCCCCATTAATTTGAGATAAGGCCAACTGACACATAGGACACGCCATTAAATTATGTGTTTCTCATTTAGTTTGAACCACTTTAAATAATCAAATAATGATTGAACTTCTTCATTTAGCTCTTTTCAAGCTACTGAGTTGTTGTTGTTGAGTCAATCCATGCGTCATACCTCACTGTTTAGTGTCAAGAGTAAAAAAATAAATCTGTCACACAAAGCCAAGAAACAAAATTGTGACTATCATTGGCCTTGGGCAAGGCGGGATCTCGAAGGGCCATCTGGTTTCAATGTAATTTTCACTCGACCATGCAATATCCAGATAGGATACCGGTAGGCCTTGCCGAGCGACGACGTGTTACCATTAGTGACTGTGCAATGTAGGGTTAGCGTTGTAGTCCCAAGTAAACTAAATTTTAGGCGATACATTTGACTATTCTCTTCAAATAACAGCGGCAATAAGGGAACGAATACCTAAAAATTAGGCCCACCATCACTTCGGATTATTACCATCCGTTCTTGGCGTATTTTTTTGTCCTTGAGCACTTGGTGGAAGCTGTTTTCAGCTGCCATTAACACAGTAGGGAACACGTCAGTGCGCCATGTTGCCACCGACGCTTCGCGTTGCTGCGCGGGCAGCCTCGTTCTGGTGCCGCATGCATAAATTTTGAGAAGGGCCTATATTTGTATATATGGCAGCCATCTGGAAATTCCAAATAACCGCCAAGCCACCATTTGTCATTTTTATCGCATATGGCAGCATCTCCAATGTCGAAATAGGACTTCTTTATGGCAAAATGTTGTAATTCAAAGAGATATTAATTCAGTCTCCATGAACATTGAGTATAATTATATGCTTGTTGGCAGCCTCTAACCCTTCCTAAAGCGATTTCTCCGCGCCTGACGAATTGGTATAAAGGATAAAGCTATAGACATTTTTTAAAGGTTGTCTATTTATCCAATATGTCTTGTCCAATGACGCGTGGGCCAGGATGTGTGAAGGCCAGCTTACGCACGTAAGAGGACTGACGCGTTCGATATTGGACGCGTAGGTCAAGGTGCGTGACAGAGCCAGCTTACGCGCGTAAGAGGACTGACGCGTTAGATATTGGACGCGTAGGTCAAGGTGCGTGACAGAGCCAGCTTACGCACGTAAGAGGACTGACGCGTTCGATATTGGACGCGTAGGTCAAGGTGCGTGACAGAACCAGCTTACGCGCGTAAGAGGACTGACGCGTTCGATATTGGACGCGTAGGTCAAGGTGCGTGACAGAGCCAGCTTACGCCCGTAAGAGGACTGACGCGTTCGATATTGGACGTGTAGGTCAAGGTGCGTGACAGAGCCAGCTTACGCGCGTAAGTGGACTAACGCGTTTAATATTGAACGCGTAAATCGGCTTTCACGTTCGATATTGAACGCGTAAGTCAGCTCCCACGTTCGATATAGGGCTATACAGTTCTCGCGATCGGGTCTCGAGACTTCAGGTTTGGGGGCAAACGAACACACATGCTCCATGTAGAAGTATAGGCAGTTATAAGTCAATTTCTTTCCAGGTTTATTCTTAAGACTATGAGTACTATTTCACTAAACATAGCAATGGAAGGTATACGTTAGAATATTTGGAGGCGATGAAGCGCAGAACTTTGGGAAAATGCAAGGAAAAATCCGTCTTCGAAACATTCGAAAGCTAAAAATAGCGTTCTAAATTTGGCCCTGCACCCGGGCTTTCGCGAGTTCTCAAAACAGCGAGTGACGTCACAGAGTTTCACGTGCCTCCGCGGTAACAAAAATGGCGAGAGCAAGTGATCGACTTAACCATTCCGCTGTCAAAATGGGCAGTGCATGGAGTAACAGCACACGGGTGCGTCATTAAACTACATGGTAAGGTAAAATAAGACCAGTTGGATGTTTTCGTATCACTTTTGGATCACGAAAACATCAATCTTCATCATTCTTTGTAAGTTTTCTGTTTGAAGCGTGGCGCCAGCGTTGCCACTGGGGAGAATCCGTGTGACGTCATAATGCCTCGTTTTCGTAGGATATACAAAAAATACTGTGTACGTGAAATAGGCCACAGTTGTTATTTCCAGTATCAGGTTATCGCAGACGCTAAGTTGATATTGCCAAAGTTCATAGTCGTTGGAGACACAACACAACCAACACACACTCACATACACACATAATTGATACAGTTACGAGGCAGTACTTTATGTGACCGCCAGGAGTCGCTGTTCTCGAGTGGCGTTTAGCAGTGTGAGTCGCTTTGTACGTGACGGTCACGTCTCTGTCGCGTCTCCATCGTACGTGACGGTCGCGTCTCTGTCGCGCGTCTCCACTGTACATGATGGTCGCGTCTCTGTCGCGCGTCTCCATCGTACGTGACGGTCGCGCCTCTGTCGCGCGTCTCCATCGTACGTGACGGTCGCGTCTCTGTCGCGCGTCTCCATCGTACGTGACGGTCGCGTCTCTGTCGCGCGTCTCCATCGTACGTGACGGTCGCGTCACTGTCGCGCGTCTCCATCGTACGTGACGGTCGCGTCTCTGTCGCGCGTCTCCACTGTACATGATGGTCGCGTCTCTGTCGCGCGTCTCCATCGTACGTGACGGTCGCGCCTCTGTCGCGCGTCTCCATCGTACGTGACGGTCGCGTCTCTGTCGCGCGTCTCCATCGTACGTGACGGTCGCGTCTCTGTCGCGCGTCTCCATCGTACGTGACGGTCGCGTCACTGTCGCGCGTCTCCATCGTACGTGACGGTCACATCTCTGTCGCGCGTCTCCATCGTACGTGACGGTCACGTCTCTGTCGCGCGTCTCCATCGTACGTGACGGTCACATCTCTGTCGCGCGTCTCCATCGTACGTGACGGTCACATCTCTGTCGCGCGTCTCCATCGTACGTGACGGTCACGTCTCTGTCGCGCGTCTCCATCGTACGTGACGGTCACATCTCTGTCGCGCGTCTCCATCGAACGTGACGGTCACGTCTCTGTCGCGCGTCTCCATCGAACGTGACGGTCACGTCTCTGTCGCGCGTCTCCATCGTACGTGACGGTCACGTCTCTGTCGCGTGTCTCCATTGTACGTGACGGTCACGTCTCTGTCACGGGTATCCATCGTACGTGACGGTCACGTCTCTGTCGCGCGTCTCCATCGTACGTGACGGTCACGTCTCTGTCGCGCGTCTCCATCGAACGTGACGGTCACATCTCTGTCGCGAGTCTCCATCGAACGTGACGGTCACGTCTCTGTCGCGCGTCTCCATCGTACGTGACGGTCACGTCTCTGTCGCGTGTCTCCATTGTACGTGACGGTCACGTCTCTATCACGGGTATCCATCGTACGTGACGGTCACGTCTCTGTCACGGGTATCCATCGTACGTGACGGTCACGTCTCTGTCACGGGTATCCATTGTAGTGACGGTCACGTCTCTGTCACGGGTATCCTTCGTACGTGACGGTCACGTCTCTGTCGCGTGTCTCCATTGTACGTGACGGTCACGTCTCTGTCACGGGTATCCATTGTAAGTGACGGTCACGTCGCTGTCACTATTGTACTTTGGTCCATTAAGTGAATGACCCGCAGGCACGTGGAACAGAAACACAATATCCATTGCATCTGAATCTCTGCTTTATTCACGTAAAAAACGAATTATCGAACCCGACTTCTACCCTCGTGTGGGAAGAGTGATTTAGATATATAGCTCTATATATAACAACTGCTACTCTCGTGGGGTAACCATGACAAGCTCTTCGCGATACAGAAACTCAACGAAACGTTTCACATGGGTATAGATAACAAACGATTAAAACTAACATAACAATGCACCTATAAGCAGACACTTTTTGCCAACGCTACTTTGCCATCGCAGAGAGCAATGCTTCCCGCTATTTCTTCCTTCCTCCAATAAAAGAGCTCGCACAAAGTCTTGACAACGTGAACATCTTTGATATATATATAAATGTGTATATATATATATAATATAATATGTTATGTACAATATTCACAAATAAAACCGTTTATTAACGGTCTCCCCACGTATGATTATACGACGTTGACCGAACACGATATTACAGCACATCGCGACGTAGTTCAACCGTTACCGATCGGGTTTTCCCGATGAAATTGCACCTTACATACAAAT
Source organism: Arenicola marina (assembly GCA_964019135.1). Classification (NCBI taxonomy): domain Eukaryota; kingdom Metazoa; phylum Annelida; class Polychaeta; family Arenicolidae; genus Arenicola; species Arenicola marina. Next base: position 20,542,460 of record OZ025257.1, read on the forward strand.
TAATGACCTAGTTTGACCTTGACCCAGCCGCGTCTCCCAGCGTTCGGGGTCACCCAAGGGTATCGCTCGCTCGCACTCAACATAATATACACAACATAACTGCAGATATCTCACCTGCGTGCATTCAATAGAGTGTGACGCGGTAATCTCCATGGTCGAGTGGTAGGGCGCTCGATTTCCATCGAACATGTCACGCCCTCCTATCTTACCTATGCCAGGCACGCCTGCGTCTGGGGTTCGTTTCACAATCTCTCTCATAATCACAGGGGGCCTATGACCAGACACATCCGCACATCTTTGATTTCGGTTTTTATTTTCTCATCCGAAGTATGGATGAAGTTGCAGTTTATATATATATACGCCTACATATTAGTACAAAGTACGCGCAAACGCACGGCACGACCTCAGCTCACATGACGTTACTAACATAATACCTTATATAGTTTAGAAAGTTTACCAGTACTCTTTAAAACTACAAGTAATTAAATGTAACAGATATTCAAATATACAGTTCGGACCACTTTGAGCAACAAGCGTTTGTTTTCACAAAAAATAAAATCTACTTCACAAGTATTAACCAATATAAAACACACCTGACGACGATAAGTTTTAAAAAATATTTTAATAGTACCCGGAGCTGTCAATTTAATTTCCCCATGACAATCAGTCAGTGTCGAGTTTGACAATTATAATATAAACCCTGATTTAAACGAGTGGCAAACACCAGATCACAGAGTGCTTGTTGAACTTCGGTACTACTTTGGGATTTCTGTTTTACGCTTAGATAGACCATCCATATATAAACTCTATACATAGAATCTGTACGCGCTCACATCAATATACAGAACGCTAACACACACTGAAAAAGGAAACCGATTATTTGTTCCAGCAGTTATTTTTGGCTTAAGGTCAGCCTTCTGCTTGGCCGGGTGTCCGTAATCTGGGATTGCCTGTCGATAAGTGCCCAGGCCAAGGTCAAGTTCAAGGCCAAGTAATATGATACCAATCATTGTCCATTAATGAGACCACTCATATTTTTAGATTTTGAGTGATTGTCGTTAGTACCCCCGTCCTACTGGCACTTACAAAGCCAACCTGAAATACCTCACACTATACACTGTTGCCGTAATTTGGTGATTTTTGATGAGCTCCATACACTATCGGCCGTAATTTGGGGACTTTGACGATACATTATCGGCCTTAGTTTGGGGACTTATGATACAATATATTCAATAATAAAAATCACACATAATATCTCTCACCACATCGGCTTGTATAGTATACACGTATCTTAACTTAATAATAGTGATAAAATAAATAGCAATTTTAAATACATTAATCCATGTTACGCCGTCCATATCACATCGGAGACTCCATATGTCAACCTACCGAGTAACACAGAGTGAACAGTTGTCAAGGAGAAGCTAGCGGTATACATGCATACAATAACAGTTCACAAGCTCCATCAGTCCACAGCCCACAGCGCAGGGAGTCACGCTGGGAGCGCTGTTTTATAATTCCAATCTCTTTTGCAGGAAGGTTTCATTTACAAGTGCTATTTACAGGGAGCTGCGAGGATGATCGCACTCTGCAAGTGTTGTGTGTATATATCGCCGGTGCCAAGAAAACCAGCCTGGTCACGACTAAGTGGGGACATCACACATCGTACCCGACAGAGAAAAAGAGAGAGAGAGAATTAGGACACGTTTTACATCCTGAAATACCCTTTTATCGCCTCCTCCAATCAAATGCAAGAATGGCATGTTTCTCTGAGCCTTCAATTGACATGTATTTGCATTTGGCACTTTCGTGAACTAACTGCTACTCGACTCATGACATAGACGTGCGGGAACAGAAGAAGCAAAAAAAAAACCGCTATGCCACAGCGAATGCATATTAAATGCCGCATCCCAAGCATATTATGCTTCAGTCTGTCTGCCAGAAGTTAATTGATACAACTGGTTCCCTGTTTTTATTTTTAATCCTTGCTGGACTTGCTGGTCATGATTAGAGACAGCTGGTTCCCTGCTCACTCCACTGCTGACTGGACACACATTGCGGGCGCTCGTGCATCGGGACTGTTACCATGACGACGGATCCCGAAGAGTACAACTGGGCTATAGTCACGTGATGCAGAGATCAAGTCGAATAGATGAACTGGAGCCTGACATTATCACGACCGGTACACTGGTGGGTGTGTGGGTGAGTGGGTGGGTGGGTGGTGGTGGAGAAGGGTGGATGGGAGGGGGTGAAGGTTACACAATGAACGAGACAGTTTAGAATAATTTACAAGCTTGCGTTGGTCGCCAGGACAACAAGTCGCTGTCACTGTCAAGTGCTCGCACGGCCTTTTGACAGTTCTTGTTCTTGCGCCTGTACGTATACCGGCGCGAACTGGAGGCCGAAGCTCACAGGGCGCTAGTACGTATACCGGCGCGAACTGGAGGCCGAAGCTCACAGGGCGCTAGTACGTATACCGGCGCGAACTGGAGGCCGAAGCTCACAGGGCGCTAGTACGTATACCGGCGCGAACTGGAGGCCGAAGCTCACAGGGCGCTAGTACGTATACCGGCGCGAACTGGAGGCCAAAGCTCACAGGGCGCTAGTACGTATACCGGCGCGATTTGTCGCCGAAGCCGGCGACTATAACGAGTTGGTTGTGTTTCGAGAACATGGCACTGACTCCGCGACTGTCGACCTTCTCACACAGGCGTAGCTCCATCCTGAAGTGGCAGCCCACGAACTGCGGCGTCATCGCGCAGGACGCCTCACTTGTGTCGCCATCTGGCGAGCCAGCCGCGGCGTCGGTGGCGACCCCTGACGGCCACTCGGCGTCCTCCTCCCCCTTCTCCTCCGCCTCCGCCTCCGCCTGCCGCCCGCTGACGCCACTGGCGCCCTCTAGTCCTACTGAGTTTCCCAGGCTAGCTGCCGCATCGCCTCCGGTTGCCATGGCGACAGCAGCAGCAGCCGAAGCAGGCGGTGATGGAAGTTCCGCCCGGCTCTGTGGGGCGTGCTCGACTTCCTCGAGTAGAGCGGGGCAGCCCTCCTCGCAGCTGACCTCGTCCACGGAGGACGAGGAAGAGGAGGAGGAGGAGGAGGAGGTTGATGAGAAGACGGACGATCCGGTGGAGGACGAGGCCGCGCCGGGTTCCTGGCTGACGACGACCAGGTCGCCGAAGGACTGGGGTCGGCACTGCTGACCCCGGCGGCGCCGACGGCCCGAGATGACCAAATTCTCGTCGACGGTTTTCACGGAGAGCTCCTCGAAGTGGTAGACCTCGGGGACGTGAAGGACGACCCGGAGCTGGTTGGTACGGTCGTCGTCCCGGATGACGGGCATGTATTGGCAAGAGATCTCCCGTCCCTGTAGCGACAGCCAGGGACACGACCGCTCACGCACCAGCAACGCGCTGTCGTCCACGACGCACATCAGGTGCTCCAGATTGGTGCCCGGCGGCAGCAAGACCTCGTCCAGGAGCTGCGGGCAACTGGCCTGAAACAACAACACCCGCAGCAGGTACTGTTCCGGATCGGGTCCAGGGGCCCTGGTGACGGCCACCGCCAGGCTGTTGGGATCCGGAGCCCCCTCGAGGGATAAGCGATGGCGGAACCCGGTTTTGAGGCTCTCCCGTCGGAAGACGGACCGAGAGAGGGCCAACACCTCCTTGGAGCGGGGAGGGGTGCCCGTGGGGCTGCTGCTAGGGGGCTGGGGGGCCGGCGACTTGGGCCGACAGATCTGGGACAGCTTCTCGTGTAGTTTCTCGGGTGTCTCCTCGTGGCGAACGATCAGAGGACGACCGACCGGATTACTCGCCGGCGGGTGACTTTCCGACCGTAAACACCCCGCCTTCTTCCGCAGGAGAAAGGAGTCCCCGACCCTGGGGCTGCCCCAGGAACGGCTGGGGCTCGGCTGGGGAGTTCGGTCCGGGCTGGGGGTCAGGTTGGGGCTCTGGGTCCCGTAACCGCCGAGGAAGGGGGATGTACCCACTCCGTCGCCGGGGCCGCATATTTTCTGCAGCCCCTGGGTGAGTTCGCTGAGGGTGGCCTGCCACGGCTTGGGGCTGACCGGACTCGGCACGAGGCCCGCCCTCGGGTCGCGGCTAAACATGTTCAAGTTCAAGGTCGGATTGGGGATGGACACCATTGGTAAGTTTTGCACTCGGCAGTGGCGAGATCTCTCACGGCCAGGTGGCGCTGGTTGTCACTCGGGGCGGCTTTAATTATTAGATCTGCAACAGACAAAATATAATCATATAAATCAATATATATTGCATTTAGCAACACGATACGAAGCGCAAGAAAATTCAGCCATTACAACAACAATACCTTTATTACGTCGACTACAAGTTTCACACTAACTAATCATGTTGGTTACGGCATCAATTTGACTGGCGAGGGGTAAAAATGTGACCACGTGTTTGCGTTGTCGGTGTCTGTTGATCCAGTGAGGCGCGTACACCGGTACAATCGATAAATACTCTGGTCTGGGGGACACACTCAACACCGCCGGGTGTCTAGGGCGGATGGGAGGGTGAAGGGGGGGGGGGGTGGAGGGGGTAGATGGGGAGGAGGGGCGGGGGCGGGGCAAGTGCGACATTATTACGCCTGTTTTAATTGCGATCCTATCTCTAACATACGTCTGAGAAATAAATATACGGACCACAACAAAATTATGGTCATTTTATACAATACTGTTTATTATCTCACGTATATGATAATACTAATTTGACTATTCATGACTTTCTGCCAACAAACGGTTTCGTGTTTTTCCTCCTACAAAAATTACTTTTCTTAATTTAGAGCTAATCCGGCATGATATTTTCTTACCTCCCAGCTTCTTTTCAAATCGCCAATGAAGACGACAAAAGCCATTAGACACTCCTCTGGGGAGGCCAGATGGCGGAGTTATATAAGGCCGTACGCGGTGGACGGGCGACACCGCAGAACACAGGGAGCTGTTTATCGACAAAGTTCATGGCGAGCGGCGACAGAAAAAATAGAGACACCCGGGTCCGTGCGTGTTCTGGTATTGACGCTCTTGACGGAATGTTCTCGAATCTCGGCCCAGGAATGCGACACGCTCTCGATCAATACCCTCTCTCCCCCCCCGACCCCCCACCCCCCCCCCCCACCTGCCTGGACCCCGACACAGGACACATCGACGTCACGGTCGAGGCTGCCGGTTACCGGCGTCACATTCGTCACGTCACAAAGACCATACCAGTTCGCGTGACGCGTGTGACGTCAGTTAGTACATCCAAACCGCAAGTGGTTTGTGGTCATATCTATGGCGTGGATTTCTATATACCATATACTATGTACTGTTTTTTTTATTGTTGTGTGTTTGCTAAAGAGCGCCCCTAGTGGGCGAGTGGGCAGCGAGGAGGAGAGAGTGGGGGTCGGGGCATGTAGCATGACACTCCAATAGAGACCAGCCATTGCTGTATATATTGGGCACATCTAGGTGGACAAGTAGGCAGAGAGAGAGAGAGACAGGGGGTGGAAGGGAGAGAGACAGAGAGTAGAAGGGATGGAGTTAGAGATACGGAGAGAGAGAAAGACTGAGGCTAGCGAGGCAGATCGAGACAGATACACAGGAAATTATGTAGAGTGAGAGGATATTGTCAACGAACACACGCAGAGGACGAGAGAAAATGGACAGGAGAAGTAGAGTGACTGAAAAAGAGACGGATTAACAGATAGCAAGAGATAAAGAATAAGATATGGAGAAATGCGGTCACGGAGCGACCCTCCCACGTACAGAGAGCGGCAAAGGCCATACCCTACCGTCACCATGACGGCATTGGTGGCCCGTCATACGTCAAATAAGGGAGGAGTGGGATAAGGGATAAGGGGTGAAGGGGGAGGAGTGGGATAAGGGATAAGGGGCGGAGGGGGAGAAGTGGGATAAGGGATAAGGGGCAGAGGGGGAGGAGGGGGGGTAGGACTTCTGGGAGCGCAAGGCTTATGGGCAGCTCATCAGGTTTCAGTTAGGAAAAGGCGGACTATACCGCAGAGGTAAGCATCCAGAGGCTGGTGTTTTGGCGCAGCACCCCCCCCCCCCCCCCCCCCCGACCTCCACCCTGTCCAGTGGTTCAGGGGAAGCCCTCCACAGGCCGTAAGACGACGTCCTCCCGTAATTGAATATGTGGTCAGTGGGACAGAGCCGCTATATTCATGTGGCCACGAGATGAGAGGAGGGTCCGATGTGGAAGGGGGGGGGGGCTGAAGCGGTGGGGAAAGAGAGCTGGGGGTTGGGGTGTGGTGGAGTGGCAGGGGAGAGATTGGGGCTGGGGTGTTGTGGAGTGGTGGCGAGGAGGCGGTGGGGGAAGAGGGCTGAGGGCTGGGGTGTGTGTGGTGGAGGTTTGGGGGTGGATGGGGGTAGTCGCCAGGAGCCACAGCCTTATCGATTGCCGCTGTCCCGCGGCTCTCGGGCCACCTGGCGGAGGAAGTGACCACTAAATGCCTTGTAACCCACGTCAGGCCCTCTGCTGCGCGAGCTGTGACGCCAGTCGGTCACGTGACCCCACAGACCGCCCGGCTGCACGGGCACCAGTCGTAAATATAAAAACCTCTGGTAACCCCTGCACCCTCTCCCCCCCCCCCACTCCCCTCCATCCCATTCCGACCCGATATCCACACAATAGCAACCACTACCATGTCAGGGACTTTGAGCAAGTATCTGTATTTTCTTATATATTGCATTGTACATTAACCCTTTAAAATACATTTCCAAATAATTCCTACGCTGGATATTCTATTCTCGCAGCCACAGAATCGCATACGGTACCAAACGATACGACGATAGGCCATCACCATTGGCAACCTTACCCCTCGTCGGCCGCCATGAGAGCCCGTCATATAGCGCAACCCTTCCCTCCGCCATCCCTTTCCAGCCCCCCTTTCAGGTCTCCTCCAGCAACTGATGTCATCTGCTCAGCAATGGAGACGACAATGAATGTGGATTTAGTAATAATGTGAGAGGAAATGCTCAAGCGACGTAAAGCCCCTCGTACTGAAAGCCGATTTAGCAACAACTGAAGAGAAAATCGATCAATCGATGTCCCCCCTCCCCCCATCACCAACACACACCCCCGGTACTGAGTAGCCATGGTGCCCGGGAAGTGTTACCACCGGCCTTTCATCACAATCACCCCCATCTTTAGTAGGTAAAGAAGCCGTTTGCTACAAGGGTTATCCATTTTATCTGTATACCCACCCATCCCCAAATAAAATAGACGGTGGCAAAAAAACAAACATTATGGCAATATGATTTTAACGCAATTTGAGGTTGTCGCACCGAGGACAGGAAACGTCCGTGGCATTACTATTAATGAAAGCCATCGACCTATAACACCCATCGCACACCCTCCACCCCTCGACCCCGCCCACCCACCTCCAATCCCCGCTGATTTAGTCTGGCTGTGAGTCCGGACTGCTGACAGATCCATTAGCGGTGTGAAGCCATCCCGGCCACTGGCTCCTTTTAACATGGAGACTCGCTTTGCTCGGACTATGCGACGCATGGGGAAAGCGATTGAAAGAAATCATTTCCGTGTGTCACCCACCCGAGGGGTACGGCCACTGTAACGTCTGGAATGAAATCATTTCTGTGTGACAACCACCCGAGACGACCACCGCTGCAACGTCTGAAGAACTATTTCACTGTGGCACACACCCGAGCAGACGATTGGGGGCAACTATTCCCATGTGACACCCGCCCGCCAAGGCCACCATTGTCCATAGTGTCTGGAAGAAACTATTTCCGTGAGACAGCCAGCTTACAAGACGGCTTCAGTAGCTTTGGGCCAAGCTATATTAATATGACAACTACTGGAAAATACACCGCGACGGCAGCGTCTGACGACATTTTTTATTAGGACACCAACCTGAAAAGTTCGCCACCGCCGCGTCTGAAAGAAATTATTTCACTGTGACACGCCGCAGTGTCCGATGAACTATTTCACTGTGACACCCATCAAAGCAGACGATCGAGAAAAGCCGATTTCACCTGTTCAGTGGGTGTGGGTGTTGGGGGAGGAGACGCCGGGATTCACGGTAATAATGTCAGCCCGAGGCGGCAGTGTGACATCACCCAGATAGTGAGTGCGCCATATGGCCACATGGATTGCAGACATATTTAATTATTTCCGTGCGACACCCATCCGCCGGGTGCCGCCAGCCATCTGGGAGGTCATAAGATGTCACATGACTCCGACTTGGAACAGGAAGTAAGTCAACACTAAATATGCACACGGTCATGTAGATAGAGGCACAAAACCTTTTGATGATGACGCACGCCCGGCGAATGCGTGTCGACCGAACGACGTGTAGAGGACATCACTGATACTACCACCTTCACGGGCCGTTAAGCAACCATAACTTCCTGGTCAACGTCCGCCCGGCAAGTACAAAGCTGGGAGGCTATACGCGCAGGGAGGAAGGTGTAAGCCAGAGTAGAATGTGTGGTGGTGAAATTAATAGGGTGGAGAAGGGGAGAGCGGGAGAGCGGGGTGGGGATTGGTGCAGGTTATGAGCCAAGAAAAAGACGAAAACAGCCTCGCGGGCGTGCGCCTGGGTGGGAAGGCGGGGGGGGGGGCAGACACCCCTAATTAAATAGGGACATTGGGGATTATTATGGAGGACTTGTGGAAGGGCTTGTGGAGGCGGCATCGTCCAGGACTCAGCCTTCGGCCTCTTGCCAGCAGCGTCATAATTAATGGAATAAACGATGAACCGAGTGACCTCTGGCCTCCGCTTGACCTTTTAACGGCCGGCCATTGGCACTAATCTCTTCTCCAGGGGCCAACTGGATCGGCCAAGCCCCAGAAGTACCGGCGGCCATGGATGCAGAAACCAGAAAAGGGAAAGCGACCAGAGGGAAGATCAGGCCGGCCCACGGACAGCCAAGAAGGAAGGCGAGGAGGCCACCCAAACACCAGAAGAGGCTAACCAAACATGAAAAGAAAGAAGAGGCGACCCAACGGGAAAAGGGAATGAAAACAGTCACACACCAGAAGGAAAAAACAACAACTAAACATCTAAGGGAAGAAGCTCACACACCAAAAACAACATGCAGTCAGTCATACACCAGAAGGAAACAGATTCAAAACAAGCACTAAAGTCGAGACCAAGAAGAGGCCAATTACACACCAGAGGGTACAAAAAGCAATGAAACACCAGGACTATAAAAGGCCAAGCAAATATTGAAAGGAAGACGCGATCACTCAAACACCAGTTGTAAGAAAACGCTAATCCTTCACCAGGCCCCCCTTTTACTACCAAAGATCACTTAATCTCTAAATATGGGATTAGATGATATTCGCACAAAAACACACTTTAATTAGATGGATTAGTGGAAAGACATAGGAGATCACCCCATCCGTTCGCAATATCCAGCCAATCATTGTTTCAGCTTTGGAAAGGCGAAGGAAATTAGCCAATCATGTCAACAATTTTGAGGATTATCCTTGTTTCCAGGATTCCAAACAAATATCGGAATGGGCGACCGCATACATATACCAAGACAAACCACACGCTGTCCTACGTTGAGGAAAAAACACCTTGCAAAAACCACTTCCCCTTGCGATAGCGACTGAGGGAAATACTTATCAGATGCTATTACACAGTTTGTAATGATGTACAGATATATGACTATAGATATTTCCTCTTTGGCGTTGTTTCAGGTTGTGCTGCTGGACTGGCTACAGCTAGGGCACTTCATTCCTTAAACCGCGCAGCGAGATATCTCCTACATATGCAATGGTTTGTAACAATTTCGGCTAGAACCCGTGGGTTCACCGCTGGCGTTCACCTCATCCTACATAGACTGTCACTGTGCCACTTGGACTTCACGAAGCTGACATACGAAAGAGTGGTTGAAGAATGTGGTGATTAACATGGCTAACGATCCAGCCAGTGTCACACTTGCCGCCTGTCGGCCACGTCCGCGACCGAAAAGTAAGGATTGCCTGAAACAAATGGTTGTTCTGAAACAAATGGTTGTTAAGTATATACCACAACCAACAGCTGCTATATCTAGATTTCCCGGTGCTAAGGTCATGATTAAACAAGATGGCCGACATATCACATGATATATATAGGGCCTACGCGACGTATTGTCCAATCGTTCACAAATATCTCACCAAAACATTGTCGCCGCTAGGTGATCCATTTCATTCCTATTGTCTCCATTGTGTCGTCGCAAACGCGCGATCGGTTTCCTCGTCTCGTGTCACTACGGCAACCCGTGCACTGTCGGTTTCCTCGTCTCGTGTCACTACGGCAACCCGTTGACTGTCGTCTGTTGACCGGCAGAACGAGACACCGACCCGTGGCCAACACAGCTGCCACTCGCACTGACTGACTGACAGCCAGAGGTCCGGATTATGGGAGTTCCCGAAACAGGATAAAGAGATTCTGACACACGCACATACATACGTATGCATGTACGTATTTATAATATAATATGTATATATAACATGCCTCTGACGTCATCGGTCGTTGAACTTTGACCTTTACGCCTACAATTAGCGCCGCCGTTATTTTAACATGGCTTTGTGGTTTGGTTAATGAATGATGGCAAATGGAGGCCGGCTCATTCCGGGAACAAGCATGACACGATCGCCGTTATAAGTCCCCTTGTTCACTTTCTGAAAGGAACGGTGGCGCTGGTGGCGCTGGTGGCGGGGCCGGCCGCTGTGTGGAGGTGTCGAGGGACGGGTGGGCGCATTGTGTCGCCGACAAAGACCTCACCCGGGCACGACCTCTCACCCTCAGGTGGGTAGACCGGACCGCAAATCCGCACCATGTTGCCTTAATTAAGCCGGCATCGGTGGGTGGGAGGTGGTAAGCGGGTGACGTAAACTGGACGGAAGCCTGCTGAGATAAGCTGTCATTCGGTATGGAATCTTAGCGGGAGGGTAAGTGTGCGTGTGTGTGGGGGTGGAGGTGGGAGGAGGGGGGGGGGGGTAGGTGTCCCCACCATGTGCTGACAACCCCGGGGCAATGATGAGCCGATCGATCTAACACAGCCACCTACCTCCCACCCCAACCCACCCCAGCCCACCACTTACTTCTTGTCACCCTCCCCACCCACCCACACCCCCTCCTGCACGTCTCCCTCCGCGTTTCCTTTGGCATCCAGGCTGACACTGGTGACATCTCGTATAAGGGCGACCTCGTCTTAGTATAGGTGGAGACAACAAAGACTAATGCATGACCTTAAAGAAAAGGGCCAAGCTCCCGACCACCCACCCACCCACCCATCCCCCCACACACACCCGGGCCCCACAGCCATCCCCAGGTAAGGGGTAGTCGTCCGCCAGGGTCATGCTATTCACCCCACTCACACCATGCCTATTGTGTATCTCTTTATCAGCTGATAAAACAGCTCTTAAGTCTCTACGCAACTGACACGGGCGTCCCCTTTCAAACTGGTCGAGAATTAACCCGGATTAACTGATGGATTAACGGATTAACCCCTACCCCAGGCCCCAATATGGTTTGAGGCCAAGGTCACGAACGCAACGGTCATCATGAAAAGACATAATCCACCATGAAGGCCGCACAAAGCTCGTAATGAAAGACATCTAGGTCGTAATGAAAGACATATGGTTCGTAATGAAAGGCATATAGGTCGTAATGAAAGACATATAGGTCGTAATGAAAGAAATATAGGTCGTAATAAAAGACGGGTCGTAATGAAAGACAGGTCGTAATAAAAGACATACATGTCGTAATGAAAGACACATAGGTCGTAATAAAAGACACCTAGATCGTAATGAAAGGCACACAGGTCGTAATGAAAGGCACACAGGTCGCAATGATAAACACATAGGTCACGATAGTAAACATTTCGTAATGTTAAGGACAGCTGATAATGGTAAAAATAGTTCATAGTGGTAAGCACAGTTCGTAGTGGTAAAACAGTTCGTAGTGGTAAACACAGCTTGTAGTGGTAAAAACAGTTCGTAGTGGTAAACACAGTTCGTAATGGTAAACGTATAGGATACAGTAGCAACAATATGTGTCTGAATGGAAGTCACATCCGTACGTGAATGATTAAAGCTAAGAAATGTATGTCATACAACACATGAACAACGTCTAAAGCATAATTGTGCACCATTTGGCAGCCGTGACACAGAACTGCTGCTTCGTAACACAGTTCCGACAACCATTGCCCGAACCCCCATTGCAGCCACGACCCCACACCCAAAGCTGCACGTATATATACTACTCACTATAATACAGATCAACCTTCCCCAATCTGTGTCCAATCTGTTACTCGTGTGACCATGCATGGTAAAGGCAAACGTCTTTGTATTATACACTCAGATATCTCTGCATAGGGGTGATCCTTAGCAAATTGTGAGTAGTATATACATATATTGGTCAACCATTGCAGCACTCAACATATGATGGTCGTAGTTGGTGAGATTTTCCTGGTGTTATCACACGCTATTACCCGGCCGTCCGTACATATTGCGTACTATGAACGGCGCCGAAGTAACTGATATAGATGTAGTTATATCAACGGAACGTGGGCCCGACAGATATAGTCTTTATGGAGACAAGGTGGGAAGTATCTGGTGCCCCTCCCCCCTACCCCCCCCCCACCCTCTGGTGGTCGCGTCCTCTTTGTAGGTGGCGATGGGTGTAGGGGGCGCGGACTCCTGCCACAGGCGGTTTGACCGCCAGGGGGCGAAAGAGCGACTCTGTGGGGGTGAGCTAGGGTCGACCACAGACCCGTTATCGACCAGCGGCAGATAATGGTACCACGGTAAACGCCGGGAAGGTGGAAAGGGTCCGGGTACATGGGAGGGGAGGAGTGTATAGGGGTAAGGGAGGTGGGTAAGGGGGAAGGGGGGGGGCTGCGGGTAGGCGGGGAAGGAAGGAGCGAGGAGGGAAAGGGGAGGAAGGGAGCGGCGGGGAAAGATGACGGAGGGAAAAAGGAAGCTGGGGGGGGGGGGGGGGGAGTGTGATATAAGATGCGTGATGATCTGATGGCCGGAACCTGTAGGCAATAACGTCACCATGCCAAGCGAGGTCGAAGCGTGCTAAAATACAAATTCCGGTTTCAGGGTTTAGCTCTGCCCAGGATGTTCGTACCTCGACCCTGGCTGATGTCACGAAGGGCTGCTACAGGCGTATATAGTACCGGTGGCTTCCGTCCTCCCAGACACGTCACACACAGCCTTGTAATGGAAGTAATAGATGGCGAGGGGCCGAGGGTCGGGGCTGGCGGGGAGGGTAGGTGGTGGTGTGGGAGGGGGGGGGGGGGTACACTTTGGCCGCAGACGCGAGACATCTTCCAGGATATTGTCTTACCATCCCTGGAGGTTCCAAGGCCCATGGACGGCGGTGTGTACGTGTTGGGCTGGTGGGACAAACGCTCACCCTTGTTGACGTGCGGGAAACGCGTGTGGGGGAAAAAAAACCCCACGAAGCCACAACGTGGTATGCGGTTTCGCGGACCCCACCGCATCTCACTCATCGTCTAAAACGCGTTGCAGCAACACGCCCCACGGTGACGTCACAGTGACGTCACCGTGCCGTATCGGACGCCGCGACGAACGCCTCTTTAGTTAAGGATCCCGGGCGCACACAGGACATCGGTTGGTTATTTATAATAATATATCGCCCTGGCCAGTGAAGCCCTATAACCATTACGAACAGTCGCTGTTGTTACACACGGTAGCCAGCCGGTAATACTAATTAACGACCCAGGCGCGCACCTGGGCCGTTAGAGGGCTCTGGCTGCTATCCGGCGCCCGGGACGGCGCACCGTACGGCGCACCGTTGACGAGCCGCAACGCCCACCAGCGCCCGGGAAGACCAGTCAGACCATCGGCACGGACGGAATGTTGTTGTGGCCAAGGTAACGAGTGTTTCTCCTCCTTGTTTTTCACTTCCTTCATCAATACCGATCTAGGCCCAGGAGATCACGGCATCTGTCGTACGGTCAATGACCTCGTCACAAGGCAGTCTAGAGTCTAGACGCAGGCAAGCCGGCTTGGCAACGGCTGAACCACTGGCTAGATCCAGTTCTCCAGGGAGCTCTATTGTCGCTTTAGTACGAGCCACAGCCAGCTTGTTATCGACTACTTCGGGCAACCCTCGGTTCATAAACAACTACCCGGGTAACCATCAACTAGATAACAACTACCTGGACAGCAAGTGACTTGCCAACAGCTTTTAAGTTTAGAACCAGATACTGAGCCATACTCAACCACTTTGAAACCAGCCACTTGGGCAACAACCAGTTTACAAACAGTTACCAGGGTAACAGCCTAGAAGCAGCAACTAGGCCAAAAACTAGTTGGCTCTGAAACTGAGGCAACAAAAACATGGAACCAGCCTCTTGAGAAACCAAAACATGAAACCAGCTCCTTGGGAAACAAAACCATGGAACCAGTTCCTTGGGATACCAAAGCATGGAACCAGCTTTATGGGAAACAAAAGCATGGAACCAGATCCTTGTGATATAAAAGCAAGGAACCAGCTCCTTAGGAAACAAAAGGATAGAACCAGCTCCTTGCGAAATAAAAGCATGAAACCAGCTCTTTATGAAACAAAAGGATGGCCCCAGCTACTTGGGAAAAAAAAGCATGGAACCAGCTCCTCAGGAAACAAAAGCATGCAACCAGCTCCTTAAATACCCAAAGCAAAGAACCAGTTCCTTAAGAAACAAAGCTCTATGGAAAACAAAAGCATGGAACCAGATTTATGGGAAACAAAAACATGGAACAAGCTCTATGGGAAACAAAAGTATGGACCCATCTCCTCGGGAACCAACAATATGGAACCAGCTTTATGGCAAACAGAAGCATGGAACCAGCGCATTGGAAAAAACGAGATCAGCCAACTCCTTGGATCGTTGTGGTGAACATGTAGCCGTGTGACATTGGCCACCCACCCGATGTAACCAAGAGTTTGGTTGGTTGGTTATTCAGGACGCGATAACCACTTTTGGTCCAATCGCGTCAATGAGAGAAGGAAGGGGGAGTGGAACCATGTCCCCAGGGATAACCCCCTACTCTTTGCGAAGAAAGACATGGGATCTTTATCCTGCGACCACACAGACAAGGCCACAGCGGGGCTCGAACAATCGATCCACGTGCCGTTAGGTTCTCAGGTGACCAGAGCACTCAATGCGAGCGCTCCAGCCCACCGGAGGGGGGGAGGGGGATGGGGGGGGGGCGGGTGCTCTCTGAAAACTTGTGACCTGGGGGGGGGGGGTTTCTCTATGCTCTGAGAACTTGCGACCGGGGGGGGGGCATAGAGAACCCGACTTTAACAGTGTATGTTCAGTTTCCCAAGCGAGGGTTGCTCTCTCACCACTAGGGACTTTAACATGTATGTTAACATGTATGTTGTATTTTCTGCTTCTCAAGGGGGGGGGGGGCAAAAGGCCATTTTTTTGGGCGGGTAAACAGCGCCTGAGTGCCCGCCAAACTGAAAATCTGCCCGCTAAAATTAAGACGGCCCGCCCATGGCCCATGGGTCTCTGGCTAATACCCTGCCAAGAGCAGGGTGGATGTTCTGGCGGGCGTGGTCTTCACCCCGGCACAGATGTCAGGTCAGGTGCACATGTTTTTTTCGGGGGCACTTTTTTTCTCGCCGCTCAATAAGACACTGGGGCCCGACCCTGGGCGTGGGCAATCGATGAATAACGACCAATAGGCAGCGAGAGTGCCCGCGGCCAGGCTGAGTGCTGGGTCAACACTGGAGAGGACCCCAGGTAAACACCACCGGGCAAACGGACGGCTCCCGGGGTCTACCGAAGGGAAGAGTGGCCTTGGACCTAGCTAGTCCACCTATTGCACAACAACAACAACCCTGTTATGATTGACCATCGCTAGGCTGGCTTCACTGGTTCAAGCGATAACACATTTACCAACACTAGATCAGAAGTTGACCATTACCAGCACTGGATCTGTGGTTGACCATCACCACCAATGGGTCAGTGGTAGCCCCGGTACATGCCTCTCTGACCACGCCCGTAAACGGAGCAAAGCCATGTCGTGCACCAGACCTAAAATGTGAAATCGCAGACCAGTGACTCAAGTTGCGTATCCTTACAGAATAAATATGCATGGCCTACCCGTCAATGTGTTCCACTAGGTTCCTAAAGCTTTTATGACTTCCGTCGGACAGTCATTTCTTTGGTTGGCAATGTGATTTTCTTGAAATCCAGGCGTCCTTTGTCATCTCTCGCTTGGTTTTGAATGCTCCGCCATTCCCCGGAAGTCAACAAACGCCGCCTGATCCCTTGCTCCGTTTGCGAGCGTCTCAGAGAGGCATGTACCAGGGCTAGGTCAGTGGCTGACCACTAAGACCATTGGGTCAGTGATATCACTGAACGTACTGATCAAAATCTATACCAGAATATAGTGTAGAATATAGTGATCTCCTCCCCCCCACCCCGTTACAAGACATGGTAAAACTCATAAGACACGAACCCATGACACTTTGGTGTGCAAGTCAGGTCAGACTCCTAAAGGGAGTTCGCCCCCACTGGACGATATCGCTGTAGTCTCCATGGCAAAACATATAATGAATGATATTTGTAACGTTCCGTTAAAATAATACTTACATTTTGTCATCTACCGAGCATACTGGGGCGTGTTATCAACTTCCGGTATTTTTACCGCAATCGGCCAAACGCCCAGACACCACCACAAGGCTGATGTAAACTGCGCGCAATCTCTAGTGTGGTGCCCAGTGCAATGACCGCTGAAAGCAAGCTTTCCTTCCAGGGACAACGGCTCGCTCTCGGCCCAAGGCCTGTGAGAGGGTTGTAAACACCTACAGTGCAGTCGACTCACCTCCATCGTGGCAAAGAAATCCGTTTCCAGATTACGCCCACACAGCCAGTCTGTCAATGTTACGGTGGCCTACAATGTTCAACATGCAGTTGACCTATCGCAGGAAATCATATTCGTCACCGCGTTACCGACACAGGCCCAGTGGGTGTAGACCGGGCCTGTGTGCTATTCCTGTAGTTTTCCGATTGGTGGCGTCATGCTTTCGGTTTCACCGATTTCCTGCTATGAATCACGAATGAAAAAACCCGAGTAACCGAGCAGGGCGGTTCACCATGCCCGCTAAAAGGGTAGCGGATATACACATAAGGCTACATGTATATGAATGTATACGCGCGTGAGAGGAGGGGGTGGAGGGGGAGGGGGGATCCCCACATATCTATCTCGCTGACATCGGTGGCTGAGAGGCAACCAAAACACGAATGACGGTCCGATATAGCTGTCAACACACGAACGGTGGCGTGACCATTTGGTCATAACTTGTTTCTAAAATAACACTGTAAACATGTGCTTCAAAGGTGTAAATGGTAAATATGTGCTTCTGGGACAGCTGTCAGTACGTGTACTACGTCACAGATTTGTGTGTACTCCACTGGTTCACCGCAAAGTTTCAGGGATGCCAGAATAATTGGCTCCAAGGAATGACACGATTAGATTATTCTGGTTCTAATCAGGACAAATGTTACAATTTTAGATACTGACATGATGTTGGCCGGAAGAAGGAGCGCTTCCAGTATGTTGTTTAAACATCATTTATTTAACGAGGTTCCCCAGAAAGAGATTGCCATCTGGCCCCTATAGGGTCATCTCAAAGCAGCAGCAGAGACATGTGCTAATACCTGCTTGCCCTGCTCTCTCTTTCTCTCTGGTATTGGCCTGCTATCCTCTCTTGTGGTAGTAACCCGTCAAACACACACAGCTAGCTTCATTGTGAGCTGCCAGCCGCCTTTCATGGCTTGGCTGTTTCGAGCTGCATGACGGGTGTGACGGACGGGCCCTGGTGCCAGACGCCACCTGCTGCTGCTGCTGCTGCTGGTGGAGGCGGCGGCGGCGGCGGTTCGTATCCGTACTACTACGGTAACGGCCGCGTCACCAGGCTAAATATAGACTCCGAATGTTCCAGAAGATGGTGGCGTTCATAACCCGATAAACAGTCCATGCACTGAGTGAATCCGCATGCCTCACACAGCACTCCTGCCTCGGTCTACCCAAACGGGGGAAACTGCCCCGCCCATCACGACTGTCTTTACCTCTCTCAGAGCGAGGATCTTTCTCACTCACCTGCATAAGAAGCGTCACATCAGCATAATTCCCGCGTGTGGATCGGGTGACAGAGAGTCAGGCCGGCAGAGAAAGAAGAAACTATATATGTGTCAAGGCCCCAGATGGTCCGATCCATTATGTCGCCATCACTGACTGCCAAAAAGGGTTACCTAACTATGTGTGTCGAAGTCTTATGCGTCTCAAGGTCTTATCTGTCCGTCACCGATCTCCGTTCCACTTCGCAACGCGACGATGTGCAAGCAAACTGCGTTCATTAACCCCCCCCCCCCCCACCCCGCCCTAGCCCATTTTGTTACGTGACGCTGCGCAAGCAACCTGAGTACATTAACCGTGGTACAACCCCTAACCCTATAGCCCATACCCCCAACCCTATAACACATACCCCTAAACCCAAACCACAACCCAGTGAGCGGAACGGCGATGACGAATACACACAGATAAGACCCAGCGACACATGCGCCCTCCACGTCCCCTTACGCACGAGTCGCGCATCTAACGCTTGTATTTTTAACCAGCGGTGACGTGAACGCACAGCTAAAACGGCCATGCGACCTTGACCTTGGCGGGATGGAAACCCCAGGTCACGGACGAGCTCAATGAGATGATTGACACTTGCATGGGATATCTCTCTATGGCTGTTGCTACCGCGTAGTACTTTGGTCGATTGTGCACATGTATGTAACAAACAGCGTTGTAGGATATGATAGCGGGTCACGCCAGATGCTGAGCATCGGCCTATATAGCTACGTACAGTGGGCCAGCCATGCTGCGCGGGCGGTTGGCCGGTGGGGTGAGGGCGAGGTTGGTATCGGGTAGGTGTAGTGGTATGTCCGCTTGGGGGTGCTGAGTGCAGTAAGCTCACGACCCGGAGGTCAAGGCCGCCGGTGTGACGTGTTAAAGGCGGCCGGTCGTGGCTCGGGTGTTGATCATCAAATATGGCTACATGTCATCTCCGTACATAGAGTCTTATAATTCAACCAACCAGGCCAGTCCATCCGGTCAAACCATGCGTGAAATACGCGGGGAAAGGTTGACGACGCTGGCTGCATACAGGTAGTGTATTGTATGAAACGGCGAAGCGGGTTGCGTTGTGAGGGAGGAGGGGGGGGGGGGCAGGGGCGGCGGGGGAAAAGTGCTGACTCAGACCTGTGGTGAGTGGGGGTGGGTGGGGGCTTTATAGCGGTTTGGTGGTGGGTGAGGTTGGGGTGGGGCAACCAACCCAGCTGCTTGGTGTATATACTATTTGTGTGTGTGTGTGTGGGGGGGGGGGGCATATAACCATCCAGCTGTATGGTGTGGGGTGGGAACCGGCAATACCCACCCGGTATCGCGGGGGGGGGGGGGGAATGACCCCGTAGGGCTGAGCCGCAGATGTCGCTGGACGACGTCAACAAGTAAACCGTAATATGAACTTCCCTCTTTGGTGTGTGAGCTCCACGTCTGATGTGTGTGGAGGGTTGGCTCGTACGGCGTGGTAACGGTTGAAGGGACCCAGGGCCAATGAAAAAATGCGGAGGGGTTAACAAATAGATCCACAACCGAAGAACTATTTCAAAATGTGATAAGATAATGAGAAGAGATTTTTAAGAAGAGATCAGTAACTGGGTGAAGGAAGATCAACAAACGAGAGAATGAAGAAATCAGCAAATGAAAGAAACTTAAAAAAAGAAGCAAGATTAAAAAAATGAGGAAATGAAGATAAACAAACCTATGAGGCCATGATAGAATGTCAAGAAAAATGAAAGACTGAAGAGAGCGCAACAAATGAAAGTATGAAGAGAGATCCACAAATAGAGAACAGGAAGAGACAGCAGAGAGCATGAAAGATCACAAGACAGTGGGTGATGATGCAGCACTAAAGAGAACGAAAGAGAACTCCGGGTCGATATGCGGTGTTTACCTTTGTTCGGCGTTTGGCCCACGATTCCTGCAGTCGACAGGGTACAACAGATTCCTTTGCAAGCATATTGCTTCCAGCTTATTGTTATCTATCGTTCATGAGACTGACGCCATATGTCGACGACAAAACCATCATGTTACAAAACCGCCAGTGTGCACTAACGTCACATGTCTGATTTAATTTGGCTCTTGTCAGTGGTACACACTCACTGATCGTCAGCGTTGGCCGTAGGTCTGGAGTGGTTAGGCTCAGAACTGCAGTGTGGATGCTTCCACCACGAGCCGTCCCGCACTGACCACTCTGCGAACGGCCTTCTATTCCCTGGTTATCCGGCCCTGGCCTGGCCCGAGCCGAGGTATCAGTCCGCACGGACGGCCACCGGCGGGCGGGCAGGCGGGGCAGACAGTCCTCGGTGCAATTTGGCTCAGCCGCCGCCGCCGCCGCCGCCGCTCCCCAGACCCCGTAACCCTCGTGACGGGAAACGGGATGTGAGAGTTGGGGGCGAGGAAGGGTCGGTAGGTGTATGCTGGGTCTATGCCAGCCGAGGGTGGTATGTATGGGATTGGCGGGCAAGAAGGATTCGAGCGGGAAGAGCACACGGTTCCAGTCCAGTCACGGACGTCTCGGGGAGTCGCTAGGTGCCGAGGCGTTACCCGGTAGAATTAGACGTCCGACGCTAGCCCGATGCCTGATATATGGCGCCTGGCGTTCCTATTGCGTATGGCGTGCTTGCTTCTCTTGCGGCTTCAAAGCACTCGTTCCTCCTAATCCCGGGTTGACGATTGTACCGTATTAGCCACTCGGCAACCGTGTTACGGTATGATTAAATCCACGCTGTGCCGGTCGGTCAGTTTTGTGGCCAAGTAGATGCGTCTGATATTCCAGCGAAGTCCAGCTATGGGTTTTGCTGGTTGTTGATCGGCCTCTGCCCTCATGAAAGCGTGTATGCGGTATGCATACCTGCACCCACCTGCCGCGACGAGACTGCTGCCCAGCCTCAGCTATGCATTGCCCACCCGTAGTCGCTAGCCCACCCACCACATCCACCTCTACACCACCCCCACCCACCCGGACTCCAACCCTCTCCCTCACCCAACCTCACCCCCTCATATCGCCCGCCCCCCATGCACCATTTAGGCCACGTTTGTTGATAACTCGTGAGCGGGTGTGCCCTTGTTTTTTACCGTTTCGGTTGTTGTTGTTGCCGTCGAGGCACGGCCGTGAGCTGGCCGGCTAGCCGCCGGCCGCCGGGCGTGCAAGATTTTAACCGCTAACACCCCATAACCCCAGTCAACAGCACACCCCACACCCAACAACCAGTCAACACCTGGCCCCACACCCCATACCCCACACCCCAGTTAACAACCCCACACCCAACACCCCAGTCAACCCCACACCCAACACCCCAGTCAACCCCACACCCAACACCCCAGTCAACAGCACACCCCACACCCCACACCCACACCCACACCACACATCTCACATCCCATACCCCACACCCCACCTCACACCCCAGTCAACGCACACCCCACACCCACACCCCACACCACACATCTCACATCCCACACCCGACACCCCACCTCACACCCCAGTCAACGCACACCCCACACCCGACACCCACACCCCAGTTAACAACCCCACTCTACATCCCACACCCCACACCTCAGTCAACACCCACCCCACACCTATCCCCCACACCCCACACCTATCCCCCACACCCCACACCTATCCCCCACAACCCACACCTATCCCCCTCCATCTCCCTCCTACCCCCTCCCCCGACAGTCGGACGGTGGGTGTGCAGTATTCGTACTCAATTCGGCGGTGCCCCCCCCCACCCCCACAACCCCCCAAACCCTTGTAAAGAGGATTCAGCTGCAAAAAACAGAGAAGCAACACACACGTCCGTAGACACTCCATTACCATAAAAGGTTCGTAAACCCCTCAGGCGAGCACGCGGCGCTTTTTTCAAGTTGAGTACCCGGTTGAGAGAGTAGGTAGGCTGCGGAGTTTTAAGCACCAGCATGGGACGCTATCCTCTCCCTGTCTCTCTGTCGCTCTCTGTCTCTCTCTGTCTCTCTCTGTCTCTCTGTCTCTGTCAATATAAACCCGAAGCACGTATGTCAGCTGCGAACAAAACCACAGGACCTAAAGTCACAGTTGTGTGGAGGGCGAGGGTTGTTCGTAACCAGACAAAGCCAAAGGTCGCCCTTCACCAGGCGTGAAATGGGTTGTCTTTGTCCTTTGCTTCATATGAGTGACATTCGCCATCAAAGAGAAATACCACATTGACAAGTGACAGGATGCGAAGCCGAATGCGCGGTCCATGATAGAAAAAAAAAACCAAACACATCCATTGAATTGTTTGGGGGTAGACCCAAAGGGGACCTGAGCCCTATACAAGAAGGCATCCAGCATGAACGTTGAGGCTTAAAGGTCTTATTTAGATAAGAGTTATGCACAGGAATGTGTTTGTCGACATAGATGCGCTATATATGTGGAGTGGTAGTTGGTGACAAGGCTTCATTCACCACACAAGCTGGGCGAAGAAAAATATTATATCTGCCCAAAGTGCAGGCAATTAAGCTTCTCTGTCGGGCTACTGTCATGTCAACAGTCAACAACCGCAAGCTGTCAATCACCCCAACCCCCGCCAGCTGTCAATCATTGGGGGGGAGGGGGGGGGGCATGCCGGTATATACCAATCTGGTAGTCATGATGACATCCCCGCACCCCTTGGTGGAACCTGTTTACAACGATAGAAAATTACTAAATCGTTCCAATTTCCGCGTCAATTAGAGCTGCTTATTTAACGTCGATACAAGTAGCCCGGATGATGAGAGTGGAGCGGTCGCTGAATCCAGAACTGAAGCAGAGGGAGTTGTCACGTGGTTCAAACGGGTCTAAAAAAGCAAGAATAAAAAAACAGCTCGCGTGGAATGCTGAAACTGAAAACTGATGAACTGTAGTAGGGGAGGGGCGCAATTCGCACTGAAAAAGTGTGTGTCTGCACTCCCTCGCCCCCGCCCTTGCCCCCAGCACGGAATATGACGAGATACAAACTAACGTCTATCCGTGGAGACAAGCAGGAAGTAACGGCGCTGTAAATTATACATAAGCGAAGAATGCTTAGATGTAGTCATGTTATCTAATACGATCAGTAAGGCATGTGATTTTTTTTTTTTTTTTTTTTTTTTTTTTTTTTTTTTTTTTTTTTTTTTTTTATAATTATTTATTTCCAAAAATAGCAGTTTCGTGTCACATTACATAAAATACAAGGATATAATGTCATTTTCATACATCTGATCATCAAACACAAGAAGAATACAATACAAGAAAGATACCCTACAAAAAGATCCAATACTAGAAAAGTACAATACAAAAAGCAAGAGCTGGTAGTTTTGAAAGCATTCAAAATGCCAATGGTATATAAACAGAGGTAGTTCAAAAAGCTGAAATTATACAATTCCATTTGTTTACAAATAAGGTTTTACTAAAATGTTCGTTATGGTCTACTATATGTTTTTCGATTTGATAGTAATATTTTATTAATCTTGGGATATCCCGCATACAAGGAGAAACCTCTCTACACTTGCACGAAAAAATATATTTCTTAGCCAGTAGTATAAGATGGTTTAATAAACGGTCGTTTTCTGAGTTCTTTATGCCGAACAAAACAACCGAGAGTGAGAAACTTGAGCTGATCTCTATATTTGAGTTACCTTCGACCCAATTAACAAAAGAATTCCAAAATTGACTAACAATGGGACAATGGTAAAACAGATGCTCGATTGACTCAGACGCGGCTTTACAAAAGGTACAGGTGTCCTCACTCTTTATTTTACATCGTTTTAAAAACACGTTGGTTGTTATAAATTGGCAAATAACTTTATATTGAAAACTTCTTAACCGTTCGTCGACTGTTGTCGTTTTTGCAAGCAAATAAATCTGTTTCCATTCGTTTTCCGAGAAATTGATATTTAGTGAGACTGACCATTTAAGTTCATGCTTTCCCGATGATAGCAGTTTCTTAACTAAAAACTTATATACTGCGTTACATACGTTGTCATTGCTCGACAAAACACATAGCCCTGGTGCTACCACACTTACAAGTTTGGTACCAAGTCGCTCACTTTCAGATTTCCATGCTCTCGGAATTGAGTGAATAAGAGTAAAAAAGTCTAGAAAGTTAATACTTATTTCATAAATATTACAAAAGTCTTGCCAACCCAGTGGTGTCCCATTGGTATCAATAACATCATTATAATAAACAACACCTTTAGATATGAATTCATTTTTTCTAGACGAAAGATTTTTGTCAGTCAAGAAATATGTATTCCACAGAGGATAACTTCTAACATCTTCCATTTTTGCATGTATAACATATGACCGCCATGCGTCAAATACATCGCGCCAAAAAGGGTTACTGATAGATTTTGACAAGTACTGCAAGGAAGACGGGTCAAGTTCCCAGCATAACTTTATATTTCTACATATAGTACCAGCAAAAAGGTCCTGCCATGCCCCAGTTGAGGTTATAAGCCGCTTGATCCAGGTTATTTTTAGCGACTGGCAGAGAGTCGGAATGTGAGTCAGATTGAGCCCACCGTCGGATTCTGACTGAACCAATTGATTTAAAGCCACTTTGGCCGTACCAGAATTCCAAATAAAATCTCGTATCATACCATTTAATTTGTCTATAACACATTTTCCCGGGGACGGTAAGACCGACATGATGTCAATTAACTTAGGTATTGCCATAGTTTTTACAACAGTGATCTTTCCACGTAACGACAGCTTTCGTTTTCTATAAACATTCAATATATTCTGTACCTCTTGTAGTTTTTTTCCATAATTGATAGATTCGACCTGTTCCATTTTCGTTGAGAATACTATGCCAAGCAATTTAAATTCATCTTCCCAGGTTATCGCAATATCAGGGCATATTATACACGGACTGTTTACTTTGCAGCCAAGTTGGATCCCTTTTGTCTTCTCAACATTTATACATAGTCCGGAACAAATTCCAAACTCCCTTAACACATAAAATTCTTCTGAGCGAACCTTCCGAATCATCAAGAAACATAAAAGTATCGTCGGCATATTGCCCTATTTTGTACTCCCGTCCACCAAACACAATGCCCTTAATGTCGGGATCGCTTTTTATTGCCATTGCCAGCGGTTCTATGGCTAAAATAAACATATAAGGGGACAGAGGGTCTCCCTGTCTGCATCCTCTTCCCATACTAAAATATTGTGAGCAGTGTCCATTATTAATAACACAGGAGCTTGCTCCTTTATGTAATAAATTGACATTTTGTATAAATTGACTACCAAAATTATAACTGTGGAGCACATTAGTAATATATTTCCAACTAAGAGTATCAAAGGCCTTTTCGAAATCCAAAAGAAGCAATGTTCCAGTTTTATTTTGTTGGATAAGATAGTGCATGATATCATAAATCAATCAATTATTTTCTCCAATGTATCGGCCCTTCAAAAAACCTTTTTGATCTTTACTTATTACTCTGGACAGTGAGGCTTTTAAACGTCTTGCAAAGACACCTGACAACAGTTTATAATCTGTATTTAACAGAGTTATTGGTCTCCAATTCTTCAAAATTTCTCTTTTCTTATCACCTTTCGGAATGCAGGTTATTACACCCTGACTTTGTGTAACTGATAGTGATTTAGATTTTATTGCATATAAAAGGCTACGCAAAAGATAACGCCCTAAGTCTTTCCAAAAAAACTTATAGAAGTCTGCAGGAAATCCGTCATTTCCGGGTGATTTATTATTCTTCATATTTTTGTGAACTAGCAACAACTCATTAAGATTAAGTGAGGCTTCACATTCTTCAACCTCAGGGAAATTTAATTGTATTATATGTCCGGGATTCAGAAACATTTCATAGTTGCCTCCGTGTTTATTCTGCTCTGCATAGAGATTTTTATAAATTTCATTTGTTCCTTAAGAATTTCGTCTTGTTCTTCAATTTCTTTACCGTCTACTAAAAGTCTATTAATTTGTCTGCTAATATAGTTTTTCTTTTCCAAGCTACAAAAATATCGAGTGGGTTTCTCCCCCTCTTCATAGTATTTTGCCCTTGCTCTTAACAAAGCTCCCCGTGCTTGAGGCAGTCTAAGTTCTTGTAGTTTATCCTTTAAAGTTGTTATTTCATCTGTAATAGTAGGATTGTACTCTGAGTCCCGTTCTAATTTCGCAAGGCGTTGTTCAGTTTTTTCTTCCTCCTTTCGATACTGTCTCTTTTTATACACACTATAGCTTATCGTTTTCCCCCTTATTTCTAATTTTATCATTTCCCAAAATAGTTGATCGTTAATTTTATCTTCAACTAAGTTTTCCGAATTATGATTTACACCATATTGCAGTTCTAAATCACGAATACATTCTTTTACAAGAGTTACATATACCGGATCATGCAGCAATGAAGTATTAAACTTCCACAATCCTTTTCCTCTTGTAATTGGCTTAAAATTAATTTTAAGCGTTACTAAAGAGTGGTCTGTACGGTAGCCCGGCTGAATACCGGCATCCTGTGCCAGAGTGACTAAATCAGATGTTATCAGGAAAAAATCTAAGCGCGCCCTCTGAGTCTTACGTTGTTGATTGGTCCACGTATATCGAAGCATCTGTGGATGGTTTATGCGCCAGTAGTCAACAAGATCTAAGCTTTCACACAGGTTCAACACCTTCTGCCTTGCCTTCACGTTATTCTCTCGTTTATAACCACGAGCATCTAATTTAAAATTCAATACCAAATTCCAATCTCCACATATAATGACACTCGCATTACCAAATTCTTCGATTTTCGTCTGCAAATTAGTATAAAAGTCAGGGGAGTCGTTATTTGGACCATATAGAGTGACCAGCGTAAGCCTAAATTCACAAACTGTAACATCCAAAATCAACAAATTACCATTTGCATCCATATGTTGCTGATGCACAATATGGTCCACATCTCTAGGCATTAAGATCATAACACCGCGCGATTGTGATGAAGGTGAATTTAAGACGCATGAAGATGTCCACAGGTCCTGCAGAGGGTCTGACAACTGTGCCCCTAAGTGAACATCTTGCAGGCAATATATAGAAAACTTTTTTTCCTTAAGCCATGATAATACATCAAATCGTTTTAACCTGGAACCTATGCCTCTGACATTTATACTACAAACAGTCAAGTCATGGATGCTACTAGCCATATATTACAGCAATTTACATCACTCACTGGAGTAACTTCAAGATAACTAACGTGGAAACTGCCACCAACGGAAAATATTTTACAATTAATGACGAAATAATAGCATATCATCGTGACAACAATTTCAATATTATGCTTGATGAATGAATGTAAGACAAGAAATGAATCAACAAGGCCCGGCGCAGAGGTGAGGAGGGGCTTTGAGAGGGCGTCTATAAACACACTGACATATGCACAATGTCTATACGGAAACAATCACAATATTGTAGCTCTGGCCCAGGCCCATATCGCTGGCTATGCACAAAAGCAGGGTCCGCAAAGTCGGTCATACCAGCCGTAAATGCTCGCGCATATTAACATAAAAGGAGTCGCTCAAATGGTGCCTATATATATTTTGAGACCTTTGCTCATGGGCCATAATTGTTCCGGGTAGCTAACTCAAGCGAGCCCGAGGGGTTTTCTCAAAAGTCACAGACATAGTAAAACGGTGATACCTATTAACCTCCATGCAAGGTGCCGTCGCCAACCTCAAGTGGGACCTCTACTTTGCAGAGGTGGCAGCTCCTAGACTTGTCCGCCAGGCTTCAGGGAGAGTATCCAGATTCCCAGTATCATATGTCTTCCCGTTGATCAGAAGACGGTTCCCGGACACCGTGGCGCGGGCCCCGTCTCCCCTGGCTGCTCTCATTACCGGCACAGAATACGGCGTTGTTCCTGTGTAGCCCTGGAGAAATCCTCATCGATGAAGAGTTTAGTACCTCGGAGTTCCTTCTTTCTCTTCCAGACTTTATCCCGGTCATCATAGTAGGCAAAGCGGGCAATGATGGGTCTTGGCCTCCTATTCCCATCGGTAGCAGCAGCAGCATCGGTGGCGGTAACGGGCTTGACTCCCAGTCGGTGACAGCGCTGAATCCTAATTTGGGCGACATTTTCTAACTTCAGTTTCGTTGTTAGAAAGTCTTTGATGGTGTTAGCGCAGTTTTCTTGTCCCCAAGCCGATTCAGGGACGCCGTGAAACACGAGATTTTCTCGTCTGCTGTAGGCCTCGAGAGATTCAAGGCTTTTCTTCAGAGTTTGGTTATCCTTCAGCAGATTTTCCAAAGTATCTTTCTTATCAGTTTTTTCTAGCAGCTTCACTTTTTCTCTCAGGAAAGAGTTTTCCTTTTCCAGTCTATCCAAACGCGACGAGTTCATTTCGGCAAGACTGCGGAGATTTGCTAGCTCTGTATTTATTTCAGATACAGTTGCTTTCATCTGCGGCAGGCACGATACCAGTTCTAGAATATCGTCCAATTTGCTGTCTTGTGTAGTTGCCATGTCTGCACTAAAGGAGTCTGAAACCGTATCCGTATCCTTTGTATGTTCTTCCTTCGATGATTCTAGCCACACAGCGAGTGACCTTTGCTTTTTTTGTCCCACTTTCTCAGGTGTTTTACCACTATTACTCCTTCTCCGTTTGTTGCGACCCATATTCCATTTTGATACGGTCCCTTTATACCACAAGTGCAAGACGATTCGGCTTGGGAGGCGATAATGGCAGAAATTGTGACAGTCTCACGGTTGACGGCGATAATTCCGTTGTTTGTCTCAAAACACGTATCCTTGCAGTATCCTGGTTGGTTTATACAGTGTCTCAGTACATTTTGGTGTTGACTGCTATCCTATTACCGCGTATAGCTGCCCTCACATTCCCTCACGCAAACTTCACACTCGCACCCAGGCAGCCATGTTGAAATCCTGGCCAATAACCTAATAATGTGATCTTAACTCTTGTCGAAATGTAGGCTACGATGGGCAGGGATAGTCACGCTAAGAAAAAACTAACTGAAATTTGGAAGTGCTGATACACGATACTTAATTGAAGCCCCGACGCAATCATTTGCGACATGAAGTCTCGCTGTTTTGAAGCGAAAAATGTGTCCGTAGTTCGCCTGCCAGCTGACTGGTACCAGCTCTATCTCACCACCCATATTCACCCTCAACCCAGCCCCGCCCCACTCCCCACCCCCACCCCCAGTAGGCGCATCCGTTCACCTGCGCAATCCAGAAGGTTTTCCTCCCCCAACGCTAACAAATCCTGAATAATCGTCCCGAAGTATTAAGTCCATGCAGGTGAAGAAGGCTTGCGCGTTGAAAGGGTATTCTGATCCATGGGCCGGAGAGTAAAAGGTGGGTGGGTGTGGGGGCGGGCGGGCGGGCGGGGGGGGGGGTCTGTTAGGGGTCAAGGTCGCCAAATTAAAGGTGAGTCTGTTGTTCGGTCTTTTCTGGTGAACACATGCGCCTGCTGATGTAAAGTACCCGTATGTACACCATTGGCGCCTTCACAGCCCATCCTATCCCCACCACCTCCCACCGCACCACCCACCTCTCCGTCTCGCCATCATCCTCCTCCTCATCCCCACGCATCCTCCCTCCCACTGCTTTGTAAGCGTCGTCTATCCTCATCTTACCACGGGCCGAGGGCCAGCCACATAATGCAGGGCAGCTGGCTCAGCAACCAAACACAGCGGGGTAAATTATGAGAGAATGATCGCTGCTGTCCTCCAGACGTCTTCACGATAATGTTTTAGGAACGTTCTTTTTTTGTGCGCTCACGACACAAACACAATTGTAATAATATGTTGATCCAACCAACTGTTCCCCAGTGCCATAAAAAACGTAGAAAACACGAACCAGATGTGCGGAAGCGTCAATAACCTGTGATCCTCCGTTTTGGATATAATTGGAAAGGAACGTCTGTGTCGTTATCATCGTTGAGTACTGAACGAATGAAAAATCAATGCCACCTCTGCACTAATTGGACTTGTGGGAGATCAGAGGGAGATACGCACCTCAGATTGATTACCAATGCATCCATTTTGCAACCGACAAACGCAAGCCAAGACAACACGTCCCAGGTGTCGTTATTAGTGATAGTAATCCTCTTTTTTAATGCAATGTTCATAGTGGCAGATCCAAGGGAAGGAGTGGGGGGGGGTGGTTGGCTTAGGGGATTTAACCCTCCCCCACTGAGGCGAGGGAATGTTAAAGTCGACATTGTCAATGGCCCTTTTTGAGGGAGCATTTTCCATGTAAAAAATGGAAAGGCTATTTGAGGTGTGGACCCCCCCCCCCCGTTTAAATCCCTAGATCCGCCCATGGTCACTCCAGCAATCCTTCATTCATCTCATTCAATGCTTTCATCTTCATTGGGGCATTTTAATCACCCTCCTTAGCCAGTCTAGTGGGGATTAGGGCCAGGAAGTAATGCATCAACGCCCTACTCCTGGCACCTCCTCTCCCATGCACCCTTTCTCCGATGCACCGCCCTCTCTCATGCACCCCCTCCCCCCTGCACCCCCACCTCCCGCACCCTCATAGCGACCGCCCAGTCACCCCCATAAAGACCAACCACCGCCACACCCACAGACCTACCACCGCCACACCCACAAACCTACCACAGCCACTTCCTGTAGACCAGCACAGCCACCTCCTGTAGACAACCGCATTCACCTCCTGTCGACAACCGCATTCACCTCCTGTAGACAACCGCTTTTACCTCCTGTAGACAACCGCATTCACCTCCTATGGACAACCACACCCACCTTCTGCAGACAGCCACAACCGCCTCCTGTACAGAACCACAGCCACCTCCTGTAAACAACCACGTCCTATAGACAACCGCATTCACATCCTGTAGACAACCACAGCCACCTCGACCACAACCACACACTGTTACTCCAAAAGCCACCTACATCCACCTTCTACAGCCACCCATTGTAGCCATACTTGCACCATGTCATACAGCCACCCCTACACCCCCACACCACCACATACATACCCACTTCACCCAATAAGCCAGCACTTGGCTGCATCCGTTGTCACGCAACTCTACCATTGACTTAATGATCACGTGACTTGGATATTCTCAGTTGATTGGATGATTGTCTGCACTGGCGGTTCCAGGGTGGGGGCGCGACGCATGAGGGGGGGTTGGGGGATAGGGGGTGCCTGTCGGCGCGGACTCCCCCCCTCCCCCAACTTGCCCTTTTGTCGTGGACCCTCCTGTTTTGGGGGTGCGACCCCCATACGTCTCGGATTCTCCCCACAGTCGGCATACGGGGCGATCCTGCCACTGGAGACGTTATTTATTCAGGATAGCCATCGGGCCTTTCATATCCAAATTAACGAAACAAAGGGAAGCCCACCATAGGATTCCTACTAAAGAAAACAACATATTGCGTGAAGAGAAAACTGGACAAAATCTCTTTGTTATGGACTTCCAGTCTGTATGAAAAACACCCTGGTTGCCATGGTGACGCCACGGCCGATCGGTCTGTTTATCCACAGACGGGCGGTGGCATTTGGTTTTATTTGGTAGTTTAAACAAGAAGCGACAACTATACACGTTTAAGCCAAAGTAGACCGATCACAAAACGGAAATAACATGTTGTTGTAACGACGAGCTAAAATAAATCGCAGGAACGGATAATTCTGATCAAAGCAGTGTTGCCAAAAAAGACAACCACCACATGAAGCCAAACCGAAAGGAGACGCAGCGGAATAAAGAAATTTGCTAACAATGAACCCTTTATCTTATGCACAAAACAGATTGGTGAGATATTACGTCAGTATATACCATCAGGCTGTTAACACAAAAGAAAAAAAAACGTTTACAAAGATAAAGAACCGTCGACCAAAAGCCAAGTTACAGACACGGCCAGCCCATGAAGCACACTTTGCGTGCGCTGGAGCATGAGGAACAGAACTATTTTTAAAATAAAAACTGGCATATGCCTGTTTCAACTGGCGGATCCATAGTGGATTGTGGGGTGTGGTGGGGTGGGGGAGGGGACAGTTGGCCAAAGAGAACACCCTCTCCCTGTTTGAGCGTTGTGGCCTCTTTTGGGTTCAATGCATTTGAAGACGCGGGATCCACCTCGCCCCGACCACCCCTATTTCATTGTAACCACCATACGCCCCCCCCACTCCCACCACCACAGTTAGGTCTTTCAGACAGTTCATCTGACCCGAAATGCTCCCCCCACCTACCGACCCCATCTCCCACCCTTCCAGAGTCTTGGATCCACTCGATCTGGCTTCGTCGCCGATAACAACTGTTTACCTTGTAAAATAACGGGGCCCATATCTCACGTCTTAGAAGAAGCATTCCTGGCTTGCGGGTTATATTAAGCCTGCTGTAGCTATATATATCCACTTCGGGGGCTGGTGCCAGCAAGTTTTGCTGCGAAAGCTCCCAACAGCAACACAGACTCCTTTATCACTGTCGGGTTTCCTGGCCCGTGTCTTGTTATCACCCATGTGGCGAGCGAATGGAATAGAAAACGTATTGAGTCCATGTTTTTTTTCTTCTTCCGTCTCCGGTAAATTCGGTTACGGACCTTTCCCAGGCGCCTGTCATGAAGGTAGCGACATCGCTTAAGCGACGTGAAATTGATAAGCGAAATGAGGTAAAATTGGGCCTATATTTAATCAGGGAAATTGGGCAAAGACCTATGCAACAGTGAGCCGGTGCATTTTTGTGTGATAAGAAATGGCCATAATGAGTTCCTTGGTAGCCATGCGACCACTGTAGTTCTTTTGTAGCATACACGTAAGACAAGACCACATTAGTCGGATGGTTGCATTATGTAGCAATTGTTTAACCTGTGTCGGTCATATCGCGCTAATGGGAAGGGTCAAGGGAGAGAGAAGCCATGTCTCCAGGAGCAATGCCCTACTCTTTGCGAAAGAAACCCATTGGATCTATATCTTGCGCATACATATGCATTTGCACATACATGATAGACGCTATAGCACTGGACATTGTACGACGTGGAACATGAACTATCGCTCGTAAATAGCCAGTCGACATGCAGTGCAACATGTTCAACGCTGAAGAATACATATATACAACATGATACACAGGGCATCACATGTAAAAACAGCTGTGTTATATAACATAAGTACACAGTAGTTGTCAACTAACACGAGTGGTTGCC
This sequence comes from Arenicola marina, assembly GCA_964019135.1. Lineage (NCBI taxonomy): Eukaryota > Metazoa > Annelida > Polychaeta > Arenicolidae > Arenicola > Arenicola marina. The sequence goes on from OZ025257.1 coordinate 20,575,674, forward strand.
AGTTGCACTGCCAGGATACTTCTTTGTTTTCTTGAAAATCGATATGGTTCGGTTCACATTACCCACGGCATTAAAAACGTATGAGTCGGCTGATGCTTACGTTATACAATCTCCAGTTACGCCTTCCCTGATCACTCTCCAGTCCTGGTCTCTGGCCTGAGACAGAGGTCACTGACCTGGAGGTCAACTGGCGTGTCAACAAGGCATCGAGCGACACGTGACCATCCACGTGACGAAACCACGTGCTGAGGCAAGAGCGTAAATATCCCGCTAGGTGGAGAGATCGACGCTGATGGGAGACGGTGTCAAGGCAGCGGGAGGGGGTGGGAGTATGTTGGTTAGTTAGTTGGTCGGGGATGGGAGGTTAGGGTGGGGCTGGGGGTGCGGGTGGGGGTTGGTGTGTATGTTGGTTAGTTGGTTGATCGGGGGTGGGGGTGGGGGTGGGGATAGGGGTGCGGGGTGATGAGTGGAGCGAGGATGAGTGATGCGTGGGGGGTGGGGCTTCTGATGGCTTTTGATAATTCTCCTGTAGACAATCTTTGTATTAGTTGGGCTCAGCCGTGGTATGTGTGGCAATGTGCATGAACCGAGCTGCTAATGAGCTTGTACTGGACGGCCTTTCTTTCAGTACTTAATTCACTGGTCGACGATTGCGCCACTCCGGGTGGTCTGGTGGTTAGCTATTAGGTGTTCGCGCCCCCTCTTTCCCAATATCTATGACATATATCTATCCCTGTTGATAATGCTCCGCTCTCCCCTTGATCCTTCTCTATGACGGGACAATATAACCTTTATATATTAAAGTTACCTGTTCAAACCATCTGAAACCCTTAGCACAGGCACGACGGATTCTGTGTGTGTGATCGTACTATAGGGAAGACCAGCCCGGTATCCTGTAAAGGTAACCCCGTTCTCCTGTAGTCAGTACGTCCGGATGCCAGAATCCCGACTGACAATTGACGAGCGCCTCCCCCCCCCCCCCCGCCCCCACCCCCCGCCCCCCACGGTCCGGGGGCTGGCGGTGCGCTGTTGCAGCTGGTGGCGCATACACCCCAAATGAGGCGCACCACCTCCTAGGGGGAGGGGGAGGTCTGCCAGAAGGGTAGGTAGGGGCCACGCCACAGGTGTTGTTGCATCGACAGTTTATTCCCCGTGAGAGGCACTCCACGGGTTTTAAACCCACTTGCCTATTGTTGTCTCAGCAGGTCAAGGTTGTTCACATAACACGCGTCCGACCACAACAACTACATGCACCGCAACCCCTTTATTTCTTCCACCGCAAGTGGGCGCCTCTCGTGATAACAATAGATATCACCGAGATATATAGGGTATAGGGGGATGGGTGGGGAGGAGGGGGAGTGACGTTGAGTGGCTCTGACCCGCATAGGCATATGTTATGAGGACTCCCCCCCAACCCCATGTTACATTGCAAAATGTCCGCCCACGATATTCGCTGCAATAAGTCCACTCAATCCGAATTTTGTCGTTGCACAGTGTAACACAGACCCCCACCCCACGCCCTACTCCCCTACTCCTCCCTCGTGCTCACTCCTCCTCCCCGCTCCTCCCTCCCTCTTCCCCCGCCGAGGCTTCGTGTTGGATGCCTGACCCCCTTACTCCCTCCTCCCTCCTCTTCCCCTGCCACCCAACTCCGGGAGGACTATGGTTAGGTGCCTCACCCCCTCCTCACCCCCTCCTGTGCCTCCTTTCCTTGACGGCCCCTCGGCCTAGAGGGCCTCCCCAGTACGATGGCGGTAGCAGAAGTTCCATCAACTCGCAGTCTGACTTGGAACGGAGGAACTTTAGACGGCGTCGGTTAAATATAGCCCCCAGCGGCTTCTACCTCTCTGCGCAACGAAACGACGACGGTCAGAGCGGCGAGAAGGCGCGATGGCGGACCAGGAAGAGGGAGGGAGAAGGCTGAAGGCAGGTGTGCGGGAAGTGGAAGTGGAAACCATGACGTCATAACACGGAATTCGTTTAATAAATGCCCGCCACCCATAGATGGTGTCGAACCAATTGCAATACATCCAGTTATACGCCACATTTCATTGCCCGTACAAAAGATATGTCTATTTATAAGTCCATATTTTGTAAATGCAATACATGTTAGACGTTAGAAATATATTTTGATGCAGTTATCTACTAATACAGACACATGTAACGAGAGTTTGCTGTATATAGAAAGATATATAAATAGAACGAGATAAGGAGATAGAGAGGGACAGAGAGACGGTGGGGGGGGGGGGAGGGGGCATGTTTTGCATGGTTTTGTTATCTCTATACCTGGCTGAGCAGGTCATGCAATCAAGATGTCGTTACCCTGACCTTTTCAATGGGTCTCAAACTGACCTTGAACGGAGGCGGAGCATGGCTGAAGTGATGACACGTGGATCACCTGCCGACAGATGCCGGCCCATATATGACCTACAGACAGCCAATGGCCATAGAGACACAGACTCCATCCATGTATGCTCTACAGACAGCCAATGGCCATAGAGACATCTTTAAAACCCACGTAAGCTCTACAGACAGTTAATGGCCATACAGACATCTTCACAATGACGTCGGCCTCTGATGAATCAGAAAGACTAATTGATTAAGTCAGAGCATAAGAAGGGCAACGCAGAAAATTAAGCATTCTTTCAGCATTAGGCAGTCCCAGTTTTTGGCCGACGGCATAATATAGCCCAACATGCAAAATATACATAAGAAACATTGACATCCTAAAATCAACATGGCCGATTGTGAACAAATTGAGAGAGTATTTTCAGGTTTTCAGCTGTTATATCAAATAGACTTTAATATATTTGGGGTGAGATGTTTATATAAATGCTGCTCATAGGGCAAACAGGTGAGTCGCACACAAGTGCTTTGATAAAATCAAATGTTTGTGCAACCCAGCTGTGTTCTATATATGCATTACAATATATATGTACTATACTCATTGAAATCTAAAAATCACGCATCAATTTTAGGAAACCACTTTTTGGACAAGTTCTTGGCGGAATTTGTGACTTCCGTCTGTCTACTCCTTGGCTATTTGCACAATGGAATCCATGACGTACACGGCACGAACGGTGATGCGAGACAACGTTGAAGAAGACATATATAGCCATGCCCAAGTGATTTTCAGGTATCTTGTGATTATGGTTTAAACATATTTTTATTTGGCAATTGGAAAGCAGGCAAAGCCTATACAAATTCCTCTTGTAATTATCACTCATTGTGGAGCCGATTGTTACCAGGTCGCCCACACCTGCTATGATATGTTTAACTACTGGAATGGTTTCTTGGCGCGTGATGGAAGATGGAGCCAAGAATATTCCTGTCAAGAAAACTGGATGCAAAAAGTGTAAAACAATTCCCATGCAGATCCACTACCTGAGGTGGACCATACTCACGATATGGGTCACCTGTATATCGACAAAGAGAGAGAGAGAGATGGCGAGAGAGGGGGAAGGGGGGGGGGGGTGGGGCCAGAGACAGGGAGAGGGCGATTGCTTACCTGGCACTACAGGAGAGAGAACGGGAGGGTGGTGGGGGGGGGGGAGCGGGGTGAAGGGAGAGAGAGAGAGAGAGCGATGGCTTACCTGGCACTACAGGATCCACATCAGTTTATCCACGCCTTCCTGGGATATCTATTACACCTCGCACTGTACGGGCAATCCCTGCTCCGACCTCGCTTTTGTCACAGAACCGATGTCGGCCATATTTGATTAACAACCTGTCGTTCAGTACCGCTAAGCGGGGGAGTCGCCGGGCGCTAAACTGCCCTTATCATAGCGGGGGGAGGACGGTCTGTAATTAACGCCACCTCGTTACTGACGCTGCCGTGGCGCGTGCGGCCGGGGGTGATTATCACCGGCGGCCGTGTTGTCCCGGATGTCCGAGGCATCTCCTCCTACCCGATGGGTTTTTAAGTGTCCCCGGTGGTAGGTTGTCACCGCCGCCGATCGCTCACGATGGTGGTGGTGGTGGTCATCATGATGAAGGCCTGGTGCGTGTATATGTGTGTGTGTGTGTGAGCCTATTACAGCAGCCGGGCATGCCGTAGGCACCGCCGGTAAACATACTGGTATTCACATCCACACACTCACAGAGAACCGCGAGGGTGAGTCGCCAGCAGCGGCGGCAGCAGGCAATGGCATTCCGTCATGTCCGCAAGCAGCCGCCGCGACTATGGCTTTCACTGAGGAAGGGCTGCAGCAGTGGCATCGGCATCAGCATCAGCAGCAACACAGGGGAAGACAAACAGAACGCCACACCGAACGGCATTGTAACGGGAAGACGACGCCAGTCAATCCATGTCACTCTGAACATTAATATGTATCGCTAGTGCGACCCAAACAACCAACCAATCAGCCGAGAATTTCGCCGTGACGAGGAGCGACATGGTGTTTATGGCTCGATGGGGGAAATATCAGTCGTGCCCCTTTCTCCCGCGGTACGGCGCTGGCGTCGCGGATGCCTGGACCTAGCCCAGCCTAGCGCCAGTCCTTTGTGGCGGCGGCTGGGCGGCTCGGTGAAGAGCCCCCGCGGGGCCTCGCCTTGCCCTGCAGGCGGCGGCGCCCAACGGCCGCTTGGGGGCGCTGTTTGTGGGGATCCTGGCGACTGGAATGGACAGCAGGGGGTCCCCGATCACTGCGGGGCTTTGCGGGGTGAAAGAATACTGGAGCGGGTGACCAACACAGCGAGGGACGATCTGTCTTTGTAGCGAGTGCCCTGTGGCGTCAGATCCCGCAGGCTATTCCTTGTCTGCGACTGCCACTTCCGCTGACTGCGGTACTTACTTAAATTTTGCCCGTCGGGTGGCGCTGTGGTCGTGCCTGTCACATGGTTACGGATTCACCGCACTGAATATGCGCTGTCATGACCAAAGTGCGTTGACGGGGGGATGTGGGTGGGTGGGTCGGGGGGGGGGGGGTACGATGACGTGAAGGATGGATAGGAGGCGCGGGGGGGGGGGGCAGGTTAGGATAGCAGGAAGGAAGGGTCGGAAACATGCCGTAAGCGAAGAATCCGTTGCCAGTGATCACGTGATCACGAAGAAAACAATCCTGACAAACAAGACACAAAAACAGCGACGTCGTATCAGGTCACCGTGTCTGTGGTTCGTTTCCCCCTCGGTAATGGATGACTTTACCACAAGAGCCGGCTACAGGTACTATTCGCCATACCCCCAGGCTAGTGTAACTGTTATTGTATCACCCCGCTACCCCCTCCCCCGCCCCCTTCCCCCTTCTTCTCACTCCCACCTGCCCACACAGTGTTGTAATGCCGTGGAGCCTAGCAAGCAAAATTCACCATCGTGTATGAAGCAAGTCAGCCATATGTTATGCATTGACTGTGTCGAGCCCTGTTTCCGAAATCTCACAATCCACGCAGCAAGATGAGCGGAGAACATGCCAAACTCTCATTCAATCCGACTAATTATTGATGTTGGGACTGCAAGGGAACATGGCATCATGCTCCGTCAGCCTCCAACCCGCACCACTCACTACTTCACCATTTGGCATAGAAAAGCAGTTTCTGTAACCATAGGGACCGGCGCGATAGCTCAGTGGTCGTTCAGTGCTCTGGCCACCTGAGAGCCTACCGGCACGTGGGTCGCAGGATAAAGATCCCACGTCTTTCTTCGTATAGAGTAGGGGGTTACCCCCGGGGACATGGCTCCACTCTCCCCTCCTTCTCCCATTGACGCGATATGACCAAAAGGGGTTAAAGCGTCCTGAATATAAAACCAACCAACCAACCAACCAACCTTAGTCCACATGACGGTCGTTGGCGCGTTAACTCAGATACGCGTAGTAAACTTTTTGTTGATGGCCCGAACTGGCCAAGTGAACGTTCCTCATATGACTGTGTTAGTAAGCCTTTGGAAGAAGCAGTACAAAATGAACATAAACATGCGGTCATGGGGGCCCGCAGTTTATTTTTGACCCGCGCTGGCTGTTGCATAGTCGGCAGTCAGTTGTACCAGTTTAATTATTTTGTATTGCTAAGAATTGCCAGATTTTACTTTCATATATAGAATACTCGGTTATGTCCAAAATGAAATAATATAACAATACTCGGGTTCCCCAAGTCACAACTTTCATCGGGCGTAACATATATGTAGGGGTGTCTTGTGAGACGAAGACAGGATATTATATAAGTCGACCAATAAGAAGCTGAATTATAATATAATCTGTGCACTATTTGCACTCTGTGCACTATTGTTTGGTACCATCAGACCGATAGATATCCTATCGTCGTTACCATATCGGTATAATTACATCTGTTGCGCAAGTTCTCGTCGATCACAATGGTGAACTGTTCAGTCTTAGTGAAGTTTATCTCTTGTAGATTGCCGAAGTTTTCCTGTACACGACCCTATCCCGCAAACCTTCATGTCGCGTCTGCAAATTCATCCTGTAAAATCTATGTATACCACATGGCACAATGAAAGTAGACTACCCTGCACCAGATGGTCTAGCCCTATACCCAGCGAAGACATCTTGGAATATATAATTAGCTTGAACTATCATACTAACCCAGAATAGTCTCTGTGTCAACTGTAGGCCTAGTTGTCAATTTCTGTCTTGTAATTCCACGGAGCGACCCCTAACATTTTGGGCGACTAATCAATCTGCTAATGGTAAACCAATACACATACCTGGTACACACATATATATGGCATGGTTGAAGGGATATGAAAGACATTAACACCACGTCCGTCCGTCTTAAGAAATCTGTTAGGCTACATACACGTATCAGCGAGTCCTCCTCGTCGGGGACTTCAACGGCTATATCTCATACGGTGACTTTAAAGTGTTCGTGCCACGCCAAAACAACTTTAGCTCATATTAATCTTCTGTGTTTCCACGCTTATTTTATCGAGCTGTAACGCCCCAAATAGTAGAAGGGCATACTTTTTCCACTTGTTTTCGCACCTACCAATTAAACTTCTGCGAGCGAGGAAAGTGACGTCAAAGGGGAATACAAACGCATGTGCTTTTGTATGAGACTCAGATTCTCTCTGCTCATTGGATTGAACTCAACAAAACGCACTCAACCATGAGAACAATACACGCCCTCGACCACAGATGTCTACGCACTGCATCAAAGCTCACCTGTCAATCTTGTGACATCATTGGGGAATTTCTAAATAACGCTCAGATGCAATGCTCCCAGAAATAAACACGCCGGACCTCACTTTTGCTACTTTAACGAACGAGTTTATAGTGATATCGTGGAATAAAAAATGTAAGCTTCTATTAAAACAAATTATTGTTTGTTTATCTTCCCTAAACCAAGTTAACTCTGAGCAAGACAAAATCGTGGCACGAACACTTTAACGGGCTCTCGATGTGACGGACCACCCGGCACCTAAAATACAAACCATGGCCTCTCCAATGGGTAGGTGTAATGGCTGCTCCACCCAGGCACTCACACTATGGCCACTTTTTCAATGCATATTACTTCTGATCAATAGTTCCTGGGCCACGCTGTCGATGGTGGTGGTTGCGCTCCAGCAGGGTCTCCATAGGTGACCCCCCGCCAACCCCCCCCCCATTCATGCAGGGCTTTGGGGACTTATAGGTTATCGATTTGGGAACTCCAGCCCGTCCAGGGCACGTCCTTCTTTTAAGGCGATATGGTACTTACTCATGTATTTAAGACGCATTTGCCAACCCGCTGAACCATATTGAGTCGTTGGGTAGTAGCAGCGCAATGACCCGACCTGCTCACCCTTTGACCTAGCTCCAATACCTCTCTGGGACAAATTGACCTCTGTCTGACCTAGATCTGATCCCTATGTGCAGTTCTCTAGAGTTGAGAAGAGATAAACGAGATTATAATGATGTTGAACAGTGTGAGCCACAGTACACTATTATATATATAGGTATATGTAAATATTGATTAGATCGCATATATGCATATTAGATTATAGAATACACGCAGTAATATAAAGGGTCCAATGTTAATACCGACCCTGGGCCAGTTTACTAATCGCTACACAACTATATTTAACGCTACGTAGAACATATGGGAAAGGTTTTCCCGGCAAGAAACGTAAAAGTCTCACTCACCCAAAAGAATGATTAGGATGGGATGAGTATTGTCTTGTGCCAAAACTCCACAACTTTTTCCGATTCGAAACAACTATTTTCAGTTGTGTAGGAGACAACGAGGAAGGGGCGTTTGTTCGTGTGCAAATGGCGCCATTTGTGTAAATACCGTCCCTGGTGTTTCCGGCTAAAGCTGCTCATACAGAAATTATTCACCTACATTATGATTGCCCAAGTCTTTTGGCAAAAAATGTTTACATTGTCTGACTTAATTAGATACATGTTAATTCTGGACGAAATAGAAAGGCTCAAAGCGGCACCGATGCCCGAATTTTCATGACGTAGTGCGCAAGAAACATGATTTCCATTCAACATTTTTGCTGCGTGAGTACCAATTTCTCCAGTTAAGGAGTGACCCATGCGGTGTCTGAGGATGGAAGGTGGGCAATATTGAATGTATGAATGAATGAATGAATGAATGAACGGATGGAAGCAATGGTGTTTTATGCCATCTTGCAGCACACATTGGTTTCACCGATCCATTTGCTGGCTTGTCTTGCGGATGGACACTGGAAGGGAGGATTTAGGGTAGAGAGGAGGCATATGGCTGGAGACAACCCTCTATTCTTCTTAGTAGACATAACTCTGGCACAATGGCTGACCCTGGAAGAGTTCCTTCGACAAAACGGTTAACCCACCAGACCATCCCGGTGGCTAGCTCAGATCGTTCACCTCCCCTCACCATCGTGTGACGAGATATGTGAAGCGATAATGTCGAGAAGGGAACCCGGCCTTGTTAGTGTCAGACTCGGTCAGACCCGAGTCTCCCCAGCACCGGGTGAAGAAAGGTAATATATCTTCCCATGTTTCGGGCGTTGAAAAATAGACATGCAGTTTCGCCATTGTCAAGGGATGGGGTGCTCTTGTCGACCGATGACACTTGCAACGTACGCGTCGCCATGTTAAATTCCTACAGTGTCAAGTTGCTATAGAGATCGTGTGGCCGGGTTGCTTTCCCACCAAACCATATACAATTTCCATAGAAACCGGGTTTCTGTGTTAATTTCCCACAGAGACCACGACCGCTGCGTTGATTTCCTTCAGAGACAGTATCGCCATGTTGATGGCTCGCAGCGACCGTGTCGAATTCCCACAGAGACATTTCCAATTTTTAGAGACATGTCCAATTTCCATCGATACATGTGTGAATTAGACATGTCTCTGTGGGAATTAGACACGATCTCTGCGAGAATTAGACATTTTAACAGAGACATGTTTAATTCCCACAGACATGTCTAATTCTCACAGACATGTCCCATTTTCCCAGAGACATGTCTAATTCCCACAGAGATATATGTCTAATTCCCACATAGCCATGTCTAATTCCCACAGACTAGTCTATTTCTCATCGTTACATATCTAATTTCCAGACTTGTCTAATTCACACAGAGACATGTCTAATTCCCACGGGATATGTCTAATTCCCACATAGACATATCTAATTCCCAGACTTGTCTAATTCCCACAGAGACATGTCTAATTCCCACAGGGATATGTCTAATTCCCACATAGACATTTCTAATTCCCAGACTAGTCTAATTCCCACAGACATGTTTAATTCCCACAGAGACATGTCTAATTCCCACATAGATATTTTAATTCCCACAGAGACTTGTCTAATTCCCGCAGAGACATGTCTAATTCCCACATAGATATGTCTATTTCCCACAGAGACATGTCTAATGCCCACAGCGACCGTGTCGCCGCGTTTACTCCATGCCGAGTCCCCCCTCCGGGGACTGTCCTGCCATGCTGATTCGGGGGAGATTTACCAGTGTATTGATCTTCGTCTACTAATAGAATAAACCCCCCCTTCCCTAGTCCCCCCCCCACCGCCACATCGCCCTTTCCCTCTCTCGCCCTCTCCCTATCCACCATCCCTCCCTCCACGAAGCCCCTCTCAAGGCGATCGATAGAGGTCGTTCTAAACATGGGACGCTGTCACCTCTAATTTTCCAGCCGACAAGATTTCCGTGCGACGCGGCGAGAGTCTCGCGCGTGTTTGATCTGTTTGACGACCAGGACGATCAAAGAGAGGGGACACAGTGAGCGGTGCTTGCCGGGATATCTATGGGGCAGAGAGCCACAGGACCTTACAGTGCAATGCGGGAGTCTCTTCGCGGCGGAAAAACACAAAAACAACTCCAGTCCATCAACACGATTTTTATGGCTGTTGTCGTCAACCTGGTTGATGGAAAGATGGGTCTTTAAAGTGCAGTTTTGTGAACCACTGGGCCAAACCGGAACCCTTTATATACATTTTGGATAGGCGGGTGTTCAAGGTAATATATATTTAAGGCTGTAATTGTAGACACGGAAACCAAATAAAAGACAGTTACTATGGCGAGATATTTAGTGAAAAGGACATATGGAATGAAAGACCGGCTAATGATTCAATAGACGTGTAATTTAAATACATCACAAGCCTGATGTACATGGACAATAGCGGTATATATCGGCGCCAACGTCATAGCAATTCAACTACAATGTCCACCTTACATTTGTGGACAACTGATCCATCATTCCCCTCTGGACAACTGATACCATATATTCATGGACCAATTCATGCCCCAGTTGGACTTCAAGGAAAAAATGTTCTTCCCCACCCAGTGGCGGATCTAGAAAATGTACTAAGGGAACGGGGGCACCATTTTGTAAGTACTATCCAGGCGGATCCAGTCAGAAACTTGCGACCGGGGGTCAGAGGGGGTGGAGGGGGGGGGGGGGGGGTGTTGACGAGATTTTGCAGAAAGAATAGTAACTGGGTCCCCTGTGCTCCCTTCTTCAGAGAAAATGGTGCAGTACCTGCGACATTTTTCCACATTTTCCACATACCCCCTGTGGCCCCCTGGATCCGCCACTGCTATTTGATAACAACTTGTATCTCTGCTTCTCAGACATTTCATACTTCACATTCGATGACTATTCTTTATATATTCTCATGCACTCTTCATATCTCACATCTAGTATTTATGCCTCACATTCACGGACCAGTCACATATCGCGTGAATCACATTCACGAACAATTCGTTTCTGCCATAACTTGCTTTTCGTGAGGAATTCATATCTCACACAAGGCACATTTGTGAAGAATGCAAAACTTACATATCTCACATTTATGGACAGTTTATATCTCACATAACTAATTTTCGTATCTCACATTAGACAAAACTCACATCCGCGGACCTTTCATATCTGACATAACTCACAGTCATGGACCGTTCATATCTGACATAAGCTACATTCCTGGGCTGTTTTCATAATTCCCTCGTCAGTTACGCACGAAAAGTGCATTTGCGTCTTAGCCTCACCCACTACTTGGTTGACTACTTATGTATTTTGAACCCGATAATCGCTCGACAAATCTTCCACTTAGCGCTAAGTCTAGTGGCGTAGCCTAAGTGGCGATTATGAATACGGCCCCTGGACCTGACATAAGTCACATTCATGAACCGTTCATATCTGACGTACGTCACATTCATGGACCGGTCATATTTCACGTAAGTATTAATGAGGAATTCATATCTCACCTTGCGTTCTGTATTTGTATAACATGCACTACATCAGATATCCCCGGTAGGGACCGTTTACGTCTTCACCAGCCAAATACCTCTGTGCAATGACTCCTGTTTTCTTCCAGTCTCTGGAGTAATCGGCACAATAACTGATAAGGGGTCCAAAGTTGACGTTTGTTTTCAAATAGACGGATGCTATTTATATCCATTGTATGTGACTCGGAGAGCGATAATACATGCCTGTGGCCATTCCTGATGGCCATTCAGACCTCTTACCCTTCACCGTATGTCATGGTGGACCCTAAAATAGCCATAGACCCTCGTGAGCTATCATTCTGCAATCACATACGCCATGGATTAGGCCAAAGAGGAAGTTTTGCGTTTCTGAACTGTTAGCATGGCCATTTGCAATATATATCCCCCCCCCCGCGTGCTCCCCTCCCAATCATCACTCTCTGGCGCTGTCATGAGTGAAGTATTAATGGAAGTATTAATGAAGTATTAATATACTTATCATTGCCTTGAAAGCAGCTTATCGATGAACCAATTGTCTCTGATTTCAATTATTCCATAGCTGTGTAAGTAAGCAAGTACATACACTGCACAGTGAAATTAGTCCTATTTTCTTTGCTGGAAGAAAAAAAATACGTGAATATTACCGTCTTAAAATTCAATGGCCATTTAACGACCTGATGAATTGTAGGCGGGTACCAAACATTTCCAAATTGCATTTCGAATTACACATGGGACGAATTGTGGTCGAATTTAATATCTGGTGAGGTAACCATGAAGTAACCAATGTACCCAGTGTTAATGGCCAGCTATTTCCACTCTGTTCTTAAATCTTATTAATTCACTATCCAGTAGCTTTCAACTGTCAGGACTGAAAATTGACGATTAATTCATGGCGTCTAACAGTTGCAGCTGCATAATATTATATATAAAACATATGGCAAATAATATTATCATAATCATGAAAGAAGGTCACAGATGAATTCATGGGCGTGTCCAGGGGGCTCGAACCCCCCTTTCAGACCCTAAAGCATATCTGTACCCCCCCCCCCCCAAGTCGGCAAACAAATAGTGGGCCCCTTGGTCACAACTTTTTTCAGTGCCCCCTCCCCCCCGTCGTCATTTTTTTTTATTGTGCCTCGCCCCCCCCCCCCCCCTGGTTCCTGCGCGCGCCCTGGAATTTATTATGTCTGGACACTGAAGCTGTTATTAAATAACACTGTCTCTATTTAATAGCTTTTAACAAATGAAATGATCATTGTCATTACTGCAGATTTGCGGTGAAACAGGGTTTCCTCCAAACTATGCGGCTGTACTAGTAGCTGTGACCTAATACCATCATCATTATCAGGAGTTAAAGTGGTCGATGGCGGTATATTGCTATAATAAGTTATAATATTGCTATAATAAGTTATAGTATTGCTATAATACGTTATAGTATTGCTATAATATGTTATAGTATTGCTATAATAAGTTATAGTATTGCTATAATAGGTTATAGTATTGCTATAATAAGTACTCATGAATAGCTTTAACCAAATTAAACGCTATTATGAACGAAACATTTATGACGTCAGTTGTTGCTGTACGCGTTAAGTAGCATTAAAGCTTTCATGACCGTAAAATGCCGATGAATCGCTTTCACACAAAACACAATTACCCATGATCGGTGTTTGCAAACCACTGAAGAATGTGGATTGCCGATGATTGCCGAATATGCAAAGTTACATGGTGATTACCATTCCCGCCTGATCACGTCGAGGAGCACATGATTGACGAACATCTTATTTGCTCTACCCCTAATGGATGTGGAGAATCTACCTCCCCCCCCACCCCGTCTCTCCTTCCCCCTCCCGCACCCCTTTGGTCTGGTCGTCTTTGTATTGAAGGGACAGACCTACCCCCCCCCCCCCGGACATCCCTCATTATTACCCCCTACATACTTGTCACATGGCATGCGAAGATCAGCCGTCTGGACACAAAGGAAGATTGGCTGACCTATTGACCTGAGACAACAGTAAGGGCGGTCTACTTACCTTGGGGCCTTCACCGGCCGATCAGCGCACCCGGTCACACCGCTAATCGGTGCGCGATTGGTGCTTCAGTCAACCCAAAGGACGAGTCGTTTTATGATAAATATGATATAATAACAAACCCGCAGATTGAAGAGGATAAACGATGACCACGTCGAGATGGTGATACGGCTGTAACAACTCACAACGCCCCCTCCTCCCTCCCCCCCGTCACATACTTCACAAACTCCATCCTGTCCTGCCCCCCACTACTCCATCTCCCTCCCCCCCTCGCCTAATCCGCTTGACTGCCGACTCACGTAAAGTACGTACCTTATCACCCACCTGATATATATATATATATATATATATATATATATATATATATATATATATATATATATATATATATATATATATATACATGATTATACATTAATAGACTTGTATGATAGCTGGGCCCAGGCCGGGTCCTTTCGAAGCCTTTCACCTCTCTATAAACTGGCCAGTTGCGGTCTGGTCGCTGAGTAATTGTTAATAGACAAACAAGGGTGAACAATCAAGTGGACAACCCTCGACGTGACCAGGTGCACGGGGAAGCTACCCTGGCGTCTCCGATATGCCGGGGGTAGCGGGGTGTGTGTGTGGGGGGGGGGGCACAGGGGAGGGGCATGCACCCTCTCTCGTCATGGTGTAAGTGACCACCGCTACGTGCTCGAATGCAGCAAGGTTCCGCTGATAGCTCCGATAACCCTGGATCCGACCCATGGTTAATATAAGGAGGAGGCATTCCTGGACGCGTTCACCGGTGCAGTTGGCTTTCACCACACACACCGCAGCCCTAGATAGGGGTGGGGTCTGGAAGGGGTAAATGGCGACACGCGACACAGGCATATTTGAAAAATCGACATTCGACATTGACCCCCAAATTCCGACCCTGAGGATCTGAAAAAAGCGACGTCGACACAGATTTTTTTTTTAAAACGACTGGTTGGTGGGTTCTCTTTTGCCCAGGGCCTTATTAACTAGATAGGAACTACAGGATGAATATAAGATGTCAGCCGACCACTTTTGGACATTTTGACATTTGCGAAAGTGGTATAATCTGCATTGGTCAACAGACCAAACAAGAAACATGACCGTCACAGCAGATGATAACCTAGCCCCAGTTCTGTGGCTGTAGGACGGGCAACAATCTGACAGGGCCCGTCAGATTTTTGCCCGTCCTACAGCCACAGAACTGGGGCTAATGATAACCCAGCCTGACTAAGATTGCGATTATGGCAGAGCCCCGGAGGGGTAGCCTTGTCGCATGTCGATTTTAAGAAGAAGTCCATGTCGCATGTCGATTCTAAGAAGAGGTCCATGTCACGTGTCGATTTTAAGAAGAGGTCCATGTCTCGTGTCGATTGTGAAAGGTCCTTGTCGCGTGTCGATTGTAAGAGGTCCATGTCGCGTGTCGATCTTAAGAAGAGGTCCATGTCGCGTGTCGATTTTAAGAAGAGGTCAATGTCGCGTGTCGCTGTCTTATGTCGCATGTCGATTTTAAGGCACCCCCAATATCGCGTTGTCGAGTTTAGACATCGCCGTGTCGACAAAAGGCCTTCTGGGGCCTTTGTGGTGAGTCTGGTAATTTCTTCAATCATTTGACCCCATTATTACCCGCCAGTAGGCCCAATGTTTATGTTAGCTCCAACTTGAGGGGTTTGAAATGGCGTTATATTTTCGCCCCACGCCTCGATAAATATGTCACGCTGCAATGCAGCAGTCACTAATGAAATGGTGAGAAACGATTATATATGTGTTGCCGAAAACTGTATGTTTTGTCGGCCATGTTTGTGATCAAGTCATTATGCCCTTGAAGCCCGCGCACTAGCTGACCGTGCACTTGTCGTGTCAATCAGATCATTTTAGTCTGTACCTCAAACTCAACGTGTTTCATCAAGCTCCCCGCACAGTGGCGCTACGCAGGCTCCGCTTTTACCGCTGCTGTCTGCCGGGGCAAATTTCAAGATTCTTGAAAAAACGGTCAAATCAGCTGTAATTTTTTGCAACATTATAATTTTCAAGAATAAAACATACATATAACGAGCTCTGTGTATTTAATACAGCAAAACACTTGTTGTATCATTGTATCTTATAATTAAGAGAGAGCTCTTTCCTTTGTTTACCGGACTATCGTGTGTTATTAGGCTTAGGCTGGGTCCAGGCACTAATTGGTAGACTAAAATGCATTGAAGCAGTAGGCGATAACAGAGATATAATGAAGCCCTAGCGGAATGAGTCGAAGGAGTCTATAAAAATCCTTACCCAAATTTGGTCTGAGCCGAAATCCCGAAAAAACACATTTAATCAGAACCAGTTTAACCAGACCCAACAGGAAACTAGGCAAGTACAAAATAATCATCGGCAAAATGGTGACATGTTGATCATTTCTTGTTGCATGCCTGTGCCGGAGGCCGTGGGACCAATTTCCTGTTGACGCCTGCAGTGCTTTGATAGCGGACCGAGTGTCCCACAGTGACCTTCCGCCACGGTGGTAGCAATTCAGTGCACCCAGTGTAACAACATTCACACGCCGGTATTCCGACCGCAGTCCAAGTAAATATTATGCACGGGTTGCTTTGGAATTTTCTTCGCGAAATCTCGCGTGTTATTACAGACAGGCTTGTATCTTTTTGTGTGACATATGGATACGTTAACTAATGTACACACTTCCCATAGCTGAATCGGTTCCCACCTGTATCACATTGGGATGTGCAGGTATATATATATAAGCACCCCGGCGGGGGGGGAGGGAGGGGGGGGGGGTGGAACTGTTATACGAATCGTGTGGGGTGGGTGGGGGGGGGGGGTGGAGGGTTTCGCGGGTGCCCCTTGATGCCTGATGGAGCGAGGGACATTTGTGGTGAAAAAGATACCCCTATAGAGTGGATACTTTAAAAATTGCGACCGGTGGGGGGGGGGGGGGGGGGGCGGGTTCTGAAAATGTGCATTCATTGCCGCGAAAAAAAAATACCCCTTCCGAGCGGGTTTTGGCGGTGAAAATGGTGGGGGTGGGTGGGGGCTTTACCTCCCAGCAATGTATTAAGTAAGGGATAAGCACCCTGGCAGAGGGAGGGGGTCCAGTTTGGGTGGGGTGGGGCCGGGGATGGCCTGACCGCACCATGACGACTATAAGGGTGGAGCGGGGTGGGGGAGAGCATCGCCATAAAAGTTATGAGTGGTATGTGGGGTAAGGGGGGCGTTCACACCAGTACCATTCAAATGGACACAAAAGAGGGGCTTCATAGGGCAGGGAGTCGGACCCCCTGGCATTTACCCCGCCCCCCCCCCCCATCTCCACCCTCCCTCCACCGCCACTGATGTGTATATTAAAACTCATGAATTCAATGCTGAAAACTGTCCTTTCATGTTCCGTTTCCGATGCGTAGTATAGTGTCACCCGAGCCCCCCTGTTTGTGTGGTAAACAGGTCTCATGGCCTAGTTGGCGTCTTCGAATGTCCGACGC
The DNA here is from genome assembly GCA_964019135.1 of Arenicola marina. Lineage (NCBI taxonomy): Eukaryota > Metazoa > Annelida > Polychaeta > Arenicolidae > Arenicola > Arenicola marina. The sequence goes on from OZ025257.1 coordinate 20,592,839, forward strand.
AGGGAATTATTTTCTGAGGACTAAAAAGATATGCAGTGAGGGAAAAGCTCATTTCGAAAGACAAAAAAACTTTTGAAGGAAGACAAAAAGATCTTAGAATGTTGTCTCGTTAAGGTTGGGATGAAAACCGCGAAAGACCGTTGGTTAAGTCAATAAACAAGGCTGCAAGGAGAGACTAGGACGGAGAAAACCCCGATCAAATAAACACGCACCGAGTGAGGGACCAAGGTACCCACTCTGGCCCACTATAACAGGGTAGGTGGATGAGAGGGATGGTGGGGGGGGGGGGGGCAGGGAGGAAAGGACCGCGGGAGGGAAGCATAGTAGGGAAAGCAGAGACCGAGACCGACCGAGCTTTATGATGTAGTGTGTGCGTGTGTGGGGAGGGGGCAGGAAGGAAAGGACCGCGGGAGGGAAGCATAGTAGGGAAAGCAGAGACCGAGACCGACCGAGCTTTATGATGTAGTGTGTGCGTGTGTGGGGGGGGGGGGGGGGGGCAAAGGATAGGGATGCGTAGGGGTTAGGGAATAACCCGGTGTGGGTCTGGGGGTTTGCTATGATATTTAGTCAGGTCGCAGGCAGGGTGGGGGTGGTGCCACGTTCCAGAGGTGTGGGTGGGGAGAGGGGCAGATGTTTCTGTGGTGGGTGGGGAGAGGGGCAGATGTTTCTGTGCTCGTCCTTGGATGAGGGCGTGGAACGGAATATTCGGGCCTGCAGCACTTGTTACGCACACATGTGAGTGGTGTGTCATGACAGTGTAGGCTACTTGTCCATCAAAACATGTTTACCTATATTCGACATGTAGTCAGCACGACCAGTTAATTAGCCAATTCATAGTATAATCTCGGTGCAATGGATAACCCGATTTCTGTGATAATTAATGGTAATTAAACATCGCAGCAAATGAGAATTTTTGGGAACCACCAGCCTGGCCTCTACCGCTGCTTTACCAAAGTGTCTGCCCTCCGAATTGCAGAATTTGCAGAAGTGACCGCCAGTTACGATATTGCCGCTTAAACATGCGACAGCCCTTTTTTGGAGTGTGTCCTCGATTGACCACTCAGGAGGCGATATTCAAACCGGAAATGACGCCTACTGTGTGAGCAAAACAAGTGCGCGTGATCATCGCAAATATGAATACCAATCATGTCTTTTTTTTATGGAGACAATCGTTGCAAGAGATATATCAACATGTTTGGATGCTATGAAAACACTAAGGCCATGGTCTACCGCGCGGCTTGGCTGAATCTGGTGTGGATGGGGGGGGGGGGGGGAGTCCGAGGGTGCCCCTGTATGCCTGAGGGAGAAGCCATGTGTGATGAAAAAGATACCCATATGGAGCGGATATTTGAAAACTTGCGACCGGGGGGGGGGGGGGGTGCAGGGAGGGAACTCTGAAAATGTGAAATTCATAGAGCCGGTTGCCGCGAAAAAATAGCCATTCCGAGCGGATTTTGGCGGTAAAACTCCCCGATCGACCGGGGTGGGGTTCAAGCCTCATCTATCATTCTTTCTCGAAAAAGGGGGAGGGGGGCGTCCACGCCTCAGATGACCTGATTTTTGTCTCCCTCAAGAAGGGGGGAGGGGTCAGTACCCCCCGGGATCCACCTATGCTGTTAATAACTGCGCTGTCGCACAAATAGTTCCTTAGATGTCTCAATGCAGCAGTTGACAACTTAAGCTGGTACAGCGCTCAGGCTGAGCGAGCGAAGTTAGGGCCGCGGAACCAGGCGACAGTTACCTAAGAAATGACACCTGATGGCGAAACTTTTCGTGCAAATTTTGCTAATGATCGAATAGTAACGGAAGTCGTGTTGCTGCAGGGTCATGGGCCGGGGTCATGGGCCGGGGTCATGTGTCGGGGTCATGGGTCGGGGTCATGGGCCGTGGTCATGGGCCGGGATCATGGGCCGGGGTCATGGGCCGGGGTCATGGGTTTGCACAGCTTAACTTACTTAAATGCAGATAATTGCCGTCAGTTAAATAAATAAGAGTGTGGTTAACTGACATTTATATAAAGAAGAATTGTAATATGTGCATCAAATGAGAAGGTAATTACCGTGTACGGCAACAAATAGTACGCTATTGCTTGAGAACTGATGGAAAGTTGGAAACTATGTACACTAACCTGGATTTTGTTTAATATATCTTTTGTATATAGTTTGATTAATACAGCGATAAGATTACGTAGGATACGCATGCGAAGCTGGTATTGGCGAGCGTGGCGGCCGACTGGTGATTCTATTTTTATCAGGAAGCGTTTCCATTGTATTTGTATTCTTTTTCAACTAATAATATTTCTTTACTTCTAGGATGTTACGTAATTTCGTAACCAATTTGATCCGACCGACTCCACCGAACACAGCAATCTTCTCATTGTAAGGCAGTTTTGTGGCGGATCTCCGTCTTATGGACGTCAACCCAGAATTGCTCAACTATTTCATCTTCACAAAACTCACATGGATCGCTTTTCTTCAATATATAAAGATATAATTTGGTACCTGATGCTGACCGGTCACAGCTTCGTGGGTAAGCGACTGATTCATTCAGTACAAAGTTTAGAGACTATGATCTGGTGATAGGCACGACGCATGCACTGCATCGTAGAGACAATGAGAGATTATTCTTTCACCAGATTGGCCATAGAATGTTACACAATTCGATACAATTAATGGGTCGGGGATAGCCAAAAGAACCTGATTAATCTTACCCCCTCCAAGTGTAATGACACTTATATAGAGTTTCAGCCAATTAAGTTCCACTTTTGAAGCTTTTGTATCGCTTTTAACATGATATATGTGAGAACTATTACATAAGTCAGCCGTCAATCGTAGCCTGTGGTGCACTATATCAGCTTCCGTTTTTATTTACCGTCAATCGAGTAATATCGCGGACTTTGTTATTGCTGGACTACGTCTAGCTTGCGCCGCTCGATGTAGATGTGACTATGTGTACGAGACAAACACAATTCCTTTCTATTTTGTGCATGATTTTTAATCTTTTGATCCACAGTTGTACTGTGTAAAAGCACACACATATGTACATGATATTGCATGCATTAGAAGACGCATTTCGAATGCACGAAGGCATCATAACGTCATCAGTTCCGACGTAATCATAATGTCGCCACAAACCATTGATGGATGGATGGATGGATGGATGGATTGATGGATGGAGTGGTGTTGTGAGGACAGAACAGTGCACATGTGGGATAAACCCGCCCAGGGAGCCCACGAGTCATACGTGAGCTATGCTAAAATTGGTTCCCCATAACAGGGAAGAACGATCGGAGGGGGTCTTACCTATAAACACACCTTTACAATATCAGCTAAAAAGCCTGAGGGAGCCTTCACGATGACACATACGACGGAACCTCCAACGAACACGGTGAGCGTGGGCTTGGACAAGGTCAGGATTAAAAACATTGCATGCGAATTGGTCAGCCACGGCAAATCATATACTACAGATGGTATGAACTGTTTATAATGATTATTTATTATATAAACTCAACTACAATAATAAACACAAAATAAACCAAGATGAAGATGTTTTGTACATAAAGGTGAGAGAAAAAAAATTCCCGTAAACAACACGAGATGACTACATGAAATAAAATGTGGTTACTGCACAATCCCTCTGCCATGGACTGACAATTGAATTCTTTATAGCAAGTATTTATTGAGTCCCGGAATCCTTGTTTATAGAGCACCGTCCACGAGGTCTTACATCTGGATCCTGGGGATCATTTCACTAAGATCTCGTAACTTTTGCTCATAAAATAAAAAAATTGGATTGCAGCCCGAAGAGACATGAAATATGTTAAATTCATCATAAATATATGGCAAACATGGTTTTGAATAATATTGGGGAAAAATAAATTGCACGAGGATGGCTGCACTCCAATAATCGCAGTGTAACGCTTGTTTCCGTTGCTCGTAAAATTACGATCTGTCGTTAAATTAGAATGTAAAAGATATGGTTACGAGCTCGTAACTCTTAGTGAAACGATCCCCTCGTCCCGGGTCTGCTCACAGCCTGTTAGTGACCCCTATCGCCCCGCCCGCGGACGCCCCGGAGTTGTCCGTGGATCGCGTCCGCTTGGATGATCCAGACAGCCAGACCTCTACCTTCTGGATAATGTCCCCCTTCAGGCGCCGCCGGGGACAACCGCATCCGGAAAACATCCCGTACAGGGTCTTCCGGAGCTGCTTGTTCCGCCATCCGTAGATGAATGGATCCAGACAGGGCGCCAGCATCAGGAAGATGATGACGAACTGGTCGGAGAGATCCAGCCAGAAGGGTTCCGGAGAGGGCAATCCCAGGACCACGCGAGCCACGATTTTCAGCATCAGAGGAATGAACGTTATGTAGAAAATAGCCATCAGCAGAGCAAGCGTCTTGACTACCCGGATGTCGTTTGACGTCATCGCCGCTTGGGGGCGCTGTTTGGCCTCTTTATTGTCGCCGGATTCCGGGCAGGGGGGCTTACTCGTAACCATGGCAACGCCTTCTTCCCGGGGGTGTTGCTCCCCGTTGGAAAATTGCTGGACTGTTTTCTTGGAGTGTCGCACTGTGCGAATGATCTTGGCATACAGGCAGGAGGAGACGACTAGGACGACCAGTAAGTGGGCTCCCATCACGGCGTTATGGTACGGCGACAGGACAACCGACTGCTCGCAGACGTCCCACTCCTTGCCGACGATCTGCGGGGCGGTCAGCGCCGTCAACAGCATCGCCGGGTACCCCCACAGGATGCACAGCACGACCCACTTCCGGTGGAAGACCAGCCGAAAGGCCCTTGGAGGCTGCCAGAAGGGGTGCGCGACGGCGAGGTAGCGCTCCACGGCGATGGCCTGCGTGGTGAGCACTGTGGCGGTCAGAGCGTACTGTGGGAACATGTAGCTCAGCACGCACACCATCTTGTTCTCCTTGGCTACGAAATAGCCATAGTGCGGTATGATGAACATTGGGATGGCTAGCGCGCCGTTGAACAGGTCGGTTAGAGCTAAATTAATGACCAGTATCGTCATCATTTTGTGGCGGTGACGTAACTGCGGATTGATGACGTAAGCAGCGAGAACGATGACGTTAGCCACTGTTGTGATAACGGCGATAACCGCGTTGATGCCGAGAAACCAGAACAGATTCACTTGTTCTTCTAGCGGAATCGTTCGCGTCGTAGTAACGACTGACGTCGTTTCCATGCTAACATTTACTTGCATGATATCAGTGGTTTCCATGGGGACGGTGGTATCCATGGGGACGGTAGTATCCATGAAGACGGTGGTTTCCATGGGGAGGAAATGTCAGCGATGGATATCAATGATACACTCTCCTTTAGATCTTGGAGGGTCCCTTCTTGTTTCCCGCTATAGCAGCTGTCTGGACGTATTCAGTCTCGGTACTGGAGGTTATATACGAATATGCAGATGTGATGAGATGATTCAGACATACCATGTAATATATCCGCCAAGCGACAAGCCGGATCCACAAGTCTGAAGTTCCCCCTCGGAGTAGTCATGAATATTCATGTCGGTGGCGATGTAGATATTGCCACACTCGAGGCAAAAAGACAAAAGCAGGATGCAATCCGACTCGTGTTAGGTGGGGTGGGGTAGTCAATATAGGACGCCATATGGCAGGACACGACAATATTCTGAGTTGAGGTAGAAAGAAACCTGGACTCCGATGGTAAACCCTATCATGCAAGCATCACAGCACTGTCTATCAGGTTTTTAATTTTTTGGCTAGCTGCCTAAGTTATTGTTGCTTTAATTTGCGGAGCAATTTTAAAACATACATATATTTAACATATTTAACTGGTTTATGTTTAACGTATTTAACTTTTTTATATTTAACATATTTAACTGGTTGATAGTTAACAAATTTAACTGGTTTATATTTAACATGTTTAACTGGTTTCTATTTAACATGTTTAATTGGTTCATATTTAACATGTTTAACTGATTTATATTTAACATGTTTAACTGTTTTATATTTAACATATTTAACTAGTTTGTATTTAACATATTTAACTGGTTTATATTTAACATATTTAACTGGTTTACATTTAACATATTTAACTGGTTTATATTTAACATCAAACAAACATAATTTAAGTAGATCCCGCCCCCCCCCACCCCCGGCAACAATAATAATCAGTCCATAGTTTATCCGGGTGGGACATATACAAAAAAGGGGGTCAGACTTACTCAACAGCACGTGAGGTAAACTAATATGTGGCTGTCGAGTTATCGTAGTCGGTCCCGGATTTGCTTTGGATAACCTCGGATAACCCCGGACGTATGTGCTCCACACGTCTGTTCAGTCAGTGACTGACCTCCAGCAAGTGACGTTCTACCCAGTAAACATGACCAGTGCTGGCTGACAATACACGGGTGTACACTTTGTCTTACAAGGAAATGGAGCGGCCGAATCAGAACGAGGCTTGACCCAATTGTGAGTAAACAGTCCGCACGTGTTACATGCAGTAGGCCTGAGCCCGGGGCCTGAGCATGCGTTATCAAAGTTGTTTATGGCACAACCATACATACAATTTAGTCACAAAGTATTGAAATGTCCCGTTATATATTTATGTCAGATTAGGGAGGCATATGGTCGAAATCGCCAAGTTATTAGAGACAACATTAGTGGATTGGTGGGAAGGAGGGGGGGGGGGGATCCTTTACGTGAAAAGAATTAAGGGCTCTAGCTGAAACTGGCGATGGGATTCCAAGAGGCGGAGCAGGGGCGGATCTAGGAGGTGGGGGGGGGGCACCTTGCACCCCCCCTTCCTTGGGAACCTAAACATACACTGTTAAAGTCGGCTTTTCCGAGCACCCCCCCCCCCACCCGGTCGCAAGTTTTTCAGATAGCATCCCCCCCTCCCCCGGTCGCAAGTCTTCAGAGAGCACCCCCCCCCCCCTTGGCAAATTCCTAGATCCGCTCCTGAGGAGGGTCTGCAGAGGTTGAGGAAAGTGACCACCCGATCAGAAGAGCTTTTTCTTCGAATTGCCCCACCCCCGCCTTGACTAAATGGTTACCCCAAACCCCCTTGACGAAATCGTCATCGGCCGTCACCCTCCCGCCCCTCCCCCCTCCCGTCCATGACGAAGTCCTGGACCATGCAGGGCCTGTACCGCTTTGGAGGCAACAAAGCTGTCTGCTGAAGGCGGGGGTTGTAATTAGGCCTTTTACACTATGTATTGTAACTTTCATGTCTCTTTCAATCTCAGCTTAGATATTTTTGTTATACGTGAAAGTTGCATTTATCGTTATAGATAAAGAGACGTTGACTTATATCTACATCTAACATACCAGATGCGTAGAAATTCATACCAATATTAGTATCTTATACTATGACTAAAATATATCTATAATAACTGATGAAGTCAAAAATATGAATAAAATAATATACCCGTAAAGTTGGTCAAGAAATAAATGTATTAATGAAATAAATTAATATGAATTTAATAATGACCTAAATATATATATTTATATAATGAAGCAATATACTTGGCAGCTAGTTCATCAAATGGGCGAGCATTAGGCCTTAGGCCAGGATAGATAATGTATTAATGGGAGAGAGTATAAATGATTCCAACGTCATATTTGGTCCAGATTAGGAGTACTTTCCTTCATCGGGATCACTGGGATTGCTCTGCCCATTTCCCTTGTCTTTACTCTAACCTTTGGGCATGGTGACAATTAAGACCAGTATATCTAAAGTGAACAATAAAATAATTGCATAAGAAGTTTGGCTATCAATATGTGTACTTGGCTAGATCTCCTTGCAAAATAGCTTTCACATTACAACATTAATTTGCTCTATGTAAAGTAGCTATCAGTGTATACAGGTGTTTAATATTGGAATGCCTTTGACAGCTTGCAAAGTCAGCGATGCTGAGGGTCTCTTACACTCCTTGTCATGCGGCGATATATGAATAGCTTCGCAGCGATATATATATAGCTTCGCGGCGATATATATATAGCTTCGCGGCGATATATATATATAGCTTCGCGGCGATATATATATAGCTTCGCGAGACTGTTACCTGAGTGGGTCCAGAGGGTGGCCGAGGCTAATACTGCTTTTATAACTCCAAATCAGAGCTTACAAATAGATATATGGCTGTATATCTGTTCTGAAACCATTGGCAAAACATTTTAAACACTAATTGTTCAAATAATGCAAAAGTAAGTCGCCTTAAACTGGTTCACATGCAGAAACACTTCGAAGCACACTCACTTCAAGCTGACGGTCAATGGCACACGTGCTCTTGTTTACTCACCATTTAAAGTAGGTCAAAATGGCCGCGAAAGTGTAAACTCGTGTATGACCTGGAGGCGGCAACGCCGGCAAGTGTGAGCCGGCGCTACCCACGTCGGGCCAGCGTATGAACAGTCACGTGTCGCCAACCACTCATGTGCTGGGCTGATGACGGGCGAGTGACGGCAAGCACGTGCACGTGAAGCAGAATATGACTATAACACAAATTGGCGCTGTAATGGTTTAGGGAGCGCTTGGCTAATCTCCAGATAGTAAGTGCATCAAGCTGAACGTTTGACATCCTCGAGATTTAAAATTGCGTTAGTTTTATTCGATCTGAGGGATATATGAAAATTTGGTCTGACAATGCGCCGCTGCCGACACTTTTTGAATTTCGTTTAAAGTTGAAGTAAATCTGACTGTTCGTTGCGCTTCACTTTAGACGCCATCTTGTTACTTTATACTCGTAATGTGACAGTTCGGTGTGTTTATGTTTTATTGATTTGAAGACAGACTGTCACTGACATTATCTGTGACTCTAATTGCTTAATGTAATGTCATAATCTGATAGCGTACTTCACTTTAGTGATAATGTTAATGGTCTCGGAACTTTGAATCGAATTGTCACACAGCCGGGATTGAAAAGTGGCAGAGACAGTGAGACAGACGGGCAGCAAGAGTCTCAGTTTCTGACTATGGTCTCTAATCCTTTAGGGGCATTATGTAGGCTACTCCATTTAGGCTGCAGCAATGACGCAGTACTTTGAACAGACACCTGTGAAGTACCTATATTTGTATTCCTTTTCACCTAATAATATTTCTTTACTTCTAGGATATTACGTAATTTCGTAACCAATTATTCAAGGGAAACAGGCAGATTTACATTCATATATAAACTTTCTCTGTTATCACCTACTTCCGCAATGCATTTTGCCACTCGTTCGCCAGGGCGGCGCTGTGCAAATTGATAGAGAAAATGCGCCGCGCATTTCTACAAATTAGTGCCGGGACCCAGCCTAAGCATAATAACACAGCGTATCAGATGATGAAAAGAAAGAGTTCAGTCACAATTATAACTTTTTTGAATGGGTACACTATGTTTTTTGCTGTATTCAATACACAGAGCTCGCTATTTTTATGTTTTATTCTTGAACATTATAATATTGCAAGAAATTACAGCTGATTTGACCGTTTTTCAAGAATCTTAAAAGCGGAAAAAGCGGAGCTTGCGTAGCGTCACCGGGCGGGGAACTTGATCCGGGTCCTGGGCCGGGTCTCTGCTCACAGCCTGCTAGTCGCCCCTATCCCCATGCCAGCGGACGTCCCGGATTTCGTCCTCTTCGATGATCCGGACGACGATACATCTATTTTCTGGATTACGTCCCCGTTCGATCCAAACCTCAGCCGCCGCCGCGGACAACCGCATCCGGAGAACATCTCGTACAGGGTTTTCCGGAGCTGTACGTTACGCCATCCGTAGATGAATGGATCCAGACAGGGCGCAAGCATCGCGAAGATGATGACGAACTGATCAAAGATATTCAGCCAGAAGGGTTCCGGAGAGGGTAATCCCAGAACCACGCGCGCCACGAGCTTCAGCGTTGCAGGAATGAACGTCATGTAGAAAATAGCCATCAGTAGAGCAAGCGTCTTTACTACCCGGATGTCGTGTGACGTCATCGCCGCTTGGAGGCGCTGATTGGTCTCTTTTTTGGCGCCGGATTCTGGGCAGTGGGAGCGACTCGTCACCAGGACAACGCCTTCTTCCTGGGGGTGCTTTTCTTCGTTGGAGAGTTGCTGGACCGTTTTCTTGGAGTGTCGCACTGTGCGAATGATCTTGGCATACAGGCAGGAGGAGACGACCAGGACGACCAGTAAGTGGATTACAATCACGACGTTGTGGTAGGGCGACAGGACGACCGAATGCTCGCAGACGTTCCACTCCTTGCCGACGGTCTGCGGGGCGGTCAGGGCCGTCAACAGCATCGCCGGGTACCCCCACAGGATGCCCAGCACGACCCACTTCCGGTGGAAGACCAGCCGAAAGGCCCGTGGAGGCTTCCAGAAGGGGTGCGCGATGGCGACGTAGCGCTCCACAGCGATGGCTTGCGTGATGAGGACCGTGACGGCCAGGGCGTACTGGGGGAATATGTAGCTCAGCACGCACAAGATCTTGTTCTTCTGGGCCACGAAGTAGCCGTACTGCGGGATGATGAACAAAGGGGTCGCTAGCACGCCGCTGAACAGGTCGGTTAAAGCTAAGTTAATGACTAGCATCGTCATCATCTTGTGGCGGTGGCGTAACTGCGGATTGATGACGTAAGCAGCGAGAACGATGACGTTAGCCACTGTTGTGATAACGGCGATAACCGCGTTGATGCCGAGAAACCAGAACAGATTCACTTGTTCTTCTAGCGGAATCGTTCGCGTCGTAGTAACGAATGACGTCGTTTCCATGCTAACATTTACTTGCGTGATATCAGTGGTTTCCATGGGAACGGTGGTATCCATGACGACGGTGGTTGTCATGGGGAGTAAAGATCAACGATGGAGATCAATGATCTCCTTGTGGAGTTCCTTTTTGTCGGCCCCTGTAGCAGTTGTCTGGACGTATTCGAACGTATCATGTACTATATCCGCCAAGCGACAAGCCGGACTCACACGTCTGCAGTTTCCCCTCGGAGCAATCCTAGATATTCATGTCGGTGGCGATGTAGAAATTGCGGTATTAGAAGAAAAAAAAGGCAGGATGCAATCCGACTCGTGTTAGGTGGGATCGGGTAGTCAATACAGGACGCCATATGGCAGGACATGACAATATTCTGGGTTGAGGTAGAAAGGAACCTGAACGCCGATGGTAAACCCTATCATGCTAGCATCACAGCACTATCTATCACGTTTGCTTTAAAATACGGAACAATTTTAAAACATTTATATTTAACATAATAATTTAAGTAGCCCCCCCTGCAACACCTAATGATCAGTCCATAGTTTATCCGGGTGGGACATGAAAAAAAGAGCACCAGCCTCAACAACACATGACGTGAAAAACAATATGTCACTGTCAAATTTATCGTAAGCAGTCACTCGGGGATAACCCCGGACGTGTGTGCGCCACTCGTCTTGTCAGTCAGTGACTGGTGAACTCAGTTGCCTCCAGCAAGTGACGTTCGAACTATATAGCACCAGTAGCCTATGCGTTAATAAAATATACTTTAAATCGCCAGATATAGTAGAATCGCCGTTGCGTCTGCATGCGGTGAGCAATAGGGCTGTACAGTCACTACGGGATCTTATCGAGACCCCGCGAGACAGGGAAACTTATGCTCTGTGTCAATGCCTAGCATCAACAGCCTGTACGTGCTGCCTACCTTCCGGTTGTTTGCCTTCACTCGCTTCACACACAAAATCGGCTAAAGCTGTCCTTGGATGCACAACTAACCACTGAAGTTCTGCGCATATCAGAATTAGAACCATCCGAGAAGATTTATGTAATATATGAGCGATTAGACAGTTGATAAACCAGAATGTGGTTGTCTCATGAGTGACTGTCAGTGTCAGGCGATCTAATGCACGACTTCGCAATTATACGCCATCTTGGAAAAATCGAGACTGGCGCAAAGAGTTATGGAAAATATTTTGGTGTTATCTTAACTTTTTCTATGGAGATAAATATCATATTTCCACGTCATTGGCAAGGCGTGTATAAAATTAATGAGCATATCTAACTTACATTCAGATTACGTAACTGTTCCGTTACACAGATGATATTATTTCATGTTTAAATGTCTACAAAATACGTTGTCAGGCGATGACGCCATCTTGACATCTCGCAGAGACCAACATAATACCCAGAATGCATTGCACATGCAGTGGCGCCTCACGGTGGCAAAATCGGAACTACGATTAGCGAAGTGGTCTATGTGCTGCGCGAGGGTTTTTCATGTCGTATGACGTAATAATCATCACGCATGTCTGCGCGCGGTATCTATGGTTACGTAACAACGCTCCTTATATGGAATGACCAGGCGAAGACAATGGGTTTGTCCCAGAAATGCAAACATCGACGATTTGCCTCAAAATACAACGCTTTCAACAGTCTCGTCGAATAAACCACATGCATAGGGCTGTACAGTTCTCGCGGGTTCTGTTTCCGGTTTAGATCTTTTGGGCGACCAACAAAAAAACACGTGCTCTTAGAACGAGTGCGCATCACGCTGGTGCCTTGCTGCAACTGCGTGACGCGCACTCATTGTAGTCTCATTTGTTGGTCTCCAAAAGACCTAAACGGGAAATAGAACCCGCGCGAACTGTACAGCCCTATACACCGTTCCACACGCTTGAATCCCGTTTCGTGTCCGAGCATGAAATTGACAATCATAGCTGATGTACAAATGATGTAGTCAATTACATCCCGCTTTGTTTATCGGACATAACGCACGTGGAAGACCGTTTTTCCGCCCGAGTGGTGCCCTGGTTCGCCTGTGTGTGCTAACGCGTCTCACTGCAAGACGCCCGCGTTAGTCCAAATTAAGTTCGCCCAGTTCCACTCACTGCAGGGCACCCCGGTTAGCACAAATCAACCTCGGCTATGGGAGAGTAAGTAACCGGCTCTGCGTTGACTAACTTTTTGTTCCGGCGTTCGATTTCTGACATATTTACATGTAAGATTAGCTTTCGCTCAGAGATTTGTTACCTCTAATAGCGTAGATAGCAAACACGTAGATGGCTTTTACACCCAGGGCACAGAGAACCGACCAACTGAGGTGGATAAAGTGGGGGGGGGGGGGGGGGGGGGTTACCATTATCATTTATTTGTGAGATCGGGATCATTTTTGAGACCATTTTGGCCAACATATGCCAATTTCCGCCCATTGTGTCATTTATTTATGGCCCCCCACTCCCTTTCACAAAGCCTTGTTTTAGGCCTATCCCGCTTGTGTCTGGTAGACATGTGTCATCACCCCATTGGGTTGTGCGATACCGTCAGATGAATCCGGATATGGATATCATTTCCGTTTTTGGATGAGTAACTGACTGATGTGGCCTGATAAACATTTAGTGACGTCTCAACGGGAGTCGTTCCTTTCCGTGAGGTATTAAAACAATTTAGTGTTCACGACTCATAGTAATTGTTGATTTTTCAATCAATTAATCAATTAATTTTAATTAAGTTAATCATCTTTGCACTTGGTAACTGTAATGAAAGTACCCGGATATACAGGGGATGGTACTAAAGTACACACCAATCGACCAGCGAACCGCGAGAGGCCTAGCCTAGAAGGTCTGACATTACGCAAGGGTGATGAGGGGTCGTGGGACATTCAGTGTGAGCCAGCCCCCCCCCCCCCACCATCCCCCTACGCACTTTTTTGTTTACAGTTACATCCCAACCTTGAATGTGTATATTATTTCGCACCCATTGATCTTGTCGCAAACCGAGCCTCCCAAACACTCCCCCACCCCACCTCAGACCCCTCATGAGAACCATATTCCTACAGTTGTCGCGCTCACCCTACGCAACCTCTCCCCCACCCGCTCCATCCTACAGCCGGTATGTGTCACGCCGGATGCCCGAGTCACGTGACCGGCACGTGGGACCCGAGTCAGTCGTGCCCTCACTCTGCCAGCAGAGGGAGCTCCTTCCTCACATCACCTCTGACCCATGTAACCGCCAACCTCACAGTTGACCTGAACGATGCTGGGGTCACCAAAATCGTTTTAGAGGGTTGTTTAAGTTGAATTTTGTATTTTGTATTTTCGATGCAGAAATTAGAAAAGAAATTAGAAAATTAGAAGACAAATATAGACATTCCGTTGTCGGACGACCACCATGGAAGAGTTACGCGAGAAACATATTTCAAAATAACAAGGGGTCAAATTTCAAAGCACTTCACGCCTTTGGCCTCAATCGAACTCGAAAACATAGTTCGAAAGAACTTGATTTAGATAATCAAAATCGAATGAATACGTCTGATACGGTACCAGTAGCCAAGTAATGCGTAACTGCAACTATATCTTCCATTAGATTCATTTAAATTTTCACGTATGATGGATAACCCTGATTAAACTTGACGTTGGGCAGAGGGGCAGTGATGTCTTTTGACCAGGTCTGCCAGGCGTTCTGACGTCAAATGATGAGAGAACACGGAACCAGCCATTCCCCACAATATACCAGCTTGAGGCCGGGCACAGGCCAGGCTGTATTCTAAAGGTTGTACGCGGGAACACCGTCGCGCCACCTAGTGAGTACTATTGATATGTGACCATTTCTCAACCTTGCGAGCATTTTTCTAGATATCTCAATCTTTTGATCCAATGTACACAACAGCAAATAATATAATATAGAAATATCAGAACCTTTGGCCAATTGTTTTCATGGTCATTTTATGGATACATAAAACGTTAATAAGTGTATCCAATGTCGCGACTGTTTTTACGATCCAAGATGCATAGTAGGCCTACCCACAGACCTGGGGTCAGTTGATGTCATCATTTGTGAAGAGCTAAAACAGGGTATCCATTCCTGTCAAGGATGTTTGCTATTACTGATTGGTCTGGGTGTGTTTTTGTGCTTCTGATTGACATGCCGCTGCGGCTGACCTTGCAAGACGTTCGGCACTAGCCCGAATGCGCTACCTACTAGGTACTAGTTTTGTTACTGCGTTGTAAGGGTCATAACTTTCATCTGTTACTGGATATGTCAACGAAAAATGTGGTATTATTTCTTCATAACGAAAATATGATACACTTTTTATCTCGTTGAAAAAAAACCTAATATAACAAGTTAAGGCCACATATCTTTTATGGTTTTTTTTTATGGTTTGTATGATCTCGTTTTTCAAGGTGCTATGTGCGATACCAGTGAGGTATCTACATTGTTGTTGTACCAAGCGACGGAGGAATTCTTACTCCAATACATCTACTCCAAGTGGCGAGTACGAGTCACTCCGTCAGCTAGCGGATGCCAGCTACAAGGACCTTCCTTAACCGCTTGAATTATCGCCCAATGATAACGCCACGTGTAGGACTATAATACAAATTTTTAACCGCTACCTACCCCCGTAGCAACGTGATTTTGCAGACAGCCTGCAGTCAGTGAATGGAAGAGTGAGGGCGTCATATGTCAGGTGATGCTAGGGGTCAGAAATGCATTAGGACTACGGTGACTTGACACAGTGTCACTTACCTAGACAATGGCTAGGTTTGGAGGTGTGGGGGTGGCCATGTGGTGCCGACTGAGGGGGCGGGGGGGGGGGGGCGGGGTCATTGTAGGCCTACCATAAGATAATGTGGTTTTAATGGTCAGTACAGTGGAATGAGTGGACAATGTTGAAGTATCCCCCACGATACTTCTCAAGTCTCGCTACTGGACCATTCTAGCGAGACTTGGTGTGTGTAAAAACACACGAATCGTTTCCTGGCGAGAGGAGGCACTATAATACGAATCATATTCGTGGTTAAATAGAACATACATATGATATTAAAATCACATTACTCGGATTATACATTGTGATTCCCGGATTAGACAAACGGAAAAAAAACTGACGAAAAAAGTAAACACACGGAATCATATGCCTATATAACTCACCTGAGTCATATAATAGTTCATAGAGGGTTTTACGTCGTTCACCGATCGCCAAGGCCTCAGAAAGCCCAAGGAGGCAGCGGCGCTAGCAGACATGGGCAGCGGCAGAGGAGGCTGCATCAGCCTGTGTTGGGCTGTCCTCTGGTTCCTGGCGCTCGTCTTCGTTGGGTACCCGGTCAGCTTCCTGACGTCATGGCTCTACGTCATCCTGCAGCCCTGCGCCGCCTGTTCGGAACGCATGCAGGACTTCTGCGAGTTCCTGGCGCGGATTGTGAAGATGCCGCTGGGCTTCACGCAGAATATGATCCAGATGAAGCCATGCGGCTCGTGACGTCACCATGCGGCTCGTGACATGCGGCTCTTGACGTCACCATGTGGCTCGTGACGTCACCATGCGGTTCATGACGTCACCATGCGGCTGATTGATCCGGGATATGTCAAATCTTAAAGCGTTGCTGAAGCACGTGACGTACATTCTCTCTTTTTTTAATTTGTTTTTTTATTGGAAGTCATACTTTTCTTTTTTCTTACGTGACGTCATATAAGGGCGAATGTGATGTCATGTATCGTACCGAGATGAAATAAACAAGAATACCTTGGCACAATCGTCGGGTTGGTTGGCGCGACGGTCTCCAAGGTCGCCCAAGGTGAGGTGTCGGAAGCTAGGTGGGATCCCGCGAGGGTCTGTCGGAGCTGAAGTCGTATACAAGATGGGCGTCAGGCGAAGGCATACGGCACATTGCATTGGTTGCTTTATCCTGCAATGCAAGCGTGTCCACGCACAGGATGTCTGGTCAGTCATGGTTAGATGTGCTGTAACCGATACTGAGAAGGATTATTTAGGGTTTTTAGTCATGGTTACACGTGCTGTAACCGATACCGAGAAGGGTTATTTAGTGTTTTTAGTGATGGTTAAATGTGTTGTAACCGATACTAAGAAGGGTTATTTAGTGTTTTTAGTGATGGTTAGATGTGCTGTAACCGATACTGAGAAGGGTTATTTAGTGTTTTTAGTGATGGTTAAATGTGCTGTAACCAATACTAAGAAGGGTTATTTAGTGTTTTTAGTGATGGTTAGAGTGCTGTAACCGATACTGAGAAGGGTTATTTAGTGTTTTTATAGTGATGGTTAGACGTGCTGTAACCGATACTGAGAAGGGTTATTTAGTGTTTTTAGTGATGGTTAGATGTGCTGTAACCGATGCTGAGAAGGGTTATTTAGTGTTTTTAGTGATGGTTAGACGTGCTGTAACCGACACTGAGAAGGGTTATTTAGTGTTTTTAGTGATGGTTGGATGTGCTGTAACCGATACTGAGAAGGGTTATTTAGTGTTTTTAGTGATGGTTGGATGTGCTGTAACCGATACTGAGAAGGGTTATTTAGTGTTTTTAGTGATGGTTAGACGTGCTGTAACCGATACTGAGAAAGGTTATTTAGTGTTTTTAGTGATGGTTAGACGTGCTGTAACCGATACTGAGAAGGGTTATTTAGTGTTTTTAGTGATGGTTAGACGTGCTGTAACCGATACTGAGAAGGGTTATTTAGTGTTTTTAGTGATCGTTAGACGTGCTGTAACCGATACTGAGAAGGATTATTTAGGGTTTTTAGTCATGGTTACACGTGCTGTAACCGATACTGAGAAGGGTTATTTAGTGTTTTTATAGTGATGGTTAGACGTGCTGTAACCGATACTGAGAAGGGTTATTTAGTGTTTTTAGTGATGGTTAGATGTGCTGTAACCGATGCTGAGAAGGGTTATTTAGTGTTTTTAGTGATGGTTAGACGTGCTGTAACCGATACTGAGAAGGGTTATTTAGTGTTTTTAGTGATGGTTAGACGTGCTGTAACCGATACTGAGGAGGGTTATTTAGTGTTTTTAGTGATGGTTAGACGTGCTGTAACCGATACTGAGAAGGGTTATTTAGTGTTTTTAGTGGTGGTTAGACGTGCTGTAACCGATACTGAGAAGGGTTATTTAGTGTTTTTAGTGATGGTTAGACGTGCTGTAACCGATACTGAGAAGGGTTATTTAGTGTTTTTATAGTGATGGTTAGACGTGCTGTAACCGATACTGAGAAGGGTTATTTAGTGTTTTTAGTGATGGTTAGATGTGCTGTAACCGATGCTGAGAAGGGTTATTTAGTGTTTTTAGTGATGGTTAGACGTGCTGTAACCGACACTGAGAAGGGTTATTTAGTGTTTTTAGTGATGGTTGGATGTGCTGTAACCGATACTGAGAAGGGTTATT
Source organism: Arenicola marina (assembly GCA_964019135.1). Classification (NCBI taxonomy): domain Eukaryota; kingdom Metazoa; phylum Annelida; class Polychaeta; family Arenicolidae; genus Arenicola; species Arenicola marina. The sequence goes on from OZ025257.1 coordinate 20,610,945, forward strand.
TAGTGTTTTTAGTGATGGTTGGATGTGCTGTAACCGATACTGAGAAGGGTTATTTAGTGTTTTTAGTGATGGTTAGACGTGCTGTAAGCGATACTGAGAAAGGTTATTTAGTGTTTTTAGTGATGGTTAGACGTGCTGTAACCGATACTGAGAAGGGTTATTTAGTGTTTTTAGTGATGGTTAGACGTGCTGTAACCGATACTGAGAAGGGTTATTTAGTGTTTTTAGTGATCGTTAGACGTGCTGTAACCGATACTGAGAAGGATTATTTAGGGGTTTTAGTCATGGTTACACGTGCTGTAACCGATACTGAGAAGGGTTATTTAGTGTTTTTATAGTGATGGTTAGACGTGCTGTAACCGATACTGAGAAGGGTTATTTAGTGTTTTTAGTGATGGTTAGATGTGCTGTAACCGATGCTGAGAAGGGTTATTTAGTGTTTTTAGTGATGGTTAGACGTGCTGTAACCGATACTGAGAAGGGTTATTTAGTGTTTTTAGTGATGGTTAGACGTGCTGTAACCGATACTGAGGAGGGTTATTTAGTGTTTTTAGTGATGGTTAGACGTGCTGTAACCGATACTGAGAAGGGTTATTTAGTGTTTTTAGTGGTGGTTAGACGTGCTGTAACCGATACTGAGAAGGGTTATTTAGTGTTTTTAGTGATGGTTAGACGTGCTGTAACCGATACTGAGAAGGGTTATTTAGTATTTTTTAGTGATGGTTAGACGTGCTGTAACCGATACTGAGAAGGGTTATTTAGTGTTTTTAGTGGTGGTTAGATGTGCTGTAACCGATACTGAGAAGGGTTATTTAGTGTTTTTAGTGATGGTTAGACGTGCTGTAACCGATACTGAGAAGGGTTATTTAGTGTTTTTAGTGATGGTTAGACGTGCTGTAACCGATACTAAGAAGGGTTATTTAGTGTTTTTAGTGATGGTTAGACGTGCTGTAACCGATACTGAGAAGGGTTATTTAGTGTTTCTAGTGATGGTTAGACGTGCTGTAACCGATACTGAAGAGGGTTATTTAGTGTTTCTAGTGATGGTTAGACGTGCTGTAACCGATACTGAGAAGGGTTATTTAGTGTTTTTAGTGATGGTTAGATGTGCTGTAACCGATACTGAGAAGGGTTATTTAGTGTTTTTAGTGATGGTTAGACGTGCTGTAACCGATACTGAGAAGGGTTATTTAGTGTTTTTAGTGATGGTTAGACGTGCTGTAACCGATACTGAGAATGGTTATTTAGTGTTTTTAGTGATGGTTAGACGTGCTGTAACCGATACTGAGAAGGGTTATTTAGTGTTTTTAGTGATGGTTAGACGTGCTGTAACCGATACTGAGAAGGGTTATTTAGTGTTTTTAGTGATGGTTAGACGTGCTGTAACCGATACTGAGAAGGGTTATTTAGTGTTTCTAGTGATGGTTAGACGTGCTGTAACCGATACTGAGAAGGGTTATTTAGTGTTTTTAGTGATGGTTAGACGTGGAGCCGATACTGAGAAGAGTTATTTAGCGTTTTTAGTGATGGTTAGACGTGCTGTAACCGATACTGAGGAGGGTTATTTAGTGTTTTTAGTGATGGTTAGATGTGCTGTAACCGATACTGAGAAGGGTTATTTAGTGTTTTTAGTGATGGTTAGATGTGCTGTAACCGATACTGAGATGGGTTATTTAGTGTTTTTAGTGATGGTTAGACGTGCTGTAACCGATACTGAGTAGGGTTATTTAGTGTTTTTAGTGATGGTTAGATGTGCTGTAACCGATACTGAGAAGGGTTATTTAGTGTTTTTAGTGATGGTTAGACGTGCTGTAACCGATACTGAGAAGGGTTATTTAGTGTTTTAGTGATGGTTAGACGTGCTGTAACCGATACTGAGAAGGGTTATTTAGTGTTTTTAGTGATGGTTAGACGTGCTGTAACCGATACTGAGAAGGGTTATTTAGTGTTTCTAGTGATGGTTAGACGTGCTGTAACAGATACTGAGAAGGGTTATTTAGTGTTTTTAGTGATGGTTAGACGTGCTGTAACCGATACTGAGAAGGGTTATTTAGTGTTTTTAGTGATGGTTAGACGTGCTGTAACCGATACTGAGAAGGGTTATTTAGTGTTTTAGTGATGGTTAGACGTGCTGTAACCGATACTGAGAAGGGTTATTTAGTGTTTTTAGTGATGGTTAGACGTGCTGTAACCCGATACTGAGGAGGGTTATTTAGTGTTTCTAGTGATGGTTAGACGTGCTTTAACCGATACTGAGGAGGGTTATTTAGTGTTTCTAGTGATGGTTAGACGTGCTGTAACCGATACTGAGAAGGGTTATTTAGTGTTTTTAGTGATGGTTAGATGTGTTGTAACCGATACTGAGAAGGGTTATTTAGTGTTTTTAGTGATGCTTAGACGTGCTGTAACCGATACTGAGAAGGGTTATTTAGTGTTTTTAGTGATGGTTAGACGTGCTGTAACCGATACTGAGAAGGGTTATTTAGTGTTTTTAGTGATGGTTAGACGTGTAACCGATACTGAGAAGGGTTATTTAGTGTTTTTAGTGATGGTTAGACGTGCTGTAGCCGATACTGAGAAGGGTTATTTAGTGTTTCTAGTGATGGTTAGACGTGCTGTAACCGATACTGAGAAGGGTTATTTAGTGTTTTTAGTGATGGTTAGACGTGTAACCGATACTGAGAAGGGTTATTTAGTGTTTTTAGTGATGGTTAGACGTGCTGTAACCGATACTGAGGAGGGTTATTTAGTGTTTTTAGTGATGGTTAGACGTGCTGTAACCGATACTGAGGAGGGTTATTTAGTGTTTTAGTGATGGTTAGACGTGCTGTATCCGATACTGGGAAGGGTTATTCAGTGTTTTTAGTGATGGTTAGACGTGCTGTAACCGATACTGAGAAGGGTTATTTAGTGTTTTTAGTGATGGTTAGATGTGCTGTAACCGATACTGAGAAGGGTTATTTAGTGTTTTTAGTGATGCTTAGACGTGCTGTAACCGATACTGAGAAGGGTTATTTAGTGTTTTTAGTGATGGTTAGACGTGCTGTAACCGATACTGAGAAGGGTTATTTAGTGTTTTAGTGATGGTTAGACGTGCTGTAACCGATACTGAGAAGGGTTATTTAGTGTTTTTAGGGATGGTTAGACGTGCTGTAACCGATACTGAGAAGGGTTATTTAGTGTTTCTAGTGATGGTTAGACGTGCTGTAACAGATACTGAGAAGGGTTATTTAGTGTTTTTAGTGATGGTTAGACGTGCTGTATCCGATACTGGGAAGGGTTATTTAGTGTTTTTAGTGATGGTTAGACGTGCTGTAACCGATACTGAGAAGGGTTATTTAGTGTTTTTAGTGATGGTTAGATGTGCTGTAACCGATACTGAGAAGGGTTATTTAGTGTTTTTAGTGATGGTTAGACGTGCTGTAACAGATACTGAGAAGGGTTATTTAGTGTTTTTAGTGATGGTTAGACGTGCTGTATCCGATACTGGGAAGGGTTATTCAGTGTTTTTAGTGATGGTTAGACGTGCTGTAACCGATACTGAGAAGGGTTATTTAGTGTTTTTAGTGATGGTTAGATGTGCTGTAACCGATACTGAGAAGGGTTATTTAGTGTTTTTAGTGATGGTTGGATGTGCTGTAACCGATACTGAGAAGGGTTATTTAGTGTTTTTAGTGATGGTTAGACGTGCTGTAACCGATACTGAGAAGGGTTATTTAGTGTTTTAGTGATGGTTAGACGTGCTGTAACCGATACTGAGAAGGGTTATTTAGTGTTTTTAGTGATGGTTAGACGTGCTGTAACCGATACTGAGGAGGGTTATTTAGTGTTTCTAGTGATGGTTAGACGTGCTTTAACCGATACTGAGGAGGGTTATTTAGTGTTTCTAGTGATGGTTAGACGTGCTGTAACCGATACTGAGAAGGGTTATTTAGTGTTTTTAGTGATGGTTAGATGTGTTGTAACCGATACTGAGAAGGGTTATTTAGTGTTTTTAGTGATGCTTAGACGTGCTGTAACCGATACTGAGAAGGGTTATTTAGTGTTTTTAGTGATGGTTAGACGTGCTGTAACCGATACTGAGAAGGGTTATTTAGTGTTTTTAGTGATGGTTAGACGTGTAACCGATACTGAGAAGGGTTATTTAGTGTTTTTAGTGATGGTTAGACGTGCTGTAACCGATACTGAGAAGGGTTATTTAGTGTTTTTAGTGATGGTTAGACGTGCTGTAACCGATACTGAGAAGGGTTATTTAGTGTTTCTAGTGATGGTTAGACGTGCTGTAACCGATACTGAGAAGGGTTATTTAGTGTTTTTAGTGATGGTTAGACGTGTAACCGATACTGAGAAGGGTTATTTAGTGTTTTTAGTGATGGTTAGACGTGCTGTAACCGATACTGAGGAGGGTTATTTAGTGTTTTTAGTGATGGTTAGACGTGCTGTAACCGATACTGAGGAGGGTTATTTAGTGTTTTTAGTGATGGTTAGACGTGCTGTAACCGATACTGAGAAGGGTTATTTAGTGTTTTTAGTGATGGTTAGACGTGCTGTAACCGATACTGAGAAGGGTTATTTAGTGTTTTTAGTGATGGTTAGACGTGCTGTAACCGATACTGAGAAGGGTTATTTAGTGTTTCTAGTGATGGTTAGACGTGCTGTAACCGATACTGAGAAGGGTTATTTAGTGTTTTTAGTGATGGTTAGACGTGTAACCGATACTGAGAAGGGTTATTTAGTGTTCTTAGTGATGGTTAGACGTGCTGTAACCGATACTGAGGAGGGTTATTTAGTGTTTTTAGTGATGGTTAGACGTGCTGTAACCGATACTGAGAAGGGTTATTTAGTGTTTTTAATGATGGTTAGACGTGCTGTAACCGATACCGAACTGAGAAGCGTTATTTAGTGTTTCCTGTTAAATAATCAAAACAATAAATAGATTGGTTCATAAAGAGATCATTGCGCGACACTTTAATGTTTTGAAATGAAATGTTTTATCGGTGTTACGGCGGACTCACTGCAGGCATATTAAATATCATGCCCCATGTTTCTTGCAATAGCGCTATCCGCCACGACGACGCGTTAAATGTAGATCTACATAATTCCTAGTCTTCCAACCGTGTCTGTATTAGCTGTGTATACATAAATGTACACGGATTAGGTGCAAATTTATTTAACGAATCAATAAGCCAAGTTATTATAGTATTATAATTAGCACAACATTTGGAAAGTGCGCTACTTACGCATTTTCTCTGGCCACATTCTTACAAACGCCACATTTTGAGCGTAAAATAGCATGTGGAAAGTCGATCTATTTAAGATTTGGCGCCACGGATAACTGTTTAACATACTCAATGGCACAATCGCATCCACCATAGCCCCCGCCCCCCCCCCCCCCCCCCACCCTATCTCCGTGCAGTGTCAATCACATGCTGCACTGAAGTCAAGACACCCTGTTTACCTTGGTTACCCTCAACAACCCCGCCCTCTCACGTGTTTGCCGGTACACTTCCACTACCCCCCCCCCCTCCCACACGTACCTACCCCCTAGTGCACAGGACCGGTCAGGCGAGAGGAGGGAACGGCGGGAGTAGCGATGGGGGGTGGTGGGGGGGGGGGGCGGAGGGGTGGAGGTTTAAGAGGTGGGGCGTTGGACCCCCTTTGTCCATAATAAGGTAAACATGACGACCATCGATCTGCAACCAACATCAGCCGGGTGTGAAGCGGAAGGGGGGGAGGGGGGCGGGGAAGGGAGGGACGGGGGGGGGCAGGGACGACGGGGAGGGAGGGGGCAGCGGCAGGAGGAGAGGCGGATGAGGAATAGAAGGAGGAGGATGGAGAGGAGGAGGAGAACGAGGAGGAGTAACAGGGGGATGGAGGGGTGTTTGCGTTTCGTAAGATTCACCGGCTGAATTGACAATCGACGTAGGTGTGTATGGGGGTGGGGGAGGGGGAACTTGTGGTGGGGGTATGGGCGGGGCGGGGCGCGGCGGGGCGGGGCGGGGCGGGGAGGGGCGGGTGGTTTTGTGGTGGGGGTAGGGGCGCGGCGGGGGTTAAGATATGGATATGGGGGGTCGGTGCTTGGGGTTGTGTCACCTCATGGTGCGGAAAGATTGACATAATATCTGTGTTTTTTACTTTCTTTTGTTCTGAGCATAATCTGCGGCTGCTGTCATGACAGCATAGTCCTTGTCTGGGACCGGCGAAGGCCCCAACCCACCGCCAGCGAGCTATTGCCAGGACGGGGCGACCACCGGCGGAGCATGGAGGGAGGGATGCAGGGAGGGCAGGGTTGGGGTCGGGGTCGGGGTCGGTGGTGTGTGTGCGGGGAAGCAGGATGGGGGGCGGTGTGTGTGTGTAGAAGCAGGCTGGGAGGTGGGGGGGGGGGGGTTGTGGTCGGGGTGACGGAGAGGAATGGGTGCGGACACGCATCATCATTATCAGCCTCGTTACTACAGTGAAGTGAAGGCGTTCATTCATGGGAAGAATTGATCGTGGGGGGTGTGGGGGGGGGGGGGGGAGTAAGGGGGGGCGATAATAATTCGTCGCGCCAGAGAAGAGAGAGAGAGAGCGAGAGAGGGCGAGGGTGGGAGCCAAGATGCAGGATTGAAATCCAGTCACTACCAATACGGGGTTATATATACTAGGGGTGCCGCGCACGTGTTTTGCAACGGGCGGAGGACGGCCTGCGCTCGAGGGTGGCAGCGATTGGGTGAGGGGTTGGGGAGGGGGGTGGGAGGGGGCGTAGATACGTAGCGGGTTTGGTTCGGCGTTTGCCACAATGGCGGGAGGCTGGTGCCAGTGCCTCCGCATCTCCCCCCCCCCCCCGGCCCCTGCCTTCGTCATGGCTACGGCGGCCAAACAGGTCAACACGGCGTCAAGACAACGGGAGGAGAGGCAGGCGCCGCCCCCAGAGCAACACGAGCCCGCCAGGACTCTTGCAAAACATTCCTGGTGACGGTGTGGGTCAGTCACGGTCTGGATCACATCAGATCAGAGTGGACGACAGACAACCTGGCCACAGCGGACGTCACTCAGTCGATGAGCTGCGACCGGCTCGGGATCTACGGGTTCAGGATCCCCTTGACCTGCGACCAGCAGCGGTAACCCCGGTAAGTACCGGGAAACCAGGGGACGCTATCGCCTTCCGAATGCCTAGTCTACAAGATGATTTAAGCTGTAGCACTATCCGGAACGTAAAACGTGGCATCTGTATCTGTACGCCTAATACCATGCTTAAAGTAACTTCAATGCAGACCTAAGTCAATGGGGGAGGGAGAGGGGAAGGGAGAGGGGGAGGAGGAGGGAGGAGGGGGGTAGGATCTTACTTGAGAGAGGGATGCGGTATCCGGGAACAGTAGAGTGCAGGTCGAACCCGCCACGCATCATCCCCTGGCCGGAATTATTCCCCACGTCGACGAGTGTCGAACGCGGCGCTCAAAGAAGCAACGGGAGTGGGGCTAGAGAGTATCATGGGGTGGGGGAGGGTGGGGGCAAAGGCATGATTCCGCCATATATAAAAGGCAGTTAATTTGATGGCATGACAGTATAGAAACACGACGTGATATTACACTTGATTTGCGAGGTGAACTTTTACATAGAAGGAAAATTTCCATTTGTTTCCTATGGTGCGTTTTGAAATTGGTCGAAATAATTGTTGTGCGAATTGGCTTAAACAGCGTAAATTGAAAAAATTATGGCGTATGGAATTGTTTTTTCGTAGATTGATTTTTTTTCTTGTAAATTGAAATTTTTTTCTTGTAAATTGAAAAATGTTTCTCATAAATTGAAACAATTTTCTCATAAATTGAAACAATTTTCTCATATATTGAAACAATTTTCTCATAAATTGAAACAATTTTCTCATAAATTGAAACAATTTTCTCAAAAATTGAAACAAGTCGTTGTTAACATAGTTGAAACTTTTTTTCTTCGATTATGAAAAATGCATTCATACACTAACCATGGAACGCTGCATTTCCAGGTCACTGATCGTCTCCCCTGCAGCAGTCACTTTTTTCTAAGACACCGGTACCACGTGACCCCCGCCACGTGACCCCCGCCACGCCCACCGGAGCACGTGGCCTGTGTGTGTGTTTGTGTGACTGAGCCATGGGTGTGGGCGAGGGTGTGGGTGAGGGCGGCGGCAGCGGCCGGGGTCGGGGCGGCGTGTGTCCGGGAATCCTCTGGAGCATCCTGTGGTTCCTGCTGCTGTGGTTCGCCGCCTGGCCCATCGCCTTCTTCGTCTCCTGGTTTTACATCCTCTTCCTGCCCTTCGCCGCCTGCATCCCGCCCTGCAAGGGCGCCTGCGAGGCCCTTCTCAAGGTCGTTCAACTGCCCTTGACCTGCGCCGAGAACATGATCGCCATGAAAGCCATGTGTGGGGGCGGCTAGCTGTGACGTCATTGAGGGGGGGGGGGGCTCGTTGTGACGTCACGACGGCTGACTCTGACGTCATTAGGGGGCGAAGCGGTGATGTCATGGGGGATACGTCATACGTCAGTGTCAGGGCACCCACCTCGACACAGCGATACTGACCTGGCTTTGACGTCACTACAATGGCGACTGACTCTCTCTAAGAAGACTAGATGCGTAATGACAAGAGTCATATATGACGTCACGACTGTCCCGACTTTCACGTCACGAACGTCGGCGTTCACAGCCTGTCATGATGTCAAAACATTCGCTTTTTTCGATCTTTCGTTCAGGTAACAACTGTACATGATTTCCCGATGGCGACATAATACTCCAGGTTAGCGCTAACGTCAAGGGCTAACGTTAACGTGACAGGCTAAGGCTACCGTTGATATCGCGCCGGTTAGCTTTGACGTCACGTCGATTAGATTTTACGTCACTTCGGCTAGCTTCGACGTCACGTCCGCTAGCTTCGACGGCACGTCGGCTAGCTTCGACGGCACGTCGGCTAGCTTTGATATCACGTCGGTTAGGTTTGACGTCGGCTAGGTTTGACGTCACGTCGGCTAGCTTTGATGTCACGTCGGCTAGTGTTGATGTCACGCCGGTTAGCTTTGGCGTCACGTCGGCTAGCTTTGACGTCACGTCGGCTAGCTTTCTCGTCATGTCTGCCAATGCTGGCGACAAAGGCTAACGTTAACGTTAAGTCGATTAATGCTGACGTCACGGTGGAGATCGGCGACGTCACGGTAACTATCGATGACGTCACGGCGGCTTTTGCTGACATCACGATTGCCACTGAAGTAACGGTGGCTATGGCCATGTTTAGCTTCATCGGGCGCCAACACCACGAGCAGCCAATTTGCTAACGATTACCCGTTCCGTGATACGACCGCCCCAAATTCTCGGTCAATCCTGATTTGCCTTCTGATAGCTCAAGGGTTCCTGCGTCCTGGTGTACATAAGTATCGAGCTGCAGGGGCGCGCTATGACGTGTTCTATGTGCTGTGACCTTTTAATAATACACTAAACAGTTTCATCGTCAAAATTCAGTCAAAATTATTTTTTACTGGAATACTCATTGGCCGCTCACGAGGCTCCCATGCTCGCTGAGTGCTAGTTGGTCTGTTCTGCTTAAAAAGAGTTATTATTTGTTATGATGGATAAGCATATCCTTTGGCCAAATTCGTCGTATGAGGATGAGGGTGTGGTGAAAGGGGATGACACGCGCGTCACACTAACATGTGGCACCCTCTCTAAAGACAGCGCAGACAGGGCCTTGACCGCACCATCAACGTGTACAAAATGATGCCTCTTTATGCAATAAAACATTTCACATTCAGTCTTGTTCCGTTTTGTTGCTTTGTAGTACACACGCCCCGGTGTACCATCTGTACAACTGCACAATCTATCTAACAATCTGTGGTTTCAACCATTATACAATGGTGTAAAAACATCGGCGATGCAAAAAATACATTATTTGTACTCAAACGTTTCAGCTGATCACCAAGCCCATTAAACCAAAAATTCCTTTTCACACTGGACGCAGTGGACACAAAGCTTTATGGAATCAAGAACCGCAATAAAAAATTTAAAAAAAGTACAGGTATTATAACGACCGCATGGAAGATAGTTCGTTGGTTTGAGATCATAACGCGTCAATGGAGGGGCGAAGGGAGAAGGGTTGGTTGGTTGGTTATTCAGGACGCTTTAACCACTTTTGGTCATTTCACGTCAATGGGAGAAGGAAGGGCGAGTGGAGCCATGTCCCCGGGGGTGACCCCCTACTCTTTACGAAGAAAGACATGGGATCTTTATCCTGCGACCACACAGACATGGCCACAGCGGGGCTCGAACCACCGATCCACGTGCCGTTAGCTCTCTGGTGAACAGAGTACTCAATGCGAGCGCTCTAGCCCACTGAGCTGTCGCGCCGGCCCCCGAAGGGAGAAGGGAAGACTCCTGTCTTCAGTGGAGCCCCAGACAGGCAGGGGCACCAATCTCCAGACGTCGACCTCATGGAAGACTAAAGAATTTGTTCGTAAACATACATGTGCCTATTATCGCCAGCTACATGAGCTATGCTAACAGTCATTATATAATAAGCTTTTCTTCGCTTCGCTTTTTTTGCCATATTTAATGAACTTCAGGTAGTAACTGCAAATGATGTCCTAGTCAGAAAACCATTCAGTCAATATAACAAGCTATTCCTCCCATGCGTAGGTCAATTCCAAGCTATTCATCAAACCATGCAGGCAATCAATATCGAGTAATTCAGCAAACCAGTTTGTCAATATCGAGCTATTCATCAAACCAGGTTGCCAATATCTAGCTATTCAGCAAACCGGGCAGTCAATATCGAGCTATTCATGAAACCAGGTTGCCAATATCTAGCTATTCAGAAAACCCGGCAGTCAATATCTAGCTATTCATTCCACTTGTAAGTCATATCAAGCCACTCATCCAACAAATAAATCCATATTATGCATTTCCACCACCAGATAAGTTAATATTAAGCTCCCGGATAATTGAAATGGATAGCAGAGACGAAAATGTTATTAAGCTCGCATATGATTAAGCTATTATGATTAAGCTATTAAGTTATTAAGCTCGCATTATTAAGGACTCGCAGCCGTATGAAGGGGTCTGGAAGGGGGGGGGGGGGGTCCAGTTTTCAGTGTCGATTTTTCAAAATTCGCAGTGTCGGATGTGGATTTTTCAGATCCCCAGTGTCGGAATATGGGGGACAATGTCGATTTTTCAAATAGGCCGTTGTCGCGTGTCGCCATTGACACCTTCCAGACCCCTATAGATATGAATCAGAAATGACCGCTGGGCTGATAACCTCATTACGCGGACTGCACCAGCACGGCACCCATCACAGGCGCCGTAAATCAAGCAGGATGCCCCCGCCCCCCACACTCCTCCCCCCGCTGAGCCCAAAGAGGAGGGGACATCCGCAAATATATAAATATAGTGGTGCCGATGCCTCCCCCCCTCCGCCCCTCACTCCTCCGCTGCTGAGCCCAAAGAGAGGGGGGGGGCATCCGCAAATATATAAATATAGTGGTGCCGATGCCCCCCCCCCCCCCCACCCCCCCGCCCCCCACCACCGACGTTAATTTACGGCGCCTGTGGCTCCCATTAAGAACCATCACCTTTTCTACAAGTCACTACTACTACTACTACTAGGCCTACCCTCGTAACAGGATCATTAATATTCCCTCATGAAAGGATGTTGTAGAGCCCAAACTGACCCCAGGGCCCCGGGAGGTATAGCGGTAACGTTAGAGAGTTATTGGGCTCTCGAAGGGGGTAAACGGCGACACGCGACACAGGCATAGACCTGTTTGAAAAATCGACATTCGGTATTGATCGCTAAAGTCTGACACTGAGGATCTGAAAAAAACGACATCGACACATTGTGGTATTTTATAGGGTCGGATCCAGAGATGCTGGATATAGGGGGGGGGGGGGCGCTTTCGAGAGATGGCCTGATTTTTTGGTTTTCATATGTTAAAATGTTATACATTTCGGCAATAAAGGGGGGGTGGGGGAGTCGCCCGCCCCCCCCTAGATCCGCCCCTGTTTTACAAAAAACGACACTGAACTTAGCCCAAAAGCGACACAAAATGTCGTGAAAAATCCACATACATTCGACACTGAGAATTGTCAAAAATCGACACTGAACACTGCACCCTCCCTTCTAGAGGCATGGGTCACTAGCCTCACCAAGGCCAGGGCCTCAAACCACCTCGTGCCTACCCTGACCATGGCCCGGCAACTTAATTACCGATGAACGATATACAATCAGGAGCATATGTACAGAGAATGCATGCTGGCTGTAGGGACATACCGTATTATTAGTTGTAGGCAAGAACAGGCTGTAGCTAGCAGAGAATGTTAGATATACTGATCACGCTACAACCTGTAACGATAAGGCGGAAAATACAAGGGCAAAATGCACTCTACCACTCCTTATACGCATACCATGTGAGATAGACGCGATGCACTGATAAAGACGTTCATATACTCACAAGGTTCATTCTGGCGGTGGATAAAGTGAGAGGCACTCGATGGTGGAGCCCTACAAACATAGTGGGACGAGGCACAGATACATTGACCGGCACGAGATTAATTTATGTCATTGAAGTACGCTGCCATATGCTTTATATTGTACCTTCACAGAGCCAAATGGTAGCTAGATATGTGAGGGGTGGGTGTGGGTGGGACGGAGGGGGGTTGGGGGCGGGGGGGGGGGGGTAATTGCTGCAGGGCAGGTTGTCTGGCGTGGCTTCACCCTTTGTACTGGACGATAAGGCTTTCTGATCTTTCTGCCACTCGAGTCTGGGCCGCTGTAGATATTGTCTCCGCCCCCCGTCATCACCACCACGACCTAACTAACTAACAGGGTATAGCGCCGGCCTCTCTACCAGCTCATTGATTCCTCCGACCATCTGCCCATCCTAGTCCCAAAGCGACACCAAACACCACGTCGTATCCAGAAGAGGTTCCGGATTGCCTTCCCTGTGACTGTGAATTATCAAAACAAAGGTGAGTTCACAGAGACAGAAACGCTAAAAATGAACGAAAGAAAAATGGATGACAGAAAAATATTTTAAGATCGATCAATCTATTAAATTTGCAAAAGAGGAGTATCATATGAATCGGCGAATTTAATTTTCTATGTTCTATGTTCTATTGCTGTCAGTGTCCTGTTACTGTTCCTTGAGCCTAAGGGTGATTGATGTCAATGTCTTGTTTCTGTTTCTTGACGAGGATTGCTGTCAGCGTCCTGTTACTGTTTCTTGACGGTGATGGCTGTCAGTGTCCTGTTACTGTTCCTTGACGGTGATTGCTGTCAGTGTCCTGTTACTGTTCCTTGAGGGTGATTGATGTCAATGTCTTGTTACTGTTCCTTGACGGAGATTGCTGTCAGCGTCCTGTTACTGTTCCTTGGCGGTGATTGCTGTCAGCGTCCTGTTACTGTTCCTTGACGGTGATTGCTATCAGCGTCCTGTTACTGTTCCTTGAGGGTGATTCCTGTCAGCGTCCTGTTACTGTTCTTTTTCCTTGGCCTAGTGTACCATCCATAAGCATAGGGAGCTAGTAACCGCATGACGCCAACATTTCATTTGACCCAAACTTCCTCCTTTCCAATCTGTACTGATACGGTGTATTAATTAATTAGATACACCATTCTTTGAACGTGTATATCGTGATTTATAAGAAATATAAAAGATTAAAATATGTTAATTTCCCGACGTGTATCAGATGTCCTTCGTGAGCCGCCTGTCGCAGGCCACCATGGCCAAGGTGCAGCTGTCCATCAGCTGCCGGGGACTGCTCAACAAGGACAAGACCTCCAAGTCCGACCCCTGCGCTGTGGTCTACAGTATCTCACCCAGTGGACTGACCGAGGTAAGTGCTCCCTCCCCCTCCCCCCCTCCTCCGCCCTCCCCCTCCCCATCTCCCTGTGCCGTGGTCTACAGTATCTCACCCAGCGGACTGACCGAGGTAAGTGCTCCCTCCCCCCTCACCCCCCGCCCTCTCCCTCCCCCCACTCCCTGTGCCGTGGTCTACAGCATCTCACCCAGCGGACTGACCGAGGTAAGTGCTCCCTCCCCCTCACCCCCCGCCCTCTCCCTCCCCCCCACTCCCTGTGCCGTGGTCTACAGCATCTCACCCAGCGGACTGACCGAGGTAAGTGCTCCCTCCCCATCAACCCCCCGCCCTCCCCCTCCCCCTCTCCCTGTGCTGTGGTCTACAGCATCTCACCCAGCGGACTGAAAGAGGTCAGTGCTGCCCCCCCCCCTCACTCACCGCCCTCCACCCCACCCCCCCACTCCCTGGGCCGTGGTCTACAGCATCTCACCCAGCGGACTGACCGAGGTAAGTGCTCCCTCCCCCTCACCTCCCCCTCCACCATCCCCCCACTCCCTGTGCCGTGGTCTACAGCATCTCACCCAGCGGACTGACCGAAGTCAGTCAGTGCTCCCACCCCCCCCCCCCCTCGCCTCCCCTCTCC